>JAVKLA010000074.1:43766110-43778749 GCA_034782735.1 Sagittarius serpentarius
GTCGAGATATTTTTCTATTCCAACCCAGACACACTGCATTGCTACCAAGATGGTCTTGTATGGGAAGTTATGGCTGGAATCTATTTTAGACAACAGGAAGAAACAGCCTGATTAAAGACTGGTGGAAGCTTTTACTTCATTATCCCCAAGATCCCCGATAAAAAGTAACATTAAAAAAAATATTAGAAAAATGTCTTTTGAGCAGGTAAAGATATATATGCCCCTTATCCTGATCAACTTGTACTCCAATTTGGATCTGCCCTGCCCCTCCCAGGGGACGAAGGGGAGAATGGGTGAATGTTTGTTTTTGACAGCCTCAGGCTCCTCAATTAACGTTTAAACACTTCCAGTTTGGTTCCATGTACAATGATGAGTGGCCTCATGTAGTTACACAGTGCCTCATTACTTTGGCTGCTGTGAAACATGAACCCCATCTCATGCACTGAGTTTCTCGCATCTTCTGTTGATGCCCTGTCAACACACTACAGGTTCCCGCAGGACATTTTGCCCCTCATATGTTCCTCTTGACCACCTGTGATATCCACAAGGGTTAGACAGGTTTTCTGTCAAAACTTGAACTAGTGAGATCATTTCCAAATCAAAGTATCAAGTATCACCAAAACTGGGAACTTTCCTCTCTGCATCTGCAACGATCACTTAACTATCCTCATCCTCAACACAGGTAAATCAGAAATAATCTTATGAACTGTATTTTCCATCTTAATACTTAGGTGTCACAATAAAATGCTGATGGATACAGTTATCCAATATTGTCATTTGGCCACTATCCCAGGCTATTTTATTTGAAGTTCAGAACAAGATTAACCAGGCACAGCATAACCTGGAGTTTTCCTAGACTCTGCATTATTTTCTCTCACTTTGTAAACTAAAGATTGTAATATCTCTGCAAATAGCCTTCAGTAGAACCGGACCACTGGGCTATGATCTCCAAGTCTAGAACGTAAGGCAGGAAACATTCAGCAGTTAGAAAGGCAAGTGGGTGTATTACTTGGCTCTGTTAGGCCTTTTTCTAACAATTATTTGAAACTGAGTCATAAATCAGAAGAGCAGATTTTAAAGTAAAACTTTACTTTTAGCAGCAATTCTAGAAAATACTTCAAGCATGACAGTAGAGCATGTTTAAAATGATGTCTTGTAAGAGGCTGAAAACTACCCTGAGCAAGGGCTCAGAAGAAACAGCCAACTCCTTTAAGACACACCATGCTCTGTGGTTCCCAAAACAGATGAACAAATGAAGAAAAAGAATATATATGAACTTATTGTTTGGTTATTATTTATAAGTAATTATATTGCTTTAAAAATGTTTTTCCTCACATTGAATGTAAGAGCAATCTCAGAACTTTGCCGTTTTTCACTCACTTGAAAGACAATATCCTTTACCTTGCATTGTTGTCCAAACAAAGATACTCTCTGGGATCATCAACGCTAGCGTTAGTTGTTTTAACACCCTTATCAATGAACAAACCAGCCTGAAACAAGCAAGGAAAGAAAATTTATACTATCTAAAACTAAAGATAGAGTAAACATTAAATTTCTAAAATTTAAACTTTACATTGCATTCAGTATATGTATAAGAAACTCTTAGAGCTCTCAGTTTGGCCTTAACTGACATATTGCCTGAGGGGAAAACAGCACCTGTCTATGCTAATTTGGGCAGAGGAAAAGAATTGCCTAGGATTAAAGAAAAAAAAAGTAATGGAAATCATTAAAGTTCATTTCAGATTTCTTTCACAACATCTAACTATTTGGGGTTCTACACTTATTTCCAGATGCTGTTCCGGTTAAAATCTGGAAGCCAATCTTGTGGTGAATTCAAAATATTCTCACAAATGGGGGGAAAAAAAAATACCACCATGAAAAATGCTTTGTATTTCACTTTAAAACTAAACTACCTTCACCACTTAAGTTGATTTTTGCCCAAGCAGTTATCAACTTGAAACTCAATAATCCAGTATGAAATAATATACTTGACAAATTAGAAGCAGAAGGAAGCATGTGTTATTTAACCTGGACTACATACACATATACCTGCAGCTACTTTCACCTCTGATGCAAATTATGATTACAATTGAGTGCTCCTACATGAGTAGATCCTCAGACCTGCTAGTGGAGTTTGCTCTTTTAACATGGGTTTTTAGCACACAAACTGCTGCCTATGTTTAAAAGGTAATACAAGCCATACAGCTGAAACACTTTTTTCTTTACAACGGGCCTTTGTGTTCACTATGTTTTAATCTCAATCTGAACAAATGCCCTACGGTTCCAAACACACCGTTAACACAACTTCTATAAAACAGTGCATCATTTCTTGGTATCCCAGCCACCCAACTGTCAAGTAAAATCGGTTTCACTTGGTAAAGAAAAAATCTTATCATGATCCTGAATTTTATTAGGTAAACTTCAAACACAAATAACTATTTAAGTTAAGTGGCTTTGTAAATATCATTGTATTTTTATATATATATATACACACACACATACACAGAGACACACAAAGCGGCTAGATTCCTGATTAAATCGTTAATTTAAGGACTTCAAGTTCACTTAGCTGAACGTGGAAAAGATACTAAAGTCACATCAATAAAACAACACAATGCCTCTATCTAGGCTGAGAACTCTCTAATAAAAAAAACTGTTGCCAATGGGCTTCTGAAGGCAACATGGAAGCTTAATCTCTAGTCAGAGACTGCCACCATGTGCAAACACGTGAGTTACTGTACATTAGAGACAGCAAAACAAGTCACAGCTGTTCCAGGAAGCTATTAGATGAATCACAACCATAATAAACTTGATGCTTCAAGGCTCAGCTTTCTTCAGAGCAGAAAACAATGCCGTCAGTAAAAGACTAGCATCTGAAATGCTACTTCTGAGAAAATGTATTTCATTAGAAGTATTAATTGATTTCAGTTTTTTATGCCTTACGAGGATATTAAACACAGTAAATACTCGACACGTGGCAAGAAACCGTACACATGCTGATTATATACCATTCCACAATACCTAGCTAGAATCAGGCCATTCAAACACAGCATGAATCCACCACCTAACCAGCTTAAAATGTAAACAGACAAGTTCTAATATAGAATAGTTACAAATAAAGAACTTCAAATTCTTTTTAATGAGATAACACATTACCTTAAAATTAGAGTGAACCCTGTTATTATAGAAGATTCCTAGGGGTGTAAGCTCTGACTTGGTTTCAATAGCTAAACTATGAGAATCTCCTGTAGCAACTCTGTGGAACAAATACCATATTCCAGCATCCTGCAAGTAAGCAGAGAATGACATTACTTTAAGTGAGTCTGGTACTATCAGTGCTGATGTATCTAATCACAAAATAAGTGTATGCTAAGTTGAACTTGGATATTTTAAGAAGGAAGCGAATAAGAACATAGCCCAAAGCAACTGTGCACGATGGAATATATTTTTCAAAATAAAAGTCTCCAAACAACTGCCCAGTGAGAAAGTAGAAGTTTGCAAATAAGGCTACATTCTAGTTAATAATATGCACTCTAAAGAGTGTTTTGCTTCTCAGTGAAGCCATGTAACAGCACACATTTAAGATCACCTAATATTTCAAACCAGAAAAGTGTCAGAGTTAACGTAATTTTTGCATTTCAGTTATATTTCATCACACACACTTGATTATCCTTTGTTTACTAGTAAATCATACAATTTACAGTAAAATACTCAAACCCCCTCCTCTTCTCCTTACTGTTACAGTCTGACTAAGGTTTGTTCATCTCTGCTCACATCAGAATTCAATGACACAGCCAAAAAACCCACAAGAGCTTTCGGAAGAAGGGAAAAAAGCACATCCAGAAGTCTGGCCAGTCCAGAGCACTGTGCCAATAATATGCAGTAATAATTTCAGCATCTGTTCATTTTCTCCACTCTTCAGTGTTCCTGCTCTTAAAGAAGCTATATTTATCTGCTAAATGAGATCCATAAAAGTTCCCCTTTAAACCACATCTGGGTTCACAAGAGGTGGCACTGCGATAGGACCTGCATAGCAGATACCTACAAACATGAAAAAATTTGCCTGACTGCATGCTCTGTGCCTCTGTAAAATAAAAAAAATCATTGCATAAGGCACATTAAAGGGTTAAACAGTAGCTAAAGAAACACTGCGTACTGAGTGCTCCATCTCACGAAAAATAGTCATCATACTCCTGTTCAAGAACTGTGGATAGCCAATTCACTCTGGCTTAAAAGATTTCATGCATTTCATTCTAAGAACATACTAATTTTCCAAACAGTCCTGGAAATTCTGCTTCTCAGTAACATATTCCCATCCGTAATGATGACACACTTTGACATTTCTGGTGATTAACAATTCCAAAGCAAATGTGGATGTTCCATTAATAAAAATACCAAAATCTTACTTCACATATAATTAAATACAGCTCTGTGCTTGGCAGACTTAAGTAATTTTTATCCAAAACACATCCTGATGCTTGAAAAAAAGTTTAACAAACTTAAAAGCTCCTTAAGCACTTGCAAGCATTCAGCAAAATGAAAGTTCCCTCCCCCCACCATACACAGCTCAAACAAAAGAAACATCTATTCCCGATACAGCCTTACAATAGGCTTCATTGTGTAATGAAGGAGCTGGGGGGGGGGGGGGGGAGGGCAATGAATTTATTTTATTTGCTTATGAATTGTTACAGTTTATACCAGCAAAAGCTCTACAGTGCAGAGTTTGTATCAACACAGTTAAAGTAATCTGTTTCTGAAACATAGTAAGTTGTAGTCCCTTTATACTGAGGTGTTTACACCCACGCAAGGGAGATATATCAGAGTGGCAAAACTTCCTAACAGACACAAATGCTCACTCTGATCATGAACATTCCGGTAACAGTCAGAAGTGTCATTTACTGGGATACACAACAGAGGCAGAAAGAGACCTTGCAGGTTTCAAGCACCAGATCAAGGAAGCTGTTTCCTTTAACCTAGCTGCAATGCTAAAACAAAGGTAAAGAAGTATTACATAAAGCAGGCAAAATGGAAAGACATTGCATTGGGAAGAGAAGAATTGGTTTGAGCAGTGTGCCCAGACCCTTCCTAGCAGGAGACAGTCAACTAGATAAATTTGTCAAAAAAAACCCCAAACAACCAACCAAACCACAAAAACCAGACCACACGAAAGGCAGAACAAAGTTTTCTAAATTTTTTTTATACTCTAAATATTTCAACTCATTTAAGTATTTTGAATCCTGTTCTATTAACAATTTACTATGTATTCTGTGCCTACAAATACACTGACACACACTTATATTCTACTTCCAGCACTGCAGCCTTTGCAACAACAACCACCACCATCTTTCCTGTTTTCCATTCCCACTGATCTCTTCAGAAAAATCCACACAAAACCATGCACATCTCAGCCTCTCATCCAATTTAGAACAGACTCCAGCCCCCTCCTCCATAACATGTACTGAGTAGTTCAGCTTTACTTAGCAAGCAGCTGTGATGAAATTTGCACTAATATAAGGTTCATGACAAGTAAAAACCTACCAGCGTAACTGATGGGAAACAAATGACTAACAACTGACAAAAGTGTTTTAGCTGTTTCTTACACAATGAACATTTTTTGTAGTCATTTTCATTCCAATGACTACAGCTATGAAGACCAATCTTGCAGAGCAGCCACACAGTAAACTCATGACAACCTACAGAAAATAGGGAAGCCTTAATATGAAATGCACTAGTTCTTTGGACATAAAAGCATTGATTTCTACACACACACACTGACACTACAGTCAGGTCTATTAACTATAAAGAGGAAGAGATTTCCTCTGTTCCAGCCAGAACAAAGATTTTTGGCATCTCTTAAATGCACACCTAGACAAACCCTGCACTTGTAATGCCAACATGCTGCCAAAAGAGCGTATTCATATGTAACAAAGAAAAGTATGTATTTTTGGCAGTGTAAATGTTACAGGTTTTACAAATACCAGTGGCATGAATCATTTGTGTTGATTTACATCCATATGCCTCACCTGTGAACCTGCTGCTGCATTATTTATAAGATGATTGTTGGGATGAGAAATCCAGAATGTCGAAACTGCCCTGAAATATTATTCAGAAAGAAGTTATTATGGAAAAGCTCTAGCTCCTACAGAAATATCTCACCTTTGTAACAAGTGCATCAGAAAAAGCTAAACTGACATCTGAAGTCACTACTTCACATATGAAATAAAAAAATCACCACCACCCCTCCCCAGACATTTAGAAGTCAAAAATGCTTCTTTTTTTAGTTCAGTGCACAGTATTTTATTTAATGTTGTTCAGACACTCCGTGCAATGACGAACTGTTTTAATAAGCTTCTACAAGGGATTAGTAGTATGCAGAAAAACCAGCGGTGACAATTTGAGAACGTGCTTGCCTTTACACAGAAATAGAGATGCGGCCTTACAAGTCTATTGAAGAAGTATCACAAGAAACAATTTTTGTACAAAACAACTGATTTTTTTCTCGTTAATAAAAGACTAAGCACCAATTCTTTTTGTTTTTTAATACCACTATGTAAACTACATTTAAGGTGTCTGCATTCATTAAATTATACATACAAATGTTCCCATCTGTATACTGTCAAGAGAACATCAGCAGTTTAACTGCTGCAGCTGGTTTGGTTTTACTTTTTCACTGTGACATACTCACTTGCAGTCTGTGGCTGGCACTGGGACATTACTTCCATACACTTTATCCCTAATACCAATACAAATGCTGCTGTTTCTATCTGTAGGAAGAAGAGTGCCTGGTTTCGTGACTAGCCCAAGGTTGTGGAACAAAGTATTCCTCTGCTCAATGCCATCTTCTGTGAAGAAACAGTGACCTAGTGTGTCATAGCCAATGGTGTCCTTTATCTGCAGAAATACAAGTTCATTATGTCAGTAGCAATAGCGTTTACTGAGATTTATTTGACAAGTACCATCTAGTTTTACTATCTTGGCGCAGCTGCAGAGTGAAGCTTCAGTATCAGCAGTTCAGATGATTCAAGCATACAGTTTTATTTATCCCTTACAAACACACTACTATGTCTGGAGAGCTTAGCTGCCTGGAAGAATCTAAAAAAACAGAATGGTGAGATCTGTTAAAAATAAGTTAGTTTGCACTTGTTCATTTATTCCTTGCAATAAAAAAACCACTGCTGAGCATTAAACTTGAAGAAGGGAGGGGACTATTTTTGCTCTAAGTGCTCTTCATAACATTTATTTCAACACAGAATGTTTTATTCTCCTGGCACTTACCAGCAAGCCATTAGTTGCATGAACAGTCACACATCTGGAAAAACAGTGATGAATGGAAAGACCTTCCAGGTAAGTCTTAAAACTATAACCTCCTTTTTCATCCACATCCCCACAAAGGTGAAAGTGAACAGGGTAACTTCCAATCTGCTGCTGGCCCATTTGCTTCAATTCCACATAGGAGAGATGAACAGATGTAAAATTCTTCAAAATCTAAAAATATTATGAGAAGTCCAGAATGAATAATGAACTATTTGTTAACCAATGGAAATCTAAGTTAATATATCATCTATACCAGATGTACAGAAGTTAGATGTACACAGTTATCAAAAGCCAACACAATAAAAGTCAGAACAATCGCTAACATCTTGCTCTATATCCTGCCTTACAAAATAGTATCCTTCATAAGTAAGTGTAAAAGCTAAATCTCCATGTGACTAAACCAGAGCCATTTTCACCAGACATGCTGCCACGCTTTACTGTTTGGTCTTTACCAGCTGGCAAGTTAAATATTCTTTACATATAACCATGTACCGTCCAAATAAACAGAAGTCACCTATATCAGGGCCCGTCCATACTGAAGAGGTACAAGCGCAGCCCACCTGGGACAGGCCTAGTTGAATAAAATCACAGAATAATATAGATTGAGAGGAACCTGTTGAGATACCTGGTCCAATTGCCAGCTCAGCACAGGGTCAGCTTTAAGACAGCTGCTCAGCACATTGCCCAAGCAATACCTCCCAGCCACAGAGAAGCTCCTATGACATCAATTGGTTCTTCCCTTTCATCTTCCTGGCATCTAAGCAGAATTTGCCTTGTTGAAGATTGGTCCCATTGCCTCTTGTCCAGTCACCATAAACATCCAAGAATTGCTCTGGCCTCTCTGAACCTTCCCCAGTGCCTGAAGACAGCAACAAGATCCCTCCTCTCTGCCTTCCCCACACCAAACAAGCCTTGTTCTCCCAGCTCCTCCTCACTCGTCATCACGTACTCCCACACACCACCTTCACTGGCACAGCCCACTGCATCCACGTCATCTTCGCAATGGGAACCCAAAACTGGACACAGCACTGCAGAGGAACTTCTTTATTGAGGAGATACGAAACTGCCTTCAGAATCATGTAACTTCACAGTAACACTACGTAATACAACGTAAAAACATAATGGGGCTGTACCAGTAACACAGGAAAACAAAAGTGTTTTATTCCACCTAACCTGTTACGAAAACAGAAAGCAAGTGCAACAGCTAAACTGCAAGGAGCTAAGCTGAGAAAAAAAACTTGTTTATTATTTCATTAACTTACCCAGTACTGCATATTTAACAAAAATAACCATTTTTATATGTACCTTGTCCTCTAGGGAAATCAGTATTACGGAGTTTTTTTTCCCCTCCTTTAATTGCACTGCTAAGATTTGTATGCTTAAAATACAGAGGGATGGTCAAAACCAGGCATCCCTGAGGTCCCCAGCTCTTAACAGTTAAAAGCACTAATGCAGTCGTGAAGCTACAAACTAATGCCTCTCCTCACTGCCACTAAGCCTCCTTTATGTTACTGTCCCAGCGACCAGTAGAAAATCCAGGATCATCAAAACCCCTGAGGCCATTAACATTTGCTAGTGCCTAGGCTCCCTCTGCTTGATCATGCAAGATTAATATAAACTGAAAATGCTTTTAGTGCTGAAGTCTGGGTTTGGCAGCAGAGACAGCTCCTCTGAACAGTCTCCTGGGAAGAGTTTAACAACTCTGATGACTCAAAATGTTTGTTTTCTGTTCTATCTTCCAGACATCTGAGGGGTCTGCTGTATTTGCACTACTGTGGCAATCAAGGTCAGGCTTTGCAAGATTCACAGCTTGTCATTATCTTCTTTCATTACATCATCTTAAACACAAAAGAGTGTCTTGAGCCCACCTACTTCTCTTCCACAAAACAAAAGCTGCGACACAGTAGGGAAAGGGCATATTTTCTTTCCCACCATTATGTCCACCACTGTAAAATTAAAATCTGCATACAAATATATGAGAGATTTAAACTGTGACCAGTACATAATGAGCACAAATACATTCGCATTTAAAATACAAGGCCTCGAACTTCTCCAGCATCAGTGAAGAGCTGATACACTGCTGCTCAATACTTTAATCTAAAAACGTTAAGTAAATACAAGTTTAAATATTAGTTTCTATAATACTACTTCCCCTCAGCTCTCTTTATGTTATGGTAATACAAGAAATTAGAAGCAGTTTCCTTTGTATCACCTTACTGCTTTCAGTTTAGAAAAAAAATTAAATAAAAAAACACCATGGTCCAACTCAGTTTCTTTCCCCTCCATGCCTCTCTAGTGCCCAGTTTCAGATGAGGCAGATCTCTAGGATTCAATGCTCATCACTTGGGAAGGGAGAAAGGCAGTGAAAGGAGGGAAGACAGAGAACAGGGAGATCACACTTTATTCTGTAATATTACAGGATGTACATGCATGGATGTCACTTGAAAGGTTTAATCCCTGCCGTATCCCTGCCATCCTTGCAACATTGCAATATATGCTGGATACTTCTATAACATTTCATGCACTGATATCCCTTCCTCCAGTTCTGCAGACTAAGTCTTGATGAGTTAAATCTAATCATAGCAAAGCTGAGAACAAAGTAGTTTCTATGCAAAGCAACTGTATGAATTGATGTTCTTTAAGTTTTCAAATCCCTCCAAGTTTAGCATTAATCTTTTCATCCTCAATATGCCTTTACATGACAGAAAGCTACTTAAAAATGTTTTTCAGACCTTGATATGTCCACCAAATGTATCGTAATTGAAGAACTGACACTCCTTTTCACGATAGCAGGTATTTTCTGTCTCCCCCTTGATTAAGATGTTTCTTGTAAGAACACCGACTTCTGCCCTCATGTCCACTCCATCAGTGACTTCTCCTACATGAGGAAACTGAGGATTTTCTGTCCAAAACCAGTTTCGAAGGGGAGGTGGGGGGAGGGAAAAAGTTGCCATTGATTAAAACCAAAACCAACTTATTTTATATAAGCAAGCTAATTGTAGCAACAAAACCCATGCCCTCTGATACCTTAACATGCTGTAAGCTCTTACCTTTTCTTATGCTAAGGCACACAAAAAGCAGGTAATTGTTAGATGATAAACATTAAGACAGCTAACACCAAGCAAATTCCCCCCTTCCAGGCTGGGTGACTCAAGTGATAGTTAAGCACCTTGCAGGATGATGAATCAAGCATGGTACTCCATGTTTCCTTCCAAAACAAAGCGTTGCCTACTTACTTCTCCTTTTTTTAAGACAACTAGCCCTAAACAAATCCCAACATTTTATTTGCAAGTGCATCTTAATTTCAGTCCAATAGTATTGTGAACAGAATGGAAAAAAGCCAAAGAAAGAAAACTTTAAAGTAATCCAGTATATTTAGAAGACTTTTAATGAAACACAGATGCAGATTTGCTTTAAAAGCAGAAAGATGCTGGCTGCTTAATCTATTCCAAAGAAAAATTAAGAACTGAAAATGAGGACAAAACATCTTTAGAAAATACCATATTCATCGCCCTCTGAAATAAAAACTGATTTGCTTTCCTAACTAAATTTGCTCTTTCCCAGATAGTTATTCTGAGGATGCATAAACTAAAATTAGGGAAAACACGATACTCTGGTTTTATACTGTTCTTACAAAGAAACCACCAATTTCTTACTTGTCTGTACAAACTGAGAAAATTATCTGGTCCTGTAAACCTTAAAAAATGTATTTATGTGTTTATTTTTAAAAAAAGATTTTATTCCCTCTTTTTTTGTTCGGCGCCCCCCCCCCATTTATTGATTCCCTGAATACAGACTGTCACTATCCCTTCAAAGTTGACAAAAGGATACAAAAGCCTAAACTGGTCATTACCACAATATGCAGCAGAACCAAGAAGGGTATTAACTCTGTATCTGCTGTTGAGGATTTCAAATGACAGCAGATGTCTGTAAATGGGACTGCACTCCTCTCCTTGAAGGCTTACCTATTGTTTTTCCCTCTATTTGACTAGCATAGATAAATCAAGTGAAGAAAGAGCAACTAGGCCTCCTACAAAACAATACTTTTTAGTTTTCCTACTACAAGGGGCCAAAATAGCTAAAAACCTAGCAAAAAATACATGAAATAATTTCAAAAGATGGGGAGTTCTTCAGCGTGTCAAGCTTGCCATTCCACAGAAAATTCACTCTCTGCGGAGCAAATATATATAGGGTGGTTGGGGGATTTTTTAAGCAGTATCCATTACTATGACAAAGGAAACTTGATATTGGGGGTGAAAAAAAAGATAATCCCAAATGGGCCATTTAATCTCCTTTAACATCTTTTAAAAAGATACACATATATACTTCAGATAGCACTTATTTTCAAAAAAAAAAGCACCAAGATTTTGTATTTTATGCCATATTGTAAATTTTGTAAAAACATTTTTTTTAAATCTTTTTAAAATAGCTGCTTTTTCACAGTACGCGATTTCCAAGACGAAACAGAACTCGTCCATACACTATTCAGTGGTGACAAAAACCTTCTTAAACTTCATACCACAACCTTCACATTAAGCTTGCCCTCTAAACTACTGTGCTCAGTAACAAACACAACGTGAGACACTCAAGAACAAAGCCCAGGAAGTGTCATGCTCAATGGCACTAAGCTCTGCAGCTTCACCCACCTTGGTATTCTCTGATGTATGATAAGGTGAACTTACTGATAGGCTTTTTTTCATATCTGGGGCTTCACAGTGCGGTAAAACGTATCTGACCCATGCTAACAACTGCTGTGGGATGCACACTGCACTGCAAAGTGGCAGTCCCTTAAGACACAGGGGAACAGGAAAGTTTGAGGGCGTTCACTGAAAACTTCTGAGAAGGGAGAAAGAGAAGAGCAGTTTGGAGGAGAGGAAGTCGCACAGTACAGAGGTGAATGGGACAAAACCAGATGCTGAAGAGCACCGATCGGCTGCTGCAAACGCTGCAAAGTAACACTAATGAGGGTGTGCTACAAACGGACGCTGCAGCCCACCAGAAGGGAGCGAGAGGGGAAGCTCAAGGTCCGAGGCTGGTGGACCACCAGGGAGGAGTGTGCTGGCATGGAGTGGCAGAAGGAAAACACAGACGCCAGCAGAACTGGGGAGCCAGTCCCACGGGAGGCTGTTGTGAAGTCAAGCAGAATGACTCAGATAATAAAAAAAGGAAACGGACGACAACTCGCATGACCATTTTGTGCGCATCACGCCCAAAGGAAAAACAGATTGCAACTACTCAGGGATATCCTGTGTGAGCAGAGGCTTAGAAGGGCCACTTATTTCATAACCACATTGCTGGTGGGGGGTGAAGGGGGACCTGAGGAAA
>JAVKLA010000074.1:43850607-43862611 GCA_034782735.1 Sagittarius serpentarius
ACCACCTCTGTGTATGAGAGCTAACTACCTGCGTAAAAGCTGGGTAGAAAAGTTGGAAGGGAATAATGAAGTTGACAAGCCTTGTTCAGGTCTTTGTGTGGGTTGTTGGTTTTTTTGTACCCTTAAAGGAAAGCAAGCTATTAAGTGGGTGAAAGGAAGAAAATACGAATATATGAAAGTTTAAACAATGTACGAAATATATTAAAAAGTGAATATTAATAGGAAAAGTAAGCAGCAGAGGGATTTCTTTGATTTAACTAATAACTTCCCCATTCTGACTGGGAACTGAGATACCAGGGAAGTTTCTTTTCCAATTTGTTAGGAGCACTTTCTTTCACATGTTCTTTGGTGATTTCAAGAATCTAAAAAAACAGCTTATCCAAACGTTTAATTAGGGACAGCTTGCTTTCCTTCTTCAAGTCAGTGTTGCTTTTGAAAGTGATAGAATACTTTTTTTTGGTCAAAGGAAATGTTGAATTTAGTGTAGAAAGTGACAATAAACTATCAACTTGTTTTAGTGATCATAACATTTAAATATCAGGCATTTTTTCTGAGCAAAATGAACGAAGGCGAACACAAGTCAAGGTTAAACTGTAAATCTCCCTGCTTGCTTGCTTTACATGAATCCATCATTCTCTGTCGGCTTCCTAAATCAACAGACTGGTAGAAGGATTGTAGAGTCATAGTCTCTCTCATATGCAGATGTGCTGAGCAGGTACCATGTGGTTTCTTTGAGTTCCTGTGTAAGACTTGTGGTTGTACAGGTGACTAGGTTGAAAAGTCCAGGCACCTTTATGCCTGGATCAGGATCTGAAGTTACACATAAATGTGACCTTCATAGCTGCGATCTAATTTGGCGTCAAAAGACTCTTAGGCCGCATTTTGGTCAATGTTCTTAATCTTTATCTTTGCACTGGATATTTGAAGTGTCGCTGATCACACCAAGAAAACAGAACAGTTCAAAGGTGACTGTGTAGAAGTAATCTTAATACACAGACCAGCTCTGGTAGAGATTCATTGCCTTTATGTAGATAATGCAATTGTTGCTGTGCGATTGAATTACATTAACTTTATTTTACTTTACTTTAGAGCTTCTTGTGTGTTAATTATTTCCTAAAGACCTTTTTCAGTGGTGAAACAATGTGTTAATATAGAGGGAGGACTAATCTTTGGGATGAGGGTATCAGATAAGATGCAGGGCTTTGTTGTTCGAAGCAAAGGTGAAGAGGTCCCAGTAATACAGTCTTTATGCCACATGACTAGTCTCTTGGACTTGCTGTAAGGTGGTATTTTCATGCAAAGATCTATACTATGAGTAACACGAAAAGGCATCTTTGGAATTTGGGATGGCCGGGTTTTCGTTTGTCTGATAAAAAAAAAAAAAAAAAAAAAAAAAAAGAAATTAATCACCCTATGATTGTTGTGTGTTCTGGAGCCAGATGATAAGCACATTGGGAGGGGAAGGAGCTTTATAAAGCTCCATTAATAATAATTATGCATATTTCCTTGTTCCATAGCAAATGTTTAGCCGAATTTGTAATGGACTGCATGTTCGACAAACTTTAGATTTCCTTCAGATGAGAGGCGAAAGTAGATCCTGTTTTGTTTTCTGCACTGTGTATGCCACATGCAGTCCTGAGCGTGGCCTCTTGCATTCCAAGTGCTTTATGCCTTGCTGAGCCTGTCCCTGCATCACTTAGTAACAGGGCTTCTGTCCCCAGCCATGATGTCAGGACGTTATTATTGGAAACAAGATAGTTTTCAGCAAGGAAGCTAACTCCCTTTGGAAAGACTAGCAGCTGTGTTCAGCTTAAACTATTGCAGTCTTTTGACGTTTATTGGGCTCTGCCTTAGCAATACTAAAAATAGTTGATCACAATAAAGAACACCTGGGAATACAAATTACAGTGTTTGTGTATTTCTCCCCTCCTGCACTACTAATTAATGCAAATCAGGGGAGTAGGATGGGGAACTGTGAAGTTCAGGCTAATTTTCAGGTTATTAGAAGTCTATTCAGGCTATACTACTTGGAGCCTTACTTTGTGCTAGTCAAGCACTGAAAAGAAGGCTTATCTTCAAATTGCCTGAAGTTTGAAAGAATGAACACAGTCAGTGCTGACAGCAGTTTGCATTGCCAGCCCTTTAACAGATATTTGCTGAGAATTGACCAATGATTTTCTCCTCTCAGAAAGTCTCCACGTTAGCCAAATGTTTGTGTTTCTTTGAAAATTTAACTCATAATGCATGGCTGACATCAGAACCACAGTTTTCTGTGTTCAGTAGCCAAGCATTCTGCAAAACCTTGTTTGTTTGTTTGTTTCTTTTTTTTTTAATGTGCCAAGTCTGTATTCGATCATTTGCAACCAAGTTTGCTGTTCTTTTAACTGAAACAGCCAAAAACCACCACACCTTCAGTTAACCACACCATGGGAAAACTCATACTGAATGGTTTAAGTTTAGTAAAAATGGAAACAATGGAAAACAAGTCCCATAGTATAGTCTTTCTCATAAATAGCATTTCCTCTGCCACATATGTTTTTCAGAATAGAATAAGATACTGTACTTTTAAAGCTAGGCTTGTTCTTTTGTCTACTGTATTGAAGTAGAACTTTGTGGAGTAGTAAGAAGCTCTTGTGGGTTACAAAAACAGGAAATTACTTCAGAAGCTACTGTATGCATAGAATAACTTTTCAGTTTATTTGTAAAGGTATAACATAAACTCTAATTCCAATTAATGCAGAATCTGTTCCATTGAACTTTTAGGTATTCTAAGAAACAGATGTGTTTTAGACCATGTTAATCATGTAATTTTGGTATGGTAGCCATTTTTAAGCTGTCTTAAAAAAGGCACGATAGAATTTTTTTGGCAATATGCATCTTTTTAAATTGTGAAATTTCTATTTTTAAAATTCTGAATGAGTATGCACAACCATATGATAGATAAAGTTACTGCTGGCATTTTTACATAGAGAAGAAATAAAAGTAGGTTGAATGTACAAGTATATGTTGCTTGTTATTTAAGGTAACAGTGTCGTTTGCTACTACTTACCATCTCAGAAAAAATTCTCCTGTGAAAATAGTACTGGCCAGTTGACATTTTGTATTTCTGAGCAAACTAAACACAAAATGTTGAAGATCTTAAGGTAAACTTTGCATTGTCTTGCAAATACACTGTAGTTAAAATGACCATTTTAAGGATTTTATCTTGGATACTTGGGAGCAAAAATGTATTACTTTTTTTATAAAGGAAGTTTATGATGAAAGAGACATTAAATGATTTGACTGCAAATAGTGTGTGGATTCTGAGTGATCTGATTTACTGTGATCCGAGAAAAAATCCTGAGACTACTTACTTAAAGTATGTAATATAATGGTATCTTGAACAATAAGAAGTTAAATGTTAAGTCTTGCAAGTTGTCTTCTTTGGATAAAACCTGTGTATTTCAGGGCTCATTTGTACTTATATCTGTTCTGTAAAATCTCTAGAGATGAAAAAAATATAATAATCTATTATCAACAATATAATAACATAAATAAATACTACTATTAGCAACATTAAAATTATGACAGTAATAATGAAGGCTACCTCGAGGTAAAAGACTACCTCAGCACTCTTTCCACGCAATAAATGTATATGGAATGCTTATGTTAATATCGAACAAATATCTTTCTAAATACTGTGTTAATCACAGATGGGTGGAAATGCTTTCTAAGCAAGATTATACTCATAAAAGTAGGAAATCTTCAATGTATTCTTATTTTTATTTATTTATCCAGAAAATAAATGCTAAGCTTCATGATGGAGTGTGTCAGCATTGCAAAGGTATCTTGGAGTGGCGGGTAAAATTCAGCAAGTACAAACTACTATCAAAACCTAAAAAATGGTGAGTTAAGATACTTTGTGTTAATCACTGATAGTGTAGTTTATGAACTTTTTGGAAAATATTGTAGTTTTGGAAACTCACAAGTAGTAGCTGCCGCTATATGACATCCTTCAAATTTGGAGTCTGCAATGACAATATATATACAATGCTAATTTTGTAATTCATTAGTCTTTTATCTTAAACTTTTGAAAGGAAAACACAGTGGAAAAGCAACTGCTTCCCTCTTCACTGTTAAGATGTTTGAGCTGTGGACCTGTAAGTTTCCAAAACCGTTAGTGTGCCCTCCTGAACAAAAAGTCAAACCTGAACCAGTTGTAACACGATTTTCTGTTATGAAAACCCAGTGTTGGAGAAATGAGGAGAGGAAGGCTTTACTTTTGTGTTACATTAAAACTTATAAGCATCACTGCTTTCTGCATTACTAGGGCCTCGATTCCTACAAAATGTTTGCAATACATGCATTTCATTACCTCTTGGCATGTTCTTTCTTTTTGTGTATGAAGCTATAATCCTAAACATTAAATGTTTAGCATTGTTTTCATACAGTTCTGTATTAGTTTTTTTGGATAAGTACATAATAAAGGTGATAAATATCTTAACCTATCACGAACCTATTATTTTATTTTCTGAGAATTTTTTTTTCTGAATAATTTTCTGAAATTATTTTAATTTTCTGAAGTGGATACTCTCTGCTTCCTTCTTACTGACACAGCTGCAGAGGTCTTTACCTCTGTGGCTGCACACACAGCCAGTGTTTCAGCAGTGAAATGTTGAACTCAAAGAAACTACAGTTGGACTGTGGTGTATGATATAGCCAGCTTTGTCACAGTAGTTTGTTCTGTGTCTGTGTGTTGTTCTCAGTTAATGCTTCTGAAATACTTAGGAAGTGCTTGAAGAGGTTCTGTAAATGTATGTGTGCAGTTCCCTGAATGACAGTGTATTTTATTTTGATTTTCAGCAGGTTAAAATGGAAGGAATGTTTAGTCTATATCCCCCACTTGTGAGAAGTTTTACTTTTTAATATGAAACCATATGCAACAAACAGTTTTAGTAAACAATTTTACCCTTTCATGTAAAAAAAAATTATTAGGTGGAAATCTCACTGATTCTCAAACATTCTGGGTTCTATTCGCTACAGAAAAAGTTGGGATTTGTCTTTTTTTAACTCTCTCGAATGTGCATCTGGTTTAAAAGTAATGAGCTGAAACAAATCATGTGGTGGTGGGTCTAGTTCTTTTGCCTCTTCTTTGCCTACCCACAATGGAAAAAAAAACAGGCAAAAAAATCATGTAAATCAGAGAACCACTGGAAGTAGAAAAAGTGGCATTGTGGGACAGCTACTTATGACAGAATATGTGATGTTGTCCGTCATATTTTTGAACAAGTAAATTGGGCTGCAGACTGTTCTAGCTCTACAGGTGGTGGTTTCTAGCCTAGCCTACAGCAGTAAAATGGCTAAGTGGGCTGCTGTTCCGAAAGGACAAGACTATGAAGATTTTCAATGGGTGAAGCTTCCAGGCGACCTTAGACACTAAAAATGTGACTATGTGGAAGAAAAAATCAACACTTCATGTCGCAGACGGTGGGAATGGAGGACTTCTCTGTATCTCAACTTATTTTTAGGTTTTTAACTTCTTCAAAATTATGATTGTTAGTACAACTATGAGTAATCCCTACTTTACTTTTATTTCAAATATTTAATTATTACAAATTAAACTATTTAAAGAAAAAAGTCTATTCACCTTGCATTGATAGTGCCCCTCTTTGGTCTGACATGGCTGGGAAGAGCTGTAGACTTTTTTTTAACACTAATGCTACTGAACACAGAAGAAAGAAAGAAAAAAATCAAACAAACAAAGTAGGTATTTCCCGTGACATCTAACTGTAGTTTTTTCCTGGGGGAGAGGGAAGATCAGAAACACTAGGCAATTCAGACTTTGCTTTTGTCAAATGTGTCCTACAGCAATTCTTGTGATTTTACAGCTTCTTAAGGATTTGGATATGTGCATCTTAATAATGAAAGCTCAGCAGAGCCTAGGTGAAGATAGTAGGGAGAAGGCGGTAGTGCTTAAGAATTTGAGAAAGCAAGTAAAAATTCTGTTTAGCTAGATGCTAGGTGGTGCATCTCTCCTTACAAGTTATGCAAAAACACTTGGTATGTTTCTTCAGCATGTTTTAGCCAAGTCTGCAAATCCACTGTGCAGAACTGTATGCTGAATCTTTCCTGACAGACTTATAAATGCCTGAGGAACCAAGATAGAATGACTTTTACGGCAGCTGCATTACATGGGATATATAGTTCCAGGTTCTGTTCTCCAAAAGTGCAAGGCTTTAGAAATATCAGCCAAATGTTAAGCCATAGCACTTTAGAAATTACTTCATCTACAGAGTTTTATCATATCTTGAAAAACAGTAGCCAGAAACCTCTACATAATTAGGTTGGGTTTGTTCAGAATACGGTTCTGTGCAGGTTTGTGTTCATAGAAAACGAAGTCCAGCACTGGCTTTGTTTGTACTCTGAGAAGTTCAAGAGGACATTGTAGTGTTTGAATTGAAAGCTTTTTATTTGGAAAATGCATGCACCTTTTCATACCATGTTCTCGTTTGCTTTTATTGTTAAACCAGAAGAAGTTGTTCTGTAGGTTTTAAAGTAAAACTACTTACTGAAATGAATGGAAAGGTTTCTTTTGTCACTTTAAATATAAAAATTATTGATTTTATGTTTCTTCTTCAGTTCTTGTTTTAATAATTCTTCCTGAAAAAGTTAAAGGAGAGGGAAGATAGGCAATGATTTTGATAGTGCTGCTTATTAAAACACCAATTGTTTTCATATGAAACTGGCCTATAACATGTTGTTCCTCTTTTGAAGAGTACGTCTATATTGTATTTGAACACAGAATGTTTAATAACTGTCCACAGATATTTTTTTAATTGTTTGCTTTCTCTTCACAGTGTGAAGTGTCTCCAGAAGACAGTAAAAGATCCTTACCATATTATTTGTCGACCATGTGCTGGTAAACTAGAAGTTTGTGCTAAATGTGGAAAAGAAGAAGAAATAGTAATTCCGTAAGTAGCTTGTAGGTTACGTAGTTTCAGTACTGTACTGTTTCTTCCACTTTTAATAGAGCTTGTTTGGAAACTGCCAAGAAGCTGTTGTACTTCATGCCGTATTCTGAATAATCCTGACAGAAATCAGTAGTAGTCATTACCCTTACTTTCTTCTGCTGAAACTAGGGGTGAAATGCCTCCTGATGTTAGTGGGGCTGGGCCAAAAAAAGTCTTGCTTGGACAAGACATTTTATTTTAATACCAAAGGATAAATTGCCTATCCTCCTTAGGAACAAAGCACTTCAAAATCATTTTGGTATAGAACACCGTAAAGTATGCATAAACCAATTTACTGTTTGCATTTTGTCTGTCATTTGAAGATTCAGTTACTAGTGAACAGAAAAAAACTAAACAAGGGCTGATATTGAGCAGAGTTACCACAATATACTTAACAGGCTTTTGGGGTTTTTTTATTCTTTTAGTAGAGTTCTCTCTTTATTGAGCATCCTGCATTAATTTACTAGTTTGTGACAACTGGCCAGCAGTTGCGTAGTTGGTCAAACTGTTCACATATACTTTTTTTTCTTCACAGACCCTTTTTCCTTTACTGTCTTTTATATCTTTCATATTCAATGTGAAAGTAACTTTAGGTTATTGTCCCTCTCCTCCTCCTCTCCACCTCCCAACCCCCTCTATCCCTGGTAGAATATTCAAACCTCCATCCCATTCTTGTTTAAAAGAAAAATAAATTCCAAAAGTGGGTGGTGATAACATCCTCTTGCCTTCTGCAGGATTGATAAAGGACAAGACAGAACTGAGACTGTGACTACTAAAAATGGCCAAGAGAGCAGTGGATTGGAGAATGAGCTGGATTTTCGTATAAACTTCAGTAGTACAGACAGTGGTGAAGATTCTGATATGCTTGAAGAACGATTTAAAAATATGAATTTTGAAAGGACAGACATCTAAATGGTTTAGTTTATATGAGAGACTATACACAACCAAAAGTGGTAAACCAATGTTTGCCTTAAACTACTCTGAAAACGTGATTTGACATCTAAGGTCCTTGCTTATAAATGTTGGTATTGTGTATTACGAAGCTTTTTTGAGGTTTTGTATAAATAAATATTTTCTTGTATTAAGAGCAGAATTTCTTGTGAAAGATTCAGGAATTGAATCTTTAAGCAAAGTTATTTCTTGCATACATGTAAGAACTTCCTGTTTCTCTGGATTAAAACCTCTTTGTGTAATTGTTCTGAATGCACTATTACGCCACTGTTGTGTTGCCACTTGGAAAGCTACATGAAAGTCTAGAATAAATACAGAGTCTTGTCATAAAAAGGAAGAGTTAAACCAGCTGTAGTAGTTTGCTGAGGGAAGAAATTGCGACTTCTGTCAAAGAGTTTCCAAACAGCATCAAAATACCAAGTGGTCATTACCCTCGTGCCTGGTGTTTCTTTTCTGTGCAAAAAAAGAGGGCCTAAATGCCATCACCAGTGCAGTTCATGAGCAGTTAATGCTTATTTACCATACAAGTATGCATTACAAATTTGTAACCTTTTTACTACCAGTCTTTTGAAAAGGAAAAAACTGAAGACTTTTTTTAGAATTTCCTCTAACAGGTCTCACTTTCTTTTCCTTTGACTGCAGATCTGATGTAGTTTGTTCTGATAGGAAAACACTTGTGTAGTGTAGTGATGCCTATATAGTTACCCTCTTCCTACTTTCAGTTCTCTCCGGGGGTTAGTTCAGTGTAATTTAAGCTATAGGAAGACCTTAACTGAAATTGCAGTAACTATCTTTTATGGGACTCAGGATGGTTTGATACCTANNNNCTTGTCTGCTACCTCTATAAATAAAGCTGAAGAAGTACTTCCTAGTAATTGGATGGTTTAACCTGTGACAATATACTGTACTGTTTTTACTGACTGCATTAACAGCTACACATCTGCTTTGGTGTTCAGCCTGATTTGCAGTAGTGGGCATGGAAAAATTTGATTCCCAAACTACCTTCTTCAAATGAATCGTGAGGGACATCAGCTCTGGGCACCGCTACCCCCCCAGTGGGGGAAAATACTGAAACTTTATCCTTTGGGTAGAGGTAGCCACCCTGTGGCTGCTGTAGTTGACCTTAACTTTAAAGAAAATCTAGTTACCAAGATGTGGACTACTAAGACATTCAGCAGTCAATAGCCTAGAAACTTCTGATTTAAAGGACAACTTCAGTATAACAGCAAAATTCTTGTAATCAGTGATGGAACAGTGTGATCTTACTGTTTTTTCTTAACTGTGTAGATGCTTGTCACTACACATAAGGTCTTAAGAATGAGCTTTTTCTTTTACCTTTTCTAAGCTATTTGTAAGTTTGTATCTCAATATCTAAACCACGCTTTTATAATGGTTTCTAAGGACTAGTAATCTGCTTGTTTTTTTCTTTTCTTTTTTCTTTTTGTTTTTCCTTTTCTGCGCTACCCTTGTGCTGTTGAAGAATTTGATTTCCTAAGGCTATTTTAATTTTTCTGTCCCATGTAGATCTTTCGCAGAAGTAGATTTTTACTAAGAGTTTTGTGATAACCGCTAGCAGTAAAATATTGAAAAACATTCTGCTGGTCCTCTGTGTTCAGGTGATGCATCATGACTTCTGTGGCTTTTCTTGGAGACAAAGTCTAAGGTTTACTGAGTCTTCGGGTGATACTCTGTTTCCTTCTGAGTTTGCTTATTACATAGCTGTTTGCAGTTGTGAGGGACTAGGACTGACGACCCACACAACCCATCTCCTTTCTCCACCCACTCTATAAACATGTTTGTATGCTAAATGACTAATCTTGTGATCAAACACACTGGTTCTTTCACCTAACTGCAACTAATACAAAAGAAGAAATTCAGAAGTTTAAGATTTGTAGAATGGCAATGGTATGGTTTGGTTTGGAAGAGCCAGTGAAGCTGCAAAGCAGCAAGAGGTGCTTGGTGGCAGAAAAGGAGGTTGTCTGGTGTGTTTAGAAGTGACTGGAAATTGGTCTGGAGGTCATGATGCATTGACAGATAAGTTCTCCCAACAGGACAGCAGTGACGTCTGACTTAGTATGACATTGCCAGTTGTCCTGCCAGCTGACGTCAATAAAGACCGAGTGAACAAGGAATATCCCCCGCACACGCTGCAGGTGACCGGGTCAGGGGGTAGAGGGAGTTAATAAGTAATCTGGGGTTAGCTTCAGAAAGGGTCTCTATTGAAGGGGAAACCATGAGTGTCACCAAAAGTGAACTTGGCTTTTGAAAGTGACATACGCATGGGAAATGTTCTTCCGCTTGGAAAAATTAGGTAATGGCATAGCCCTTTGCCCAAAGGTGAGAGGAAATCCTGAAATGATCGGAAAACATGTCGTGGAACTGGCAGGAGCTCTGTAATGAGAAAATCAGGGGAATGGCTGTCTTCTCAAAGTGGTGACACAACCTGTCAGTGCTGGGGAAGAGCAGTGCCGCGCAGACGAGCGACGTGTAGGAACAAAACACAAACGCTGGGGCAAGTCCTCTGAAGTTAGCATCTTCGTGTCACACAACTAACGCTCCGTTCGCAGTTTAGGTGGGCAGCTGGTACTGGAGTTGATGAAACTTTGCTGTGAGTGAGCACAGCTGCAGTGGTGGCTGGCTGGTGTTAGTCCAACCTCTCTGAAGACAGCTTTTGATTCTGGCAAGCGTTCTGCCTTTGGTCGTAACTGCAGCTAAAACATACACTGCTGGAAACGATGATTGCTGCAACTAAAACCATGTACGATGGCGGTTGTGAGTCAGCTTGCAAAATTGCTAGCTTGGATTCTGGGCACATTTGCTATTACAGGCAAAAGGAGGTTGTACTTTACTGAAGACACCTCTAACAGGAACAAAAGGAACAATTTTAGTTTTCTTTAATTTTGACTGAAGTTAGAACATATTTGGAATTACAGCAAGATGCTATTTTTCTAAGACAGTTAAGTAATAGTTCTGAATTTTAAGGTGGCTTTTTTGTGAAGAACTTGTTGAACAGAGGATTATGCAGGGGCAGGACCCCTTTAAACCCTGATCCTCGGTAAAATCATATCTAGATGAGAAAATAGAAAAGGAAGGAGATCAAAAGTCATCAAAGAGATTCCTGGGAAAATCTTTAGGGTAGTTGCATAATAGGAACAATCTTTAGAGTTTTTAAAGAATACTGAATTTGTGTTTGTAAACTTGAGAAGAGGGGAAACAATAGCACTACCATGCCTGCAGGATATTGAGGTGCAGTTTAAACGATGTACCTAGGATGACTGATTGGGGGTTTCAGGAATGTAACTGAACCTTGTCGGTCCTTACTGAATACGTTACTGAAGAAAAGAGTGATAGATGTTAATAATTAGTCATCCAAAGAGTAAAGGCGATGCAGTGATGCTGCTGACACGGTTGGATTCCTGTTAACTAATAGTCCTTAGGAGTGTTACCAATTCTCATTTAGTGTGACTCAACGCTGACAGTAATTAATTAGATAATGGACTGTTGGCATGTGTAAGGCAGGCATGCAAGATGATTCTTACTTCACAAGGGGAAATGTTTATCGTAGGCTTGAGCTGTCAGAACTTGTCACTGTTGACTTGTACAGGTTTCCAGAAAACCAATTTCCCGTATATAAGGATTTCTTAGGACAATCTGGATTCACTGCAGTGCGAGGAGAGTCTGGTATGGACACAGAGCCGCCTCGTAGCATAATTCCGTAACAGTCTTCTCTGTCAAAGTTCAGAGGCATCTCTGAGACATCCTGTCATCAAATGTTTTGAAGTATTGGGTGATAGAAAAAACATTGCCCAGTGATTTACTTGTAGTTTTGCATGGGCTGGGCTCTTCCATTCTTGACTTGGCTACTGATTAATCTGTATTCCTCTAAAGTACTAAAATAACACCAGCCTCTGAAGATTTACAGGACTACTGGTTAATTAGGAAAAGGGTGGCTTGTTTTCCTCCTATAATGGGCATGTACTTGGATACTGAGATGCAAATCATAGCATTAGCGAGGAAAATACAGCAGGTAATCAAATGTGAGCCTACTTGTAACCCTCTAGCCC
>JAVKLA010000074.1:44052495-44066856 GCA_034782735.1 Sagittarius serpentarius
ATGAATGAATAACAATAAGCTAAGTAAATCACATTTCAGAACCTGAAAAGGTCAGATTGGTAAGATTTACTGCAGTCTCACACTTCTCAGAGTGCATGGGATACTTAATGTTCTGATTCTAATTCTTGCAGTAAAGACTGCAATGAAAATGAAAAATTGCCCACCATCAAGCCAGCTGTGTGATGAAGACACAATGCAAATGTGGCTTTTCCATGTTGTTTTATTACAATAACCAATGGGTCCTGCAAGCCTGTCAGATCTCCAGTCTTGTGTAGGACAAAGCACTAAGTAGTTAGGTCCCTGTCTGGCGTAGGTAAGGAAATGTGGGTGTATCCACAGAGACAGCGTAAGACACGGTGGCCTGGAAGCTTTTATCCATGCTTTTCTGACGAGGGTGAAATACTGAGGGGTTTCTCACTGAATTATCTTCCTCCTCTACCTTCTGTAGCTTTTATAATAGCAAAATCAGATTTGGCCTAAAATTCTTGTACTGAAATCGTGCAGTAAAGCTATTTATCCCTGAAGGGGAACTTCGCCTAAGAGAAGTCCTGACCCACAAACTGAGAGACAATACTTAGACCTCATGGTGTGTAAGTATAGCCCAGAAGGAAACTGGAAAGAGGAGAGTGTAATCAGATGATATGCCCAATGCCAGCCGCAGTGCCAACTTGATCTATGCGAGCTCAGTCTCTGTTGTTTTAGTAGAATTTTTTCCTTACCAGTGGAAAACAAATGAGCAATTTATGGATGTGAATCAAATGGATTCCATTTGTTCCCTGTGGTCCCCATCTGTAGGTTTTAGGTGTTGACTGGGCTACAATTGGGCAAATTCTCTTTACTGGCAATCTGCAGAGAGGGAAAGCTCATTGCCCCTCAGGCAACTTCTGGAAACTGGGTGTAGAAATCTGCAGGCCACAGCATATACGTTAAGACTAATAAGTCTTCCAAGACACTAGTGGCTTTATGACATTGTAGCATAAATATTCTGCCTACTTTAGTATTTACAACCTTGCCAATTCATGTGCAGAAAAATAAGCACTATTTTTGCTAGTGTGAGTGTAACTGAATAGGAATTATTATTTTACTTCATAAATTCACAGCTATTGCTGGACAGGATATTTTTTGGGGGCTGTGATTTTTTATTTTAGTCCATTGGAAGAAAAAATTGCAACATTAACTGGGAAAAACATGGAAGAAAAATCAAGCATGGTCTCAAATACTAAGTGTTCTGGTTGTTGCATAAATGTAATTTTTATTTGTAATTTCTGTATTTCAAGTCCCCTCCTCCTGTGCCCAACATGGGCCAAGCTGTTTTTTCCAGTGTTTGGAAATACACTAAGAGGATGGGGTCTATAGTGTTAAGGTCTCAGATCTTGGATGTTGAAGTCTGCACCAATTCAGTGAGATCTTTGTATATTATTTCTAGTGTGTTCCACAGCTGTTACTTCTAGTAATATTTATCCTCACAGAAGTGTTGTGAGACATTCTCATATTTACATGATCAGAAAGAGTACGGAAACATATGTAAATGTCTAGAATTTAGTATCTTCCTATTCTTTTTGACTAGTCCTTCACATGCATTTGTTGTCTAATATGATCTTGCATTGCTGACAGTTCTACATGTTGGGCAGCCAGTTTATGAAATATTTAGGCTGATGTCTTTCCAGCACTGAAAAAAGTCCAGCAAGGTCCAGTCCAGAGGAAGACACAATAATTGCTTGCAAGGCTCTATCTGGATAAGATCCATTTCATTGGCTTGACAATTAATTAACAAAGTAGAAATTTACTTTGTAACATATACAAAAATTCTGATAGCATTTTTTGAATTACAGATTACTTTGCATACCACTGAATTCTTTTTTATGGCACCAACATGCAGAATTGCTTAGCAGCAGTCAGTTTTACATAGTAGTAATGTGAGCAGTAATATTACAACAGTGGGCCATATTTTATGAGGTAGTTCCAGGAATCATTATCCCTCTCACAGTGAAAAATCAAGAAAACTGTGTCAGTATAAAACAAGTTTAAAAAAAATCCAGAGCATGAAATCTGAGTAGTACCCTCTGATAAGTGGTGTACAAACAACTTGGGAAAATAAGGTAAGGACACAACAGCACCCACAATCTTCTAAATGGCCACCTCATAGCAAAGACTCCTATGGTTTTATACATTTTTTTCTGTCCTTAATTTCCTCACCAGCTAACATGTCAACATTTTGAGCTCTCTCCTGAGCTGTCTGGTGTTCTGACTTCACCACAGAGGTCTCTGACTTGCAGGTTAGTCTGAGCCCATATTCAAGACTCCCTTCTTTAGTATTGTTGGCTCATTTGTGGCTATAGTCTAAAACATAAATAAGACTTCAGGTAAAATGATAGCTTACTCAGATTACACTTTCTCTGCTCTTGGTCTAGAAAGATAAGAATGTTTTCCTTTAACCACTGTGGGAAAAAAAAACTCAGAAAGTGATTGGATTTCCTAGAGCATAAGGAGTTACGACTATAGCTCCAAATATACCCAATGATATATGTATCATTAGGGCAGGATGATGTATCCTGGAACATGTAACAGCTGAGCAATAGTTTGCTGTGGGTCACATAAACTCAAGTTAGCTGACTCAAAGCCTAATAACCTGATATTAGCCCTATGAATATTAATACCATGAAGAAATGAGGCCCTATCAAGCTTTTTCTGGAACAATGAGTAATTCTAGGCAGTGCTTTAGTGAGATTTAGTTTATTTTAGTGCAGGATTCACTGAACTTTTGATAAGTGGGATCACATGAAGATCTGTTTAAAAAAGCAGAAGACAAGTATATCTACCTAAAAGGATCCCACATAGTGATGATTTTGTTGCTGCATCGAAGACTATACATTTTTACATTAACAAACCAGAGCATCAAAAATGCTCTTCAGTTTTCCTATAGGGTGATGACACAGTGCCTGTGGAATACACTCTACAGTTTCTCTATGTTGTGGTTTATAGAAGAACATTTAAATGTAGTGCTAAACTACATTTAGATTTAGTGTCACCATTAAATGTAATTTGTGTATCATTGAAAGGATTCTTCAATAATTCAGTAAGACAGGGTTTGCCACAAGTACCTGAAGTGCTGAGTTGACCTGCCTAGATTCTTGCTTTCCTCTTTGGAAAGTGTTACAGAGTTAATGACCTGAAATATCTTTCTAGTAATAATGTTAAGCACAGTAATGATTATTTATCTCTCTTACTGCTCAAATACCCAGCCAGCTAACAACACTGGTCTTTTAATGGTATATGCAAACCCCCCAAACATAAAAAGACAATTATTAAACAGCTTGTCTGAATTACAAGTCTCCAGGGATAGACGTAATGTGCGTGCAGTTTGGGGTGGCTACGTAGCTTACATGAACGCATGCATATGGGCTGCTCAGGACAGACCTCAGGGGTAGTAAAGATACTTCATCCCCCCCTCCTCAGTGATTTTGTTCTTCCTAAACAGCACCAACTGCTATCAGAGCTGAAACAATTGAGTAACTTTTATTTCTACCCTGAGCTTCAGGTTTTATGCTAGTGACACAGCCCATGGCATAAAGAAGTGTAAGGAAACTGGAAGATCAGAGAGTCCTCCTTAGCTTCTAGCTTCTTTCAAAAATAAATTCTAGTACAATGCTTTCTGCATCATTCTCCAAGACCTGGGAGAGATCTCTTATTCTGTGGATACACCAGAACGCGAAGGACAGACGTCTAACGTTCTTAAGATCAACGCATTTCGTCTGTGTCTGACCACAGGGCTGTGGAGACAGGAATGTTCTGAAGTTCAGTGTGGAGCTATAATTTTAAATTTTTTCAGAAATAACTTTTGAAGCTGCACTTGTCCTTATTGGGTATGTCTGTAGTACCTACTACTCTTCTAGCTGCCAGATTCTGTTTAATCTCTCTTCATTTTTTCCAGGCTTGTTTTGTGGCAATATATAATTTTGTTTGATTTTATGCTTTTTCTTAATTTTTTTTTAAAAACTTATTCATTATTACTCATGTGCCTGAGCATTTACATGAAAAAAAGACATAAACACACAGGAGTCACTATTCAGATACACACCCTTCTAGTAGTGTTCCCAGTAATTTCTTCCAGCAGCCTGAAATCTGTTAATTAGTTTAATACTTTATTTTACCTGAAATGTTGGATTCAGACTAGCACATTTGTTACCCTTATGCTATTAGAATTAATTAAACCCCAGCAGGTACCTTCTGCCCTGCTAAAGCCTCTGTATTGCATAGTCCATTGTCACTTTTACTATTATGTCAGTATCATGTCAACTCAAGCATGATACACTTTCACTGCTAATGCATATTTCAGTATATATGATAAACTTCCAGCTGTTTTCTTGTTGTAGGGGCTCATCAGAATCTGTAGTGAGGCCAAGCTTGTACCATTAAAGTGCTTTCCTGGGAATTTCTGTTTGACTGGAGGACATCAGCAAAAGCATTAGTTGCAATAAAAGACTGTGACCTATTGTTGCATGCAAAGTATCTCTTTAGAAGTGTCTGTCTTCATCTTTGCAAGCTTTCAATAGCAACGTAATGATCTTTGTCAAATCGAGATCCGGTTACTGTCAGCAGCAGAAGGCATATGTCCAGACAGAACAAAGGAGCACTTATTTTCCCATTCCACTGATGATATTGAATGTTAATATTTTTGCATAGTCTTAAAAAATTATTGTGCAGATGCTGCGGAAATGGTAGAAAATGTAATTACAATTAAATGTTTTGTGGAGGGAACTTAGACTTTCTACATATATCCCAGTTTTAAAATGCCTGTCAAATTCTGGATAATAACCCTTTGCCCATTATTGCACAGTGAAACAAGACCCCAGCTTCCTTCTTGTTTGCAGCTTTACATATTTTACTGCTTTTCTGTGATACTAGGTAAAGCTAAGAGGTTGTGCCTAATAGTTAGCTACAGCAGTCCCTAGATAAATCAATTTATGTATAAATTTTAGATGAATCACTAGTGGCTTAATAAAATTTCTGAACGGAACTAGAGAACTAGGGAATGGGTGGAGAAAGACAGAATATAAAGAAAAATTCAGAAATATTACAGATAAGCAAAGAAGGAAGATCTCTTCTTGCCTGAAAAATGCAACTATAGGGATCATGACATGTCACCTGTACTGTCTGTACAGAGGGGAAATTAGACAATATACATCTGGAACATACATGGTATATAGGTTTGGAATGACAGCTGCCTGTTTCTATTCATGGTAATATTTCTTAGTCTTCTCATAAGTCTCCTACTACCATGTATTTCTATATATGTGTTTCAAATGCTGCCCCACATGTACAAGTTCAAAGATACCTCAGGAGAGCCTATTAGCTCCTGGCTTCTCAGGTATTAGTTGGATTACTTCTGAAGAAACCTTGCTAGTGAATACCACTAGCAGTTTCAGGAGTGACCTGTTAAGTAATACATTCATACCAATATTTGCAGAGGGCTTATTAATTAAATATTATGATGGATATAATGCATATGAAAGAGAGGAGTATTTTTCTTTCTTCTCTGTGTCTTCATGATCCCAGTTTCAAAGTGTACCAGGCAGATGATTTGGATACTTCCCTGGTTATTGACGGGTGGTAGAGGCATCTCTTATTGAACTTACTGAGACTGAAAAACTTAAGCAAGAGTTCTACCCCAGACCAAAGATGTTTCTGAGCAGAAATACTACTTGGTTCTCTAAATAGGCTCTCTCTGTAGGGTCTTCAACATTTTTATTGTCTCCTGAGTGGTAGAAGAGGACTGTGGTACAGCACATGAGCAAGCTGGGTCAACTTTTGTCACTATGCTTAGAGATTTGGTTGGTCTCCTCTCCTGAAAGTCTCCTCGTTCTTCTGGGATGGCGGTCTTCAGCCATGCTGCAGTTATAAAGCTTCATGCCCTCCAGTCAGTAAAATCAGACAATGATTCTTTTAATCTTCTTTAATCTCAGCCAGTGCTTATCTTTCTTATGTTCAAGAAAATCTCTGAGAATTGCCTGAGAAGCATTTTCATCTTCCTTGTTCTTTTCCCCAAACTTCAGGATATTGCTATTCTGTTTCTTTTTGAGGGTCCTCCTGTCTTACATATTTCTTCCATGAGAGGGAGTTCTTCGTGGCATCACTTTGGGTCTTACTTATTTGATTGCTGATGGAAAGTGTAACTATTTTTTTTGTCTTCAACTTATTTCTTGAAAACTATTTGCTCTGTTCCAAAAAGCTGGGTTTGTGAAATGGTGTAAGGGAGCACAATGCAGTAATTGCCAAGAATTTCTTAAAATCCCTGCATTCCTCATGACTGATCCACACTTCACGTGCACTGGCCTTTGTTTTCACTCCACAGATGGTGGTGATGTTGACAATGAAGAAGGCAGTGCAGCTGAGAATGAAGAAAACGTCAAAGGAATAGGTCAGTAGTGTGGATTACTTTGAGGCCACACTCAGATGTTTTCTGATTATCTGTATGAATAAAGGAGGAAGAAAGTTCTTCCTCTAATATACCGCCTTCTCTCATTTTTTTTTTCCCCTCCATCACCTATGAAGGGGGGAAGAGAGCAACTCCAAGAACCAGAAGGGGACATGCAAGAGGGAGAGCCAGGCGTGGTGGTGAGGAGGAGGAGGATGACGAAGATGGGACAAGGAGAACTGGGCATCGCAGGCACAGAAACCGTAGAGGACGGGGACGAGCAGCTGGAAATGAGGGCAGTGATTCTGATGGGGACCCTGCAAAAGCCAGGAAGAACCAGGCAAATCAGAAAGCCAAGGAAGATGGTGAAGAAGAAGAAGAAGAGAAAGGGGGTAAAAGTGGGAAAGGCAAAAATGAGAAGAAACAGGACAAAAAGCCTGATAAGAAAGGGAAGAAAGAGAAGGCCAACAAGAAGAAAAAAGACAAAAAGAAATCAGGATCTGGGTAATTCAGTAAATTATTTTTTAATATAAATCCATAGTTATCTTACATAAAACCTGCTTTCACTTATAGCTGTGAGATACTGAGAGTCAGTATGACTCCCTTACTCATTACAGCCCAGTTAGAGCTGGGCAGATTTTTTTTTTTAACCCTGGAGTGAAAAAATGCTGGCTGAGTGAAATGGAAACTTTCCACAAAGCCATATCCACTTCAGTGGAACGAAGTCAGGGGTTTGTCACAGCTCCAGGGGGAGATGGACCTCGGGAAATGGCCAGCCGGGCCCTTCTGGGACTGCTGGTACCCTGAGGATTAGGTCAAATTTGGTCAGGCAGAACGGGAACTCAAGCCAGGCTCACCCTTATTGTAGCTAAATAACCTAAGTTTATGAGCTGTTTTCTGGAGAAAGGGAGTGAAAGTGACAGAGGAGGAGAGCAAATGACAGAGAAAGGTGATAACATGTGAGATCTCTCCTGCTTTTTCCTTTCCCCAAAGCTAAAATCCCCCAAACCCCAAGCTGATAACCCTCTAAAAACACAAGGTCTATTTTTACTGCCAGTGCAGAACTAAAATCTTGTCACTTTTCACAAGATCGATTTCTTTTTTCCCAATCAGGTTTGAGCCAGCTTTTTGTAAAAGAACAGTGCCAGAATGTCAAGAACCCAGAACCAAGGACTGACATGGGATTTGCCAGTCTGTCTCTCACTCCCTCTCTCTGAAATATTACCATTCACTTTTCCAAAGCATTTAATGCAAGCTGGGGTCTTTGGAAGACCCCGTTGACATGGAGCACTTCAGAAAATTATTTTACATTTTTCTGCCATCCTGTCATTCTCTTGCTCCCTGTCCCTCCTTGTGCTATTGAAAGGAAACAACCCCTGGGAATGGTGTGTAAAGGAACAAATGGAGCTAGGCATGCTTATCTCAGTGGAGAGGGAGAGAACTTCCCCTTCCCCCATTCAGCAATTGCTACAGCTGTTTGTGTTCCCAAAGGCATCACTGGAGAGCACAACAGGAGTCAAAGAAAAGAAAAAATTACAGTGAGACATGCTGTTGCATTAATTTGTCCATGATCCCATTTCAATATACTTCTACTTCATTTCCCTTCCCTACAGGATTGCCTAAAATATTTCTTCGTGCTGCGTCTTCACTGTGGTGCCAATTATACCCCTCTGTGCAATTCCCTGTACTCATATAGCAGCAGTCCTGAATGTGTGAATCCATGTTCCTTTGCTTATTATTGCCTTCCATTGTAAATATTTACTGAGTGTTGCTTAAAAAAGACCACTGAAAATACAAAATTGAATGAGGGCACAATGTTTTTCATTGTCTTCCAAAGTTCTTAGTAATATAACACGTATGTTTGGGCTAAATAATTAGAAATTGCTACCTGGATCAAGACTTTGTTTTTGAGGTAGTAAGCATAACATTTGAGGAAAAACTGAGGATGCTCTGGAAGAAACCTCAAGAACATTAAAATTTTAGTCTTTTAGGGGACCAGCTGACAAGATTGCAGAGTAATAAATATAAGAATTTTTAAAAGATTTTTTAAAAGAAAAACAAATATAGCATAAGAATAAAGGAAAATAGGCTGGTGATCAGTTCAGCTGTGATTCAGATAAAGGATTTGCAAACCTTCAGGACAGAAGAGAAGGGTGGCAGCATAGAAATACAGCTTGTCCAGCACCTACATAAGGACCTACCACAACAAATGCTACATACTGTTTAAATGTACATCTTACTGATGTAGTTTTTTAATTGCCAAGACATTTCAGCATGAAAAAGCATGAAAAGTGTAAAATAAGAAATTGAGAAAAAAACCCCAAACAATCCCCAGATACAAAAAGTAAAATTAAATGTGATATTATTCCACAGGGAGATAATATTGTATTTGCTGCTGTCATTGTGGATTTTGCTAAACTCTGCAAACACTTCCCTTTCTAGCTAGGTCACAGTACAAGTCAGTAGAATCTGCTGTGGTTACCCTCTTCCTCCCCTCTACTTTTCACCTAAATCAGGAAAATCTATTTATGCCCTACTTATTCTACATAAAGGACATAAAGGAATCCTAGATGCATTCTGTGTTGATTCTTTTTTTGTTTTTTAACCTGATTATTTTGATCTCTGCTGATTTGTGGTAGTGAGTTTCACAGGGTAATTCCATGGTGAAAGGAATTATTTCTGGGTGAGTTTTAAATCTTCTGCTCTTCGATGCTATTGGTTGTTGATGTGGCTTATTGTTAACTGTTAATGAGGGTGTGAGGAAGGCCTGCTCTACACTATTCATAATCTTCATCCCTAAAATATTCATAATAAATTGCTCCTTATAGTCTCACTGTGAAGATCTGTGATATTCCTAGGTTGAAATGGTATTTTGTTCTTTAATGGCTTGTCTAATTGTGACTGGTCTTAGAAACCGTGTGCAGTCACTTGAGCTACAAATGCTCAGAGAAGAAATCTTATATTCTGCCTAGCCTATGCAATTTCTGTTTTTACTGTATAGCTCTATGTGTGAGCAAATCAACTGATTTTTAGTAGGATTACTGAAGAGTATAAAGCTTATGCAAAAGTCCAGAGGTACATGGAAGATTAAGGCAGTACAGGCAGTGCATTTTTTAGCTAGTGGGAAGATTGCTGAAGAGCACTAATTGCCAGAGGATGTTATGGGGATTATCAACAAACAACAGAATTTTAAGGAAAATACTAGGAGGAAATATAGTCAAATTCATTCACTTATCACTCTAGACTCTTAAAGTCCTATCAGTCTTTTCCCTGAAAACATCCAAGCTCCAAGAGAACATTTTCATCTTAATTTTTACCTCTATAGAATGGCTTTTACAAATATCGTGAGAAAAGTAGATTACATCCATAAAGAGGAGATGAAACTAAAACCGAAACACAGATGTATAATATGGGCATAAAACCAAACCACAGATGAATAGTATGAGCAAGATCGTTATGTGTGTGATTTAAGGAAGCATCATTGATTTCAAGAGCTCTACTGACTTAGGAAAAGATGCATTGTGTGCATTGAACCAGAGCCAAGGAAGGTGGGGGCTTGATGTGAAATTATTTAGTGATGTTTTATGCTCTGTGTTAGCCTGAAGGTCACAGTGAACCCTTCTGGCCTTCAAATGTAGGAATCACAACCTTTGATGAAAGGCTAAGACTTTCATTTAAGACTAAGGTTGCAGAAGGCAGAATTCTGATTTCCTGGCTTGAATCTCGTAGTGTTCAACCACTTGAGCTAAAGGAAAAATCTGCTGTAACTGCATAAAGTTTAACTGTGTAGTGTAAACACTCTTGAAAATACCGATTTCTTAAAGATGCTTAGAAATTTGGAATTTTTGTTGTTTTTCTGGTTCCAAAGGCAAGTGAAAAATGAAAGATGAGATGTGTTTGCAGACAAATAAAGCAGTAGTGGGCAACGGGGACAAAAGCCAATATTGCCCCTACTTCACCTCTTGTATTCTGCTCAGCTTCTTTTCCTCAGTAAGCTCATTGCATTAGCACCTACCACTCATATTTTGCACCACTCTCACTGTAGTCTCGTAAAACTGTGTATTTCAGTTTTGCATAACGCAGCAATCTTCTGTCAAAGGAAATCATCAATTTTGGGCATGTTGCTGTTTGCTTTGTAAAATGCAAAACAGCTGATTATAACAACTACAGATTTAAAGCTCTCTCAAAACCAGACTCCTTAAACCTTCCGTTGTTGTTAAAGACATGACTGTTTTTGCATTATAATACATCCAAATTGTATGCACAAACCTTTTTATTGACCTTCGTCCATTTGACTGAAGTTTTCATATAGTTCCTCACTTGCTCTTTGCAATACTGGAATAACAATAAATATGTCTGGTGTTCAGTAGCAGTCTTTATTTCTGTAGATTTGTATCTTCTGTGGCACTTTTTTGTGACATGAAATCTGAAATTTTATGGCTGATGGGTTCAACTTTCTAACGTAACAGTCTTTTCAATAAATAGCATTTGAGTCTTTAATAACAGGGTATCTGATAACTATGGCAGCCTCTTTCTTTTCTTTGCTAACTCAACTCCTGTGTGTCTGAAATTTTTGAACTGATTCTCTGTGACTTTTGCTATAATGATGTGTATTTCGTGAAGACTAAAGGTAGGAGACCAATGAGAAATTTGTATTTTTCTGTGTTGCAAAAAGTATTTTACATTTATTGTATTTGTTTGTTTTGAAATTTTCATAAATATTCTTACTGATAAACCCTTTTGTCCTTTACGTCACACAAATAAACCCTTTGAGCTTCGTGTTACACAAATCTTTAACTACAGCTATGTTATCTATTCTGGTAGAAGAAAAAGTTTATAATTCTTTATTTGTCCACAGGACAGAAACTAACCTATCAATCTGGAAACTGCTTGCTTGACAAAGTCTGAAACTAGAGAACTTTTTAACACCCCCCTGCCCCTGCAGTACATTTTCAAACATTCAAAACAGGAAAAAAAAGGCAAAAGAAAACACAACAAGAAACAAATAGAAATGCATTAAACTGCTTTTACTAGGAGCTCACGTAGTGGTAGTTGTCACTGTCAGCTTTTTAGGGCAGGAAGTCAGAGTCTAATGATTTCCTTTTTATCATATTCCTGTTTGCTAGCAGAAGAAGAGGTAACCTGTTGCTGATGAGTTGCAATGTGCCATTATATGAGATGTAAGATTGCTCACAGAAAAGGATATCCATGCAGGCTTTAGGAAAGCGGACATTGCCTTAATCAGCAATGCTTTCCAAAGATACTACAAACCGCTGCATGGATAAGAAGTTCAGATTACAACACTACACATCTGGAGATGCTGTTTCTATTGCATCTGCTTACTCTGAGGACTAGAACACATCACGGCCTTGCTGCAATGTGGCTTTGAATCTTTCCCATCTCTGAAATGCTGCTGCCTTGATCGGTGGATGGGCTGTCATCTGGTGTTCATACTTTTCTTTGCTGTGGCTGTGGTGTCTCTTCTCTCTCCTGTAGCACATGGAAGTTGGGTGAACAAGTTCATTTTCACGGCTGCAGTTATAGCGTCCTCACTCGCCCGTTGTGAGTTTGGGTTGGACTCTTAGGAGGGTGGTTACTCCTGCAGGAACCACCAGTGGCTGTCAGACACTTCCCCAAGAGCGCTGCCCACTCTCCATGGGGTGCTCTGGGTGTAGTGCTGGTTCAGCTACGGCTCTGCGCTTTGCGTGCAGGCTTTGCCTTTCATACTGCAATTAATAACAAGTTTAAGTGAACTCTGTCCTCCCTCTGTGCAACAGTGAAGGCATTTATCTAAGTCTCAAAGTTAACAATAGTTAACACCAAGTATGCGCTTCAGTGGAAACTTCTGTCCTTTCTGAGTTTTGGTGATGGTTTTTGTTCCTGCTTTTATTTGAAGCTCTGATTCTGACTCTGAGGAGGAGCCGATTACAGAGGAGGAATTGGCCAAGCTGAAAGAAGAAGTAGAAGAAAAAAAGAAACTAATCGCCACGCTACGAAACAAGCCATGGAAGATGAAAAAGAAGTTGTCTGTCCTGAAGTATGTTTGATTTCTGTAATGAATATCTGCCATCCTGCTTTGCACTTTGCACTGTTTTTCTGAACTTTCACTTTATTTCTAGACCTACTGACACAATTAACTTCAAACCATCTCTAATCTCTCTTTCTCAGGATGTGCTTTCACAGGAAGTGGATGTAAATGGCATTGCAGATCAGTGCTTCCTTGTGTCTGTTAGACCCGAAATCAAATATGAAAAACTCAGGTCTTTTTTAAGTTTCCATTACATTTTCCTGTAAAATCTTTCATTTTCTTCAGTCAGGTTAATGTTGGTAAATTCTTCCATTGATAAGTTTAATATCTCATTCATGAAAAATGATGCAATTTCAGGAATACCTCAAAATTACTAGGGTGGGAAGAAAGGATTTATGTTTCCATTCTTACTTTCTGGAAAGAACAACAGATTTTTTTTTAACTTATGAAAAAGCAAACTGTTTGGAAACTGAGCTCTCATTTTCATTCATTTTTAGGTGTGCCACATGTAAAACTGCATTATGCCCTAGCAAACCTATCACCACATTCATTAAGGCTAAAGATTAAGTTTTCATTTACAGTTAAATTTCCACCAAGCTCAGGGAACTGGGTAAACACAGAGAACTTTTTTCTGTTGCCAAAACTGTTACACTCCTCTGTTTTGAATAACTCATTCACTGCAGTACTGCTCAAATACCAATAAAACTTATGGTTGTGTTTCGTTAAGACACATCTAACAGAGAAAATATGGTCTCTCCTGCAGACAATTTTTGGTATGGATAGAAAACACAGACATAGTGGTAGGAGAGAGCATATGAAATATGGTGTGGAATGTCAAAAAATTTTTACTTCTAGAAGGTAAGGTCATTTTGGGTGGTTGCAAAGAGGAAATGGAAGGTATGTTGTGAAAGAAGGTGACATGGAAGGGGGTAAAAGAGAACAGAGGACCTCGGACATGTAAAGTGGAAGCATTGTGAAGGTGTGGGAAATTTCAGAAAAAAGAGATGAGCAGATTAGATAATCAGATAACAATTACTCTATTTTGCATAGTCTATTGCTGAAGAATCCCCATAGACATAAAATTAAAATTTGTTGTATTCTTACTATGAACAGAACTTCTAATTTTATAGCCAATCTTCTGTCCCAGCATTCCTAGCAATTCCTAGTTCCTAGGAAACTTCCTAGCCTGGTACGACCCTTGGACTATTACCCATTATTGCTTTTCCGTGTGGGTGATGATGAAGTTGCAACATGTAGTCCAAGGGCAATCAAAAGGGACTTCTGTGCCTTGGGACGGTTGGTAAGGGGATCTGGGGCATAGGTAATTTTTTCCTCTATCCTTCCATTTGCGGGCAGTGATACCGGAAGAAACAGACCCAGTCCATTAATACATGGCTCCGTGGCTGGTGTCACCGAAAGAATCTTTGCTTTTTCGATAACAGGATGGTCTACAAGGCACTAGGCCTGCTGGTGTTCTTCTCTTTCAAGGGAGGAAGAAGTTCTTTTCTCATGAGCTAGCGGGGCTGCCTGATCAAGGGGAGCCTACTGACAAAGTGTTCTTACTTCAGCTGCAGGAGGCATCGAGCTTGCAGTCTCTTATCCTGCTGAGGGACTTCAACCATCCTAAACATCCAGTGGAAAAGTAGAATGGAGAGTTGTAGGCAATCCAGGAGACTCCTGGAGTGTATTGAGGATGATTTCTTAGGCCAGGTCTTAGGGACAGCCTTACCAGAGGGGATGTGATATTGGAACTTCTGGTCACCAACGCAAGTGAGTTAATCAGAGATGTCAAGATTGGAGGTAGCCTGGGCTGCAGTGATCATGCACTGGCGGAATTCGTAGTCCTGAGGGGTATGAGACAGACAAAGAGTAAAGTCAGGACCCTGAATTTTAGGAAAGCAAAACTCCAGCTGTTCAA
>JAVKLA010000074.1:44077801-44088428 GCA_034782735.1 Sagittarius serpentarius
AGCAGGTCCATGTCTTTCCTGAACTGAGGGCTCCAGAGCTGGACACAGGACTCCAGGTGGGGTCTCACCAGGTTTTGATAGGTCTTCACATGACAGCATGAAGATCACCCTAAGCATTTGTAGTTACTGAAAATATACAGTATTCTTAAAGATGTTGAGATTTTTAACCATGCGGTAAGAGAAATTCTGACATGGCTAATAGCCTCTTCACGCATAATTTTAATTCCCCTTTATCACAATTATACCACTATTCTGCCAATGCCATTGTCAGATTTTGCAGTTTAATGCAATCTTTTTGCTCGCTTACATAAAATATGTGAGCAGAAGATATAAGCATGGTAATTAATTTCACTCAGTGAACTTCTCTGTAAGGCTTCTGGAGAGATGCGCATCATGATTAACATTTTCCCAATAGTCTACTTTTCCCAAGTGCTTAGCGTAATACCTAATATAATATACAACGCTTTGCAGTCATCTAGTGTGACGACAAAATAGTCATACTGTCTTGTGAATACACTGAGAGCTAAGAATTCTTACTCTGTTTTCCAGTGGTTTAGATCAGGCCTTTAGTCTTTAGGGCACATATTCTCAAGAGACACACATGAAAGTCATACTTATAAATGAAAATTAGATGAAATGGAGGAAATATTAATATGCTCTTGATCTCATCTGTTTATTATTTTAATCCATGGACGTTATGCCTTTTTAAAACCATTTAAAAATCTTCCTTTCGTATTTGTATCACTAGGGTATTATTTAACTTCCATAACTTCATAAGCAAAATTTTAGTCTTTTGGGGACCACTGAAGCTACACTTCTGAGAAATGATTCTGAGAACAGTACAGTTAGAGGTGATATGTAGAAATTCTGAGGAGTTGAACTAAATCTTGTCTTGACAAGGGTGGACACAGGGGAACCAAGGCTCTAGTGTATGCATACTTCCAAAATAAAAAAATGAAATTTCCCTTAGGTAGCTGAACGACAATTTATATTAGGTGGAACCAGGAGAATTAACAGTTTGTGAGTGGCACAAATGGGCAGCAGATGAACTGCAACAGAAAGTCCTTGTGACTAAAAATATTTGATAACATTAACTGGATGTAGGCAGATCTCAGAGCTCCAAATGCATTTGGATCAGAGCAAATGACTGAAGATGCTTGTTCTGTTTGCACTACATATGATTAGCCTTCTGTGAAATACAAAATCTCAGAGCTTTTCTTTCTAAACATTACTAAGTGAACAAGATTATACAAAACTCTGTGACGAGTTAGAATACATAAAAAATTACATTGCTACGGTAGAAACAATAACAAATTTACCATAGCATCATCTATATCTCTCTTTTGCCCCCATTTTCCAGGGAAGCCCAGCTTTTTGTTGAAAAGTTTGAAGGTGCTCTTGGAAAAGGAAAAGGAAAAAAATTCTATGCATACAAAGTGATGATGACCAAGGTAAATGTATTATTTCACTAATTTCATGTAATGCAAATGGGGAGCCTTTTGCAGATTATTGCCATATGCACCTGTCTTCCAAAAGAGAGTTCCTTGCCTGTCTTTACATTTTAACGCTTTTATTTCCACTGCTTTCACATGAAAAGATTTCTAATGCAAGCTCACAGTTTGATTGAGACTTGTCATCAAAACAAAAATCAACAGTTTTGCACAGTTTTCAAGAGTTTAATATCTTGTGAATGTTAATTTCTCTTGGTGTGGATTGGGTTTTTCTGTGAACTGAATCCAAACCTCAGTCTTTCCCTTGAGACAGCCCTCTGTGAAGGATCAAAAAGTCTTTTTACCCCACAGCAAAAATACTGTAGGCATCTCCACTATGCCAAGGGTCTAGGGCCACATATATCCTAGAAAGCAATATGGGTCTGTAGGACTGATGACCAAAAGGCCAAACAGTGGTTGCTTAGGACCCAGTGTCCACACAATATGCGTTCTGGCAGGTCTTTCTTTGGGCTAAGTCCTGTGTGGTGCCAAAGACTAAATACCCAGTAGCAGTGGGCGTGGATTAGCATGCTTCTCAAGTACACTCCTCAAGTACATCTTTTGACTTAGTTTTATGCTCTGACACTGCTTTACAGTGCAAATGTGATGTGGTAAATTGGGATGGTTTGGGAGATTCACTTCAAAAGCACACTCTTGCCTCAAACTAAAATGCTAGTGCAGAATGATGCTAAGAATATTTGGCAGGACTACTTGCTGTGGCCAAGTATACCTTTACTTCGACTGGACTTCCTGCAAGTGGTTGTGTAGTCATATCTCATAAACATTAATGTTCACAAAAAAATAATTAGGCTTTCAAACTCAGCGGGGCACAGGAAGCTCAGCTACAGAAGTTATACTTATCCAATAGATAAACTACTGGGCAGAGTAATGGTAATTAAATGACACAGCTTGAGCTCCAGATCTGAATTTTGAATAGCAAAGGAAATAACAAATTGAGTTCTCAGAAACAATTCTAAAAAAAAATGAATGGCATGAAAGGAAGGGATTATTTAATCATTCTCCTTGTGGAAGAAATAGGGACTTCACACAAAGCCAGTAAGAGAAATATTCAGAACAAACAAAAGGAGACAGTTCTTCATAAACTAGTGCATCTATTGCGGTGGGGTCTGCCAAACGATACTGTGAATGATGAAGGGGTTACATCAGCTCAAGGAGAAACTGAGCATCTGGGCACTGAGGTGATGGCTGTTTTTTTTTTATCTGTGACCTTTTTCAGAAATGGATGAAATTTCAAAGAGATTTTGAGAATTTTAAGACAGCCTGCATACCCTGGGAAATGAAAATTAAGGAGATTGAAAGTAAGTGCTTATGGACAGTAGTAAAGAATAGTATTCAGTATCATATTCCTGATGCATGCCAAAATGGTAAAATACTTTTAATGCTTTAGAAATATATGTATGTATTCAATGTGTATTATAAAATCAGTGACTATTTTTCATTAATACTTATTGAGCTTTATATTATAGCTAGTTGAAAATTTCCTTGATAGAGTGAGATAAAAATCCTCAATACACAGGTAACAGTTCAGGAGCCAGTGTTGAAATTAATCCTAGAAAAGTGGAATTGGGATTTAGCTATTGCCTACCTTCACTTTATTTTGTCTGTATTTATACTATAATTATTTCTATGATGTTTTTGCATCATCTTGAGCTTTACTTAAGAAGTGTTTTGGCATTATTTCTTTGATTTTCAACCAAATAATAAAACACAAATAAAACAATAAAAGAAGTGGTCTTGGATGTCCTCATACATTAGGCACAAATATAAACAAAACAGTGTAGTTAGTTAGTACTATGGGTATGTTTGAGAGTAGGTTTTTGCCACAAGTTAGTTTTGTGTTTCAGTTCCAGTGATGAATTTAAACTGCAGCCTTCTCTTCGAAGGAAATTTGACTTAACTGCATGGGTCCCTGAGTGAGGCCCTGCCACTGATGAAATGCAGATGAAAGTGCAAAGGAAACTGATTTTAGAGAAGTTGCCTTTGGAAGAAGCTGTGGGTTGCATCAAAAGGCAATAACCAGAACAAGCAGAAGAACAGGAAAATGATGAATTGTGAATTTTGTGGAGTTTTGGACTGCAAAAGAACCCTTGAGGAGAACTTATGTAATGTCCTTTAACGTATGGTCTACAGACTGCTAAACAGGTGATCTACTCACTTGAGGTGGAGTTTAGAAAGAAGCTGCTGCATATGTGTAGTTAAACTCAGCAGCAAGATGCATGCGTTCTTTTACTGGTCTGGACACATAATAGACATCTTGAGGATTTGTGAGAGTGATGTTCTGCAAGTTTCTGTAGAGGACTAATCCTGGCACAAGCTGTTCTGCTTGTAATAACTTCCAACAGACACATTTCTTTCCATCTAAAATCAGAATTCAAAAATAGAACAGAGTCATTTTTCCAGTCCTGCTTTTATATCTATTAATTTTTTCTTTTGAAATGAGTGACATTTTTGCTGTCACCTGGAAGGTCCAAAAATCACAATGGGATAGTACCTTTCATAATCTCTAGGGGTAAGATTGTAAAGTTTACTCTTTTCTATACATTTTTGTTCTGTTCAGAGTATTGCTAAGGCAAGATGCAATTTCTTTTACTTGCAGAAACAATCCTCTGTCTGAATATTACTAATTTTAAGAAGTATGGTTAAACCACAGTTTGGTCCAAAACTCTGTAGTCTAGAATAAGGCTTGATTTTAAGGGAACAGCTCTGAAACACTGCTAAGGAAAATAATTTTAAGTCACAGTTTATTTTATTCTGGTTAATCCAAGCAGTAGCTTTTAGAGTGTACCTCATATTAGTGAATTTGCAGCACTAAGATCAAGGTCATCTTAACGATGACACTGACAAAGCTGACAAGTCCCAGAAAAAAAGGGGGGGTTAGATATTAAAAAAGGAGAATTGAGGGAAACTGAAATGGAAAAAAACTAGTCTGTGAATAAGGGAAGAGTAGAGATTAAGATACATTGACCAAAAAGCTGCTGCTTCAACTTTTTCTAGAAACCCAATTTTCATCTGAATTTATAGCTAGGTAGAAGGTGTACTGCAGTGGTCATATTGTATCAAGTTTAGTAAAAGTGAAATGGTTGTCCTCTGTTTCTTGGCATTTAGCAAACTGTTGGTGCTGAGTCAAGGATTACCCTGCATTCTCCAAATTTCAGATTAGCAGAATCAGTATGAGATCATTTGTAAAACCATTTTTTATATCAAGATCTGATAAAAATCTCCAGAGTTGATCAGAGATCAAATACAGAGCACGTTGGAGGAGCAGCCACCTTTTCAACAGAGTCAGCTTCAAGCTTGTGTGCATGAACTCCAGGGAATGAAATGTTCTTAACCATTGCTGTTTTCAGTCATACAGTTTGTTAAAGAAGCAGAAGCAGCAACTCTGCACAGGCAGGAATGTTTCCAGATGGCTCCAAACTGAGGAAGGACCTGACTCCCCTTTGACTCCTAGCACCAATGGCTTTGTCTTTTGGGGCTCAGTTCAGCACCTTGTAAAATGACAGTAACACTACAGATTTAAATACATGACATCAGACAATGAACAGAATGTGCCCGATACCGCTATAAAGAGTTTGGCAGAAAAATATCTTCGGTTGCGTAAGACTTTATGTAAGACTTGCTAAATGCAGCACATTGAACACCTTAGAGAATCCTGTTGGCACAAGTAACATCTTGCATGTAACCACTGGATCCTTCAGTCCACCCAAAACACTGAGGAGTGGTTGAAGAAAATGGTGGAACACTAGGCTTGGACACCAGGATCAATATTTAAAAAGATACTGTTGGACAGCATTGTTTGTGGTGAGTCCTTAGTCATGTCAGTTCCCATGGGCTGCAGTCTCATGTGGCAAAATATAGTTACATAAAGGAAATCAGAGAGAGCACTGTCTGCATGACAGCTCATTTTTGGAGGAGACAGTACAGTGAAACAAGCAGCAAATAACATCAGATTGTAACAGGTAAAGCAGGCTGTTTGGACCATTCTTGGAAATCTGATGATGCCAAATGCACTCGCTTAGTTCTCCAGCACAGAGTCGGGTCTGTACCACTGCTTTCCATGTCACTACGCAGTTTAGCGTTTTTAAACTAATGTTTCTTTTGTGATAATTTGTCCACCAGAACACATACATACACACAGCTAAGTATCTGGTATATTTCATTCACCAGTTAAACATGTTTGAAAATGAAATGTTCATGGGTAGCTTCTGCGCCTTCCAAAAGACAGGATTATAGTTAGATAAGCAGCCTCTTAACCCAAAACAACTAGAGGTAAAACTTTTATATAATTCTCCATGACCACTGCTAATTCTATGCTATAAGCTGTTTTCTTTCCAAAGGTAGGCACTAATCACAGAAGTGTAAGTATTAACGGGGCATAAGAAGAGGTCATGTCAACAGCAGCTAAAAGGCAGGCAAGAATTTATGAAATTTCAAGTTCTGTTCGAATCTTGCGTGATCCCAGCTAAAAAAAAAGTGTAAGTAGCGGGAGCATGAATGGAACAAAAGCCCGACACTTATGTGCAGACTAGTCTATATAGAAAACCTCTTCATTTGGCTAAATACCTTTGTGTGAGGAAATAGTTTATGCTCAGCAAACCTTTATAGTTGTTAGCTTCCAACCAATTAACTTCTCAGCATAAGTCGTCTCTGTGCTCTTAAATGAAGATGATTTGCATTTTCTGATCTCAAAGTGAGCTCTTTATAAAAAAATCCCAAGCAAACAAGGCAGTAAGTGTTTGCAGTAGAAAATGGGGGAGGTAAAAATAATTTTCTAACCACTGAGAAACATTGATGTTTATTCTTCAGCCCTGCTAAAAAACTGCATCCGAACAACAAAGTATGACTCGTCCAAAAGAAGACAGTTTCAGAGCACTAACAATTTTTGCCCTATAAATTAACATTAGTGCAGGACTATCGTGACACCTACTTTGAAATCTAGAGAATCAACAGATCAAAGGAGGTCAAGCCCTATATTAATAGAATGGCAAGTATCTGTCTTCTTTGTGATGCAGTTCAGGAGTTAACATGAAATAGAGGCTCTTTTTTAGAAAACCTGATGCTTATACTATAGTCTTAGATGTTGGTCCGTTCTCAAAAGAAGCCAGGGTTTTACACAAATGAAAAGTGAATTAAGGTCCTGTATAGAGGTAAAAGATCAGTTAGGTACTACAGGGAAAGATTTCTTTGACTTAAAAAGAAATACTGTACTAGTAAAACAATGTTAGACGACACAGGAAGTTTTCTTTCACGCAAACTGAAGAGAGTAGGTAGCTGTGCCAACCTACCACTGCCAACTGGTGCAGGAAACTTGATGGGAAAAGCAACATAGAAACAAACACACTTTATGAGAACAACAGAACTGCTAAATTCACATAAAGTCAATAGAAATAGTATAGCTTTAGCTAAAAAGAGGTCAAAGGAAGAATGTGTTGGACTGGGACAAGTGGCACACATGCGCCTGGCAATGCTAGTGAACTGAAAATTTCCTTGGGCCATTACTTATACACTAGAAAGATCCAGGAAGACAATGCTTCATACTGAGCAAACCCTCTGTATCTGGAGTTGTGTTGGTATGCCTGGGAACTCCCAAGGTCTAAGACACAAGATTTATCAAGCTTTTTTTGTTACCATAGTTTCAGCTTGATGGGAAAATTTAAACAGACTTCAGGAAGATTTTTTTGATAAACAAAGGGCTTCCTTAGGATAGGTCAGACTAATCTAAGAAGGAGCCCGGCTGATGTTATAGGTAAATGTAAGTGCTCCTGTCTGCTTTGAAAAAACAATTCTGATTTTATTTCAAGGACACTTGTAGTTACCCAAGAACCACCTTGACTGCACCAAGTCAGATAATTCAACAGTCACACTACTATGCCTTAGATGTGCTACAGAAAATATAGGAAAAATAAATAAATATTATTAACTATTAATCATTATTAATATTAGCATGAGAACACACACCCCTGTTTTAAACTTTTCATACTGTGACCTAAACTACAAACTTGCATTAACCACACATTTAAACTTTATACAGGGATCATTTCTAGTGGGCCTATGGACTGGCAGCAGGGGCTTGTTAATATTTAGATACTAAAATTCTTGAAAGAGTATTCCTTCCTGTCATAATCAACAATGTCATTTAATAATAATAATAATAAACAAAAGAATAAAGAAATAAAGAGAGTAGTAAAAACAAGACAACAAAAGTAAAGTATTAACTACATTTAAGCCCTTGCAAGAAAACTCATGTTTAATCTCTGCTTAGTTTCATAATGTTCCCCACTATAATAAATAGGGCCCTTCTTACAACAGCCCTCTTTGGTTGGGTCTGACTCTTCCAGGCCGCCAGCTATCTAGAAAGACCAGGTATCCGCATGAAGTGCTGGGCTATCTCAGGTAGGCTCCCTGCTTCAAGAGGAGCGTCCTTTCTAGCACAGAGAGCTCAGCTTCAGAGTAACAGGAATCAAGCTCTGCTGTGCTGCATCCTTGTGTCGGAAACAGGTGAATCTGCTGCTGGGGTTTTGGTGTTTAAGAGAGACAGAAGTTGATAAATATATGAAGTATTTGTATTTAGAAAAGAGGTGCTTCTTTTCCTTACAGAATAGACATTCAGTAATATCTGTGCAACAGGACTTCATGGGTCATTACTGTGTTGGGACAGGGAGAGCCTCTTCGTTACGCTGCTGAAATTTACACTACGCATGCCAATCTGCACGCTAATGCATATTATGCTGAGACTGTGGATGCGGGAAAAGATGGCCAAGTTTACTTTAAAGCATTACTCTTTCATTCATACCTGGAACATGTTGCACCCCAGAGTGGGTTCAAGACACTGGTGAAACTTGGACTGGTTTTGTTCACAGCTGGTGCAGGCTGTTCGTACCATTTTCCATGTTCCTTGTTGCCCCCTGTTCGGACCTGCCCACTCTGGAAATGTACTTAAGGGCATCCATAGCTAAATTATCCTCATCCCCAGCTAAGCTTTTCACTTATCAGAGGTTGCTGTTCTTGCCTCACTGGTGAAAAAGAATGAAGGCTCTGTACAGTCTGTGCGTTGTGACTTGCAATAACTATACTGATGCATGTATTTCCAATGCAGTGCCTTAATGCAGATGTTCCAGATGGATGCATGGCAGTAATTTCGTCAGGTTAACTGATACAAGAACATGCATGAAAAGAATGCATGGAAAGAAGCCATTCCCAAAAGAATGGGTGTATTAGGATTTGAGAAAAAAACCTAATGTGGCATGGAGAGGTCTACAGCATCAGAAGTGTCTTGAAATCAGAAATCTTCCTAATTTCCTGCTCGTAATTTTTTTTGAGTCCATAGCATTCCCAAAGGCCATAGCTGGCTTGTAACTGGGTAATCAGCATATCACAGCCAGACTGACTAACTCAAAGTCTCTTGCTTTGTGGATTTACCCAGAGTTCCCAGTATGTAGACCACTGTTAAGATTGGCTACTTCTTCATGAAAAATTTCAAAATTGTGGTTTCATTCTGAACTGTGAACAAAGCAGATTCCGAAATGCTGAAATCCATGACAGAATGTCTTGTTCCTCCCTTAGCACAGTCCTGATAAATGTCTCTTACCAGTCGGTCTCTGTTTATACTCTGGGCTTATACCAGTTGAAGTGTATTAAATTTTCTACCAATTTTGTTACAGTAAAATGTGCATATATATGCCCCAAATAGCACCAGCCATGTTAACATTTTACAGAATGGAAGAACCTGATACAAGGCTTGCAAAACAGTGGAAATACCAACGTAAACTCCTCTGAACAGAGATATTTTCTTCTTGTTATTTGCCATCAGAGTGCTTCAGGCTCCTTAACTAGACTGCGTGTGAAAAATCAGTTGAAAGGTCACTTTTTCCCCTCCCACTGACTGGTAACAGAACTGAAATCTGGTATTTTGCTAACACTGACGGAGAGATGAGCAAGACTGCCAGCCGAGCAGAGCCGTGCTGCAGCAAGCTGGGGTTGAATTCGAACTGTTATTCCTGTTTGGCCTGACTTGCAGAGTGTTGGTCGAACCAGGCCCTTAGTGCTCCCTGCTTCCCCTGCAGCCTCCTCTTCTTCGCACAGGTCTGGGTCAGGGGTCTAGAGCGGCTGGAGTCCAAGGTTGCATCTGTGATGGGACTGGCTCCACACTTGGGTGGAGGTGGAACACATAAATAGCAGAGTGAGAGAAAGAAAATGTACGAACACTTGCAGATCTTTTTGTTCTCTGCTGGTGAAAAACTCTGGTGAGCACTCCAATAACAGCACTTAGAAGTATTTTGTGCCCTTGGAAAGACTGTCCCCATGGGAGAAAAAAAGAAGTGTGATTTGCTTTGAATCTTGCTGCTAGAGGATTTAATATTAGTAAATATCACAGCTTTTATATGACCCTAAATACTCTGTGTAAATAATACTTTTATATTTTTTGTTTCTGTTTTCTCTGCCAGGTCAGAGAATGCTAGTATGCAATCTGGAGAAAAGTTATTAGAATTATGGTGATAAAGACAATGAAAAGCCTCCCCTGATTTTATTTATTTCAAAAAAACTTTGAGCATCTTCATCGTAAGGTAAAACAACATAAGAGAACTAATTTATCTGCCCTTTTTTCACATCTCATGTTTTCATAGGTCACTTTGGCTCATCAGTAGCATCTTATTTCATATTCTTGCGCTGGATGTATGGAATAAACATGATTCTCTTTGGACTCACCTTTGGACTTGTAATGGTGCCTGAGGTGCGAATATTTTAAATTATCATTGAGAATTGTTATGTGAATTTCCGTCTTTGCAGTGAGATTTCATAGGGCTGGATCTTTAAATAGATATGTAATCTCTATGCTCCATTTAAAAGTAATAAGGTTACTAAGGCTGTGAAGATGTGGTTTGTGGACAGTTGTCTCTGCAGAGAGATGTCTTCAAATAGACACAACAGAAAAATGTATATAGGCTTGTGTCCTGAAATTGTTTTCCCATGGTCTGGTGTTAAACTTTTTTTTTCTATGGAGAACTAAGGAGAGGAACTGAGACTACGAAGCAGCCAAGAGGAGTATCCTGACTGAAACGTGCATTGCAATAGAAAGATACACTACAGGCCTCTGAGGCACCATGGATCCTTTTCAG
>JAVKLA010000074.1:44150408-44161857 GCA_034782735.1 Sagittarius serpentarius
TAATTTTGAAGGAGCTTTCTAGTGTGAAGAAGTATAATGGACACCAATTGCAGCACAACTGCAGCAGTTATTAGTCAAGATGAATGCAAAAAAAACCTATGAAAAAAACTGTTTTTCTCAATGGTATAGCAGCTCTGCACTCTTAACTCTCTCCCGTTCCTTGCAGATGATCACTGATGCCCTGGAACTGCCACCTTAGCTGGGTCAGTAAAAGGTCCTTCAACGATTTGTAGACACATCTGCAAACTGATCTAGGTTATATAACCCGGCAGAGGGAAAACCCTGCTTTGCTGTAATTGCCACGAACAAAATGCCTGTGGAAGCACAATCTAACTGTTTTCTCTTATTGCAAAATAGCTTCTTGGTGCGTATTTTGTCCAATCCCCAATTTAAGTGGCTGCTTAGGCAGTGCAAAGAGTTTACAAGCTATGCCTTCAAGGTTTGCTTCTCTGTTACAGGTTACGATGACTCTGACATGTGAGACATGGGCTGTATGGGGTGATGCAAACAATTTGAACTTCAGCATTTCTTATCTACTGCCAGCTTAAGCTGGAGACTTTGTTGGCAGGCCAGCCTCATACTCCCCTCCCTTCACCTCCACTGAGTTGGTGAAACGGGCACCAGAAACCAAGAAAAGCATTTTAAATGCCACTGGGATGGAACAACAGATTTACTGAGAGCATTTTTATGTAGCCACTTGACCTTCTAAATGGATATTTAAAACAGACAATTTAAACAGACAATCCAGTGAGAGTACAGACTGCCACGAATTTATTTACCTCCTCTTTGGCGATGCGCATATCATCGGTAACATCAGAAAAAACTGTGGGCTGGATGAAGTAACCTTTGTCTCCCCATGGACCTCCTCCACATTCCAGTTTGGCTCCTTCTTTTTTCCCACTCTCAATTAGCTCCAGGATTTTTTGAAACTGCTCCTTATCAATCTAAAGATTTTAGATTAGGTAAGATTTAGATCAGAAAAGATAGATGAAAACATCACACACTGATAACAATTGTGCTTCTAACTCATTAACCAAAACCTAACAATGTTCCAGCTTTGTTTAATTGCATGTCTTGAAGTGGAACAGCTGGAGAGCCCTGGAGATATTCTTGTCACTAACTTCTCAAAACTTTGAAGGCTTTTCTCAAATAGACCAGTAATGAGAAATTTTGACATAGGAGAATCAGTTGTAGAGGGACTGATATTCTAGATTTCTTCAGTAAAAAAAGAAAAAAAATCTATAAAATGAATGTGGTTTATATTTCTCACAGTACTGTTGCCAACTGCAAAGAGTTAATCAAAATAAAAATTGCGGAGCTTGAGTCTGCAAAAATAACAGAGGGTTTGATCAAGCCTGCAAGACTCGTCTGTACTTCACTAGGTCTGGTAGACTGGCCATTCTGTTTTCCTAAGCTATTAAAGGAAGTTAAAGAGCAACAATAAAACATAACTGAAATTCAATGCTGTTTTCAGTTCATTCTGATTTATTAGGGGAATAAAGACACTTACATTGCATTTTGAGAAACATAGATGGCAGATTTTTTACAGTGTGAAGCCAACCTCTGCCCCTCCACTTGACCAAGCCTACCAACAAATTCAACATATATATATGCCAAGATTATTGCAGTTTGGCTCTATAGTATAGCAAAATGCATGATCTTTGGCTGGAAAAGGAGTTTATGGTGGCAGTGCAATAGGGGCTTATATTTCTCTATCCCCTTCCAGTTTTCAGTGACAAAGTGGATAAAAGGAAACAGTCTAAATGGGGACTAGAAACAGATCACACAGGGTTTCTTCTCCTCCCCTCTCCAAATCAACAAGTCCCCACTTCAAGCCTGAAGGGAGATTGTGCACAAGATAACATTTATGTCAAGAAAAACTCATTGGTAGAGTCCTCTAACACCCCCTTTTTTTGTTTTTATTTTTTTCGTTTTCATGATCGTTTCCTTCACTCTGGAAGAGTTCAGCCTTTCAAGCATTGGCTCATGAAGATACTGAGATTACTTCTGGGGAGACTCTTACACAGAAACTTCTTCTCTGTGATCATACTCATCAGTCAGCAGAGTAGGTGTGTATCTTGTTCTCTTATTTGTACAATAAAAAGGTCACATTCCAGTTTAAGCAACAAATTTAACCATGGTCGTAGAACATAACAATATTTTCAAGGGTTCTGGGGAATCCTCGATGAGTATTAGACTAAACAGCTATTCAACTACAGCTGTGATAAAAGCTTATATTTATAAAAATCTGAATTTATAAGGATATTTATAAGGAGGTGATTTTCTAGTTCTCTGTGCTCCTTTTGTCATTTTGCTTTCAAACAATTTTCTTACTGCATGCTGAAGACATAAAATTTCTGCTACCCTGGTGGCCAAATATCTCTTGTGCATAAACATCTTGAAGAGAAGACGAGGTTTAGATGATACAGCTCATGTTGCCGTCAGTTTTTCCTTTGTTTTTATTATCATCATTATTTTTCTTAATAAAGTGTGAATTAGCATATATATATATGATCTTTTGAATTCCAGTAGGGCCTTTGGCTCTTCTTTGGTGCCCACTGTGCAAAGCATTACTCAAACTTGCTGCCTGAGGCAGGTGCTGCCCCAGTGGGCCTGTGAACTGGAGGACAAAGACTGCTTTCCAGGAGGCTCTATGACAAGAGACCACAGTGAATGTGCCTGATACGGGCTGTCATTTTTTGTTTCTAGAAAAAATTAGTCAAAGCACAACAAGGAATTTGAAGACAAAGAGAGATATTTAACATAATTAGAGCAAAAGAAATGCACCTAAACTTCATGGTTACAATTTTCCCTTAAGTGGGATACCAGTTCTAGAAGAAGAAACTTTGCTAACCTGTGAAAAAGTTAAGATTTCTGCTAAAGCTTGCGAAGAAGAAAAAGAGGTCAAGAAAGGCAAATGATGAGACTGGAGGAGAAAAGAGTCTTTTCAAATGTTTTCAGTAGCGCTTTTTTTCAAGTTTCAACTTTTTTTTTTTAGTAAAAGCTTACTTTCATTTCTCATTTAAATTATTAGCATAAATTTCAAACCCAGTAAAGCCACAATAACATGAGTGGATTCCTGTTAGTTTAGTATTATCTGTACACCAGACACCCGAAATTTACTTGCATCAGTCTTCCTGTCCTCTGGCGTTTAAACTTATTCAGCTGAATATATTAGCTTTTTAGCAGGACCCATTGCAGGATATCAAAATAGCATCCGTACTATTTTTAAATTCTCCAAAACTTGTGTGGCTTGGAATGCAGTTTTCCGGTTTATTTGGTATCTTTGATTACACAAAATGATGGTGATAACAGGTGAAGAACATATTAGATTATCAAATGTTTGGGAGTTGCTTTGTCTCCAGGTTTTTCTTTGTCTCTAATACAGTTCCTTTATTCTGTGACAATCAAATATGTGCATAGTAGGTCTTTCAAGAAAGTATATATACTGTAGTACAAGCTGATATGGGAGTAAGACTCTACGTGAAATCGAATTTAACAATGCTCTAATGTGATCCAATGAATCCACAGCATTGTGATAGCTATGCTTTTTAATGTTGCATTTTAGCGTTCTATGGGGAAGCTGTTGGCATAACCATTTAACATAAGTAGGAAAAAGTACAAAATAATACATTTTAACTGTGCAATATCCTAAAACTGAGAGCAGGATAATGAAACACTAGCACCTTGAAAAAGGGGAAAAGACACTTTTAAATTTTATTTCCTCAAGCTACTCACTTACAGTGGTACTAGTTGAATATAATGTTAGCGATCTCTGACACAAGTGATCATACTCGCAGCTGTTGCACTGTAGCTTTCTCAAAATATTTCAGTTCTATATAATTATTCCCATTCCATAATAAAAGGAACTAGAAAAGAGAAAGAAACCTCACCCTTAGGCCTATGATAATGGCACAAACAACCATCACTCCAGTTTCTTCCTCCTGGTTCTCCAGACTAACCACTAGACAACTGTACTTAGCCTTGAAACTAATGCAACAACAGGTTTAGAAGTACATTAAACTGTGATGTTGTGTCACAATTATACTGGAAACACTTAACACTACTTACTTGAGGGCCTTGCTGTACACCAGGCAAGAGAGGATTCCCAAGAGTATAATTCTTTGCTCGTTCAATGCTGCGGCGAACAAACTCATCGTAAACAGGCTCTTCCACAAAAATCCTAGATCCTGCTATGCAACACTGTCCCTGGTGGTAGAACAGACCAATATGTGCAAATTCCACAGCGGTGTCCACTGGAAAGAAATGCATAGTTCATCAGATCATAAACTTGAATGATTACATCATAAATTCTTCGCAAACCTTTGTCACTCCACCTCATTTCCCTTTTCAGCACTTTTTATTTTTGTGGCCCTTTAAAACAGAGTTATTCATCCATTTACTTATGTCCAAAACTACTCTTATCAAGAGCAGCATGGTACACCTAGACAAACACACATTCAGCTGTTCTGTGTGAAATGTGGATTCAACATTATTTACCCTATCAACAGTACCAAGAGGAGTATTCAGCTAGAAAGTTAATAATCCTGTATAAGATCCATCTAGCTGCTTTTGGTTCTGCATTCATGTTGCATTAGGATGGTCCTTAACTACAGTAGGGGTGGACAGGTTGTCAGAGGTTCATATCCATTCAGAAGCCACCAATTTTTGGTGGCAACCTAACTTATACTATGGCATGACCAGAAAATATTAAAAATTACTCCTTCGTTAAACAGGTACAAATAATTTACTGACAAAGAAAAGCAAAAAAACATGCGACTTGCAAAAGTAGTATGTTTATATAATAAAAGTGCTACTAACAGTCTGCATCCGCAAATATAATGTTAGGACTTTTTCCTCCAAGTTCCAATGTAACTCTCTTCAGATTGCTCTTCCCTGCTGCTTCTTTAATCAGTTTGCCAACCTAAAAGGTAGGGAGAGGACAGCTACATCTCAAAAAGTTTATTATGACCTCAATAACACTTCTCTGAGTTCCTCAAAAGTGAAAATCTGTTCACAGTTGTGTACTATCCTAGTAATTTTAGAAATGATAAATAAATAAATAAATAAATCTGAAAAAGAAAAGTCAGGGCGCAGGTGACTTGCAGTCTATGAATTAGGAATGCTTTCTAGGAGAGTTTCCCCCTGGACACGTTCATGTTACCTGCCAAGATGTCTGGTGCTTTTTTGGTTTACCACCACTCTACTTGCTTGTATCTGTAATCTAACGTAGGCACTGATTTCTGCTCTGCCAGTTACTCCATTAGGTTGAGATTCCTCTGTTTTATACATGGGAAAGCCCTTTGATGCACAAACTGTATGAGTGAAAAAGTAGGTATCTACACTGCCCGAATGGCCAACTCTTCCTTATTCCAGTTTCTCCCTTAGAAGAAAGAAGAAGAGGAAATGGGCACTGCAAGACAGAACCGCTACCCTGCTTCTTTCCATTGATGGCATAATTAAAGGAACTACTTCATATGACTTGTCCTGGAAAAACTATGAAGGGTAGACATGCTTGTAACCCTTGTGGCTTTGGTCTGTAACTGCTCGTGTGTAGCAACCATGAGATAGCTTCCTCCCTCTGCCAGCCTTCTTGCCTTCATTTCTTGCTGCTGAATTACACTGTCAGAAAAAGAGGACCATCACTGAAGTCTATGAATATATTCTCTGGTCCACCTGCCTTTGGAGGGACATGTGGCACTGGGAACTGTCGTCGTTATTATCCATTGGGAACATCTGTGGGATATTTCTCAGATGTCGGGTTTTTAGGTAATTTTCTTTTCCTGTTACTTTAGAGCTAAAGGTTTCTAAGAGTAAACATAGCTCTTGCACTTGGTGTGTACCGATCCTTGACATGAGGCAATGATATTTATCTTTGGAGTGTACATCCAAGAAGTTAAGAGACCAGTTGGCAGCTCTTCCATGTAGCACACATACAGACAGATAATATAATATATTGTGTTAAGGATAGAGTTATATAATGTCTGTACTGAGAAATCTTTGATCATATCACCCTCAGTTCTTCAGAGTGAAGGTTATGGAAAATTAACAGTGACCTTCCTTTCAATTATTAAACTGACACATATTCAAATACACTTCTAAGACCACCCAGATGATCATCAGTATCATTCAAATGCCAAAAAGCCAGCACCTCACCTAAGTGTGAGCAGAACCAGGAATGAGATTTCTGAAGTACCTTCCTACCATCCTGTTGTTGCTAAAATTAAAGAGAATGGAGCACAGCCTGTTTCACATTTTGCAATTTTAAAAAAGAATTATTCTTAAAAAAAGAAGCAAATAAAAAGTTATGAAAATGTTTCCTTTTAAAGGACAAGACTTAAAATAGCCTTGGTATACTAGAACTTATTGTATCTCATGGAGTGCCTTTGTTTGAAGGGCTTTCCTGCAATACAAACATTGTTTAAATATGTTTAAAGTTAATAATAACCAACAAATCATTAAACAGACTTTGTTTAACAAACCAGCAGCCAAAAGAAAGAAAAAAGTTAAAATAGTTACATAGAACAAGTTAGACATTAAATCATTACTGGGAATCAGAGAGGCATGTTTCCTGCTTATATTTTCTTGCATTCATTATATAGTACCTCTGTAGAGCCTGTGAAAGCTACTTTATCTACATCCATGTGGTGAGAAATTGCTGCTCCAGCGGTGGGTCCAAAGCCTGGCACAATGTTCACAACTCCAGGTGGAAATCCTGCCTGTATCGGAAGAGAGAACCCTGTAAATTTGGGGAAGGATAATGACTAGAAGAACATGTCTCACAGAGTCTTACTTCCCTTTCAGTTCTCCTGCCACCTTTTCTGAGTCATACAATTATTCTCAGCCCTAGAGCCCCAAATGTGTTCATTCTCACATGATTTATGCCCTCTTTCCCTCACCTATCTTTTAGACTATTGAACTGGCTGTTTTAAAAAAAGAACATTTTATTTTAGTTCTTTTTCAGTGCCATTACCAAGGAATAATTTTTTTTCTTGCCCAGTCAGATGTGTAAAGAAAAAGACTGCTTAATTTCATGTCTGCTTCATTAAAGCTGTTTGAATCATCCATCCTGCGTGCTTGCTGACTTCTGTTCATTATCCCTCACATGTGATAGAATTTAATTAACAATCTGCTGATTTACACAGAAATTCTATTAAGAAAAATTACGGAAATAGTGCTTCAAACTCAATGTCTTTACTTCTTCCTCTGGACATGGGTTGAAAGTAGAGAGTGGGCAACGTGAAGGTTTACAGCAAAAAAGAGGCAGATCAGCTACCAAGCATGAAAAATCTGGCTACCTGAGATATATACAGTTTCAGTATTTCCGATTTTCTATTCAAAGAGGCTTTTCCTGTCAGCCAAATCAAATCTATTGTTTCCCATCAATTCTGTATTAGTTATGTTTCATTCATAGGCAAAATAAGCTATTTTCTTCCAACAGCTTGTCAGGCAAACTCCCATGGATGTGAGAATTGTGGCTAGATTTCCTGTCAGCTTATGCAGCAGCTATGGGATCTCAATGGCACTTGCAGAGCAAGCATAGAATTAAAAGACTGAAAAGATGCGTCTCCTGTATTATCACTTAAATGTGTCTCTTTTTAGCATTAAACAGGAATTTGGAATTACATGCAAAGGTTCCATTTTCTTTTGGAAAATGGTCAATTTCAGCTGGTGAGTTACAGCTCGTAAACCTCATGTCCTGCGTTATGGACAGCAGACCATTACTTTTGTTTGAGGAACTTCAGTTCCTTAGAGGTTCATGCTCAGATACAGTCTAACAATGCATTTTATGCTCATTTAGTATTCCAGAATAATATTTACCCCAGAACCGATGAGACGATGAGGTTCTTTCCATTTGCTTAGCATTGTGTTTCATAGTTAATTTGCAGAGAAAAGTAAGAAGAACATTTTTTATGGGACTAAGTCACACTGTCCCATTTAATTTCCTTGTCTGTATTAGAAGCTAGTCTCTACATATAAGCAAAGAAACCTTGTGAGGACTATTAAGAAGGTTAGTAAGGATTACCAAAATTGACTATATAAATTTTTTAATGTGGACACTTGAGAAGTAGAAAGTTAAATTAGATCTTTAGATAGTTTTACAAGAAGTCTAAAGCAGCTACTGAAGTGATCACTGAGGTTTTGATCTCTATCAGGGATTTGGTCTCCAACTTTATTTGGGTAATCTGGGTGTAAATTAAAACTCGGCTAGCTATTATTGGGTGAATAAACCTAGAAGGACTTGAGAAGTATTTGTCTTTTTTAAAGCTCCACAATAGCTGCCAGATAACACACCAAAGACATTTAACAATTATATACTTCAGCTTCTCCTCCAGCTGAACCCTGAAGAAATGGGTAAAATGACAATCATCTTTCCTTTTACTAAAAATGCTCTAGCATTATACCAGTTATTACCACTCTGTAACCATCGTAAGTGTGCATACAAAATGGACCACAGATCACATTCCTACTTATGAGCTCTCCTCTCAGGAAATCAGAATATCAGAATAAATATTTCATTAGACTCAGAGCAGAACTCTGTTACTTTACTTTCCCTGTAAAGTTGCTTTTTCAGAGAAATATACTTTCTGATACTTATTGTTAAACAGGAATAGAGAAAGTATCTCTGATTTTTTTAAAGCAATTCCTCCTCCCCGATATTATCTAATAGCATTTACTGTGTGATGCAATAACAGCAAGACTTGGCTCCTTCCTGATAATCATTTAGTTTCTGTGAAATATTAACACATAACCAGCCAGTATGCTCTGCTGAATCATTGTTTTGAAGAAGAATAATAAAATGTGCCAAGTCATTTCCATTAACACTCTGCAAGGTTATTGTGCTGGTGATTATTGACATCTGTGCCAACTCTTCAAACACGTTAGATTACATTTGTTGATTTTATTGAGAAGCAAGATAGCTAAACTATTTAACTATAACTATTTATTCTTCTTTGGGTGTTTGCTAGGCTGGACACAATAGTCAACGTAGCTTTGGAAACATTGGAGAAACTACCACACTCCTTGCGTTCAAGAGCACAAAGTGTATTCTCCCAGTTTCTGTGTGAAGAGAGTTCACAAGTTTGGCAGCAGTCACCAGTTCAGTCTTACAGGTCCCTGTTAATAATGAACCCAGGTGGACGAACAGTTCGTTCGATTAAAAAATAATAATTAGCAGTACAAACAGGTCCTTTTCTGTGATAACTATGTTAATAAAGTCATTGCCAGCCACCTCTAAGTACTCTGCTCTTGACTTCTTGTTTGCTTTTGGCTTTGAAAGGTACTGTACTTTTGTAATACAAATATGTTTGCCAAGGAATGGAGTTTACTAAATTGCTATTGTGGGGGTTTTTTTTGTATGTGTGGACTAGGCTGAAAGATATGCATGCTTTTGCCCTGGATTTGCTTCACTGGTTTACAGTAAGGTAAGTTCCATAGTACAAGGCTAGACACGCAATGAGAAGTACTTGCAGAGGACAGCCTGTCTTATGTTACCTCTGTGGCATTTCAGCTGCAGTATACTCTTACATTTCTGAGAAGGGCAAAAAACTCTGTTGTTGATGACTTACCTCTTTAATTAAGGATCCCATGTAAAGGGCAGTCAGTGGAGTTTGTTCTGCTGGTTTGACAACCACCGTGTTTCCACAACAAAGGGCAGGGGCGATCTTCCAGATGAACATAACCAATGGGAAGTTCCACTGAAAGACAGACGAGAAGGTGTATCCTATTTCTCATACATCACCAAAATGCCTTCTCTTTTTCTGTGATAATAGCGCAAATTGTCAACTGGGTGGTTGAACTCTTTGTTGAACTCTTTTCAGAATGAAGATATTTTGAAAAAGCAATGGGCAAGCCATGTTACACAAAGACCAGTGATTTTGGTATATCTGAGTCCAGGAGATCCAAGGTTTTAGTTAAAAGCTCAAGAGACAATAAGTGTCCTCCTCTAACAAAGCCTTACAGAAAGTTGCTGGATTAGTGGTGAAATTGGGATTCTTGCTATCTTAAATGATCACAAGCATCATCAGTTCAGTTTTCTAAGGGAGACAAGGTAATAACATATAATGCTGCCCCTGCCCTCTTCCCTGGATGTTTCACTGGCAGCTCTCTATTGTGCTCAGTCCAGCCGGACCGCAGAACAGCTGACTCCTTTGGACCCCATATTCAGCAGCATGAGGGACCACGTGGCTGGGGGAAAAATGGGTTGTCCCTTTGAAAATGTTTCTAATAGTTCCGGAACCATTGAGCCCAAGAGCCTCAGCACAAAAGCCGCAGTGTGCCTTACCTTTATGAAAGTGGGGAAAAAGGCAGTAAACAGTTACCTATTATGTCAGAAAGGCTTGGAGGAGTATACATGCAACTGTTCTTTATCTCTCTCCTTATCTCATTGTAGTCTCACCCTACCCTCAAAAATAACAGGAGCACAAATAACACAAAGTAAGGGATTACAGGGTTTTCTGGATCTTCATCCTTAAAGTGTGAGTGGAAAGGAAATGGAAATGATGAACTAGCAAAAGTGTTTTGCAGCATTCACATCGTCCTCTTTATGTGAAAGCCTCCAACCTGGTGGGCTCGCATTTCAATGGAGAGAAAATAAAGATATACTCAGAAGTCATTGAACATTTTGTAAGGGAAGCCAGTGTTTGTACTAGCTGCTTCTACTTCCAGGATACAATTTTAATTAGAAGTGGCCACATCCTAGTGTTTCTAATTCTTTAGCATACCTTGACTCTGAGTGCTTCACTTGAAATATCTTGTGCCTGACCTACAAGAGAGTCTAAACCAGCATATTCCCAAGCTTTCCTAGAGGCTGAATCCAAATGTATTCTGGTGGTGTTCTCTAAATCAATGTGGTGGTCTAAAGAGATAGGAAATCTGCAAGATCAACTCAAAGACATCAGGAACATGTGTAGGACCCACATGTCTGAGCAAACTTGACAGACAAGCCAGCTGTTTCAGGATCTGGTAAGCTGTCAAGCAGGTCAGGTCAGGCTGCTCACACCTTCCATGTGCAAAGGGGTGGGCGGATTAGGAGTGTCTAGTGCATATAACCATTTTCACGGCATTCAATTGAAGCTGTTTAGTCCTCACACCTCCAAGTGTTTTGGATGTTCAGACTCAGGCAGGCCCTTTTGAATCTTCACTTAAAAAAAGTGACTTCAAAACTGGAAATTTACACACTTCAAACAGGATCTTGGGAACATATGGCTCAGTATCACTGTGCTTATTGGACACACTCTTTAGATTGTTACTTGTACCATCAATGAAGTGAATGAATCTTAGTCACAAATAAAGATCCAGCTGTCTGGATGCTCTACAGAGCAGAACAGATATTCCAGGTCCTAAAGAGCTTACTGCTTATAGGCTGTAAATATTACTGTCTCTTATTTGTTTATTTCTAATTCTTTCAGTTACTGCAAAATACAATTCTGTCTTTCAAACCAATCCA
>JAVKLA010000074.1:44164807-44177871 GCA_034782735.1 Sagittarius serpentarius
GTAGGCAATATATCCAACACTATGTTGTTCTGTTTGAACATGGGAGAAAATTCTTCCCTGGCCTTGAACTTCTGAACTCTGTAGCTTTGAACATCACAACAGACTGACACGTAAGAAACAAAATTCTCAGCGTCTCTTTCAGTACCCTGCTTTGACATATTCTTCCAGTAGCCTACCTATAGGGTTGTTGAGCCTCTGGAGCTTCAGGAGAGGCGTCTTATCATTATATGAAACACTGAAACAGAGTAATTTTGATCTTGGCCAGATACATGAACACAGGAAAATGCTTTTGCAATGAGCTTTGGGGGTTTGTTTTGACCTCTAGTGTTTACAAGGCTATTTGCTATTCTACAGTAGTAGTTCTACAGTTAGGATAAGCTGTGAGTGGAGAAAATCTCTCTTCATTTTGACAACATCTGAAAAGCAATTCATTCACATACACCTTATCTAAAAGTGAAAAGTAACCAATACTGTGAGTAAGGTGTAGGAAAAAAACCCAAAGTCAGTAAAGCAGAAGCTTGGGAGGGGCCCCAGAGAAAAGCAATACTTTCATATTACGAAAAAGGCAAGTGGGAACAAAAACTAACTTAATGTTTCAGCTTTCCTGTGGAAAAAAGATTATTTTTTCCATCCTCTTTCATGTGTAATGCCTTAGGCTGTACAATAAAGAAGCAAATGCCAGCTTATCCAGTATCTAACTGACAAGGGGGTGTACTTTTCCTATTAAAAGTGTAACTCTCAAAATTTTGTCTCTCTCAACTGGAATAAATCGAGCATTGTTAACGACACAAGTTCCAGCCACCCAAGATTTCTCCTGTGAATCTAGGTGGTTATCAGTACCTATCAAGGTAACAAGACTCATTTAGAGAAACAATTTTGTTGAAGAAAACTGTAAATTTGACAGTTGCAGACTTTGGAATTCAAGGAAATAACCTCAGATCCTTTCAATTTTCATTTTTCTTTTAAAAACCTTTTTGGGACACATGCAAGTGCCTTCCTATACTACAGCCATAAGGACAATAGAATGGGCAATAGATTCTTTGCAGATTTTACATATTTTGAAGGCTTAAATTTTATGAGCTTATCAATGCTGTGGTTTGTAGCTAATGGCTAAATACTTCAAATTGTGACTAGATCAGTCTCAATGATGGTCCTGAATGTTGGATACTCCTGCTCGCTTGAATTTTTGACACTGTTGGCAGAAAACCAGGGTTCATCTTCAGGACACTGCAAACAATTACCCTGCCTAAATGTTAATTCCAGAAGCTGCTTGAAACAGAAAAGAGATCATCTTAATGGCAGCAGCATGTGTGGGGTTTAAAACAAGAGAGAGGGTATTACACTTTATCAAATCGGTACTGCCTTTCTACTTTAAATGTTCTTTCTTGCTTTAGTTCACGACAGGTAGGTGATGGTGCTACACTTATGTGTCTGCTGTTAAGAGTGGTAAAATGGCCAATACACAGTCATTTGTCAAGGCAGGACATCATTCCCCACCCCCCATATCCTTCCTACTAACAAGTAATTCATTGCTACCTTTAGTTCTGGTTAAGGTTTTTCGCTCATTGCCAGTTGCAAGCTGGATCTAATGAATGACCAGTGATAACAATATATAGAGCCCATGAAATTTTAAATTTCTCCCAGTTCTGACTTGTATCATCTGTAAGCACTCAGCCAGGCTTTGAGTTTAGGCCTTGATTCAAGCCTTGGTTTAGTGTTAAGCACACAGTTTATGTTAGTGTGTCCTTAAGAATCAACAATTGAAATTACAACAATTGTAGGTGGCTTAAGTATCATCTTAAAGCTAATAAAATACTCAAATACTTTGTGGATGCTGAGTGTTAACAGACCAGAGTGCAAGTGAGTTTAATGAGGTCCATTTGCAATACAGGTGAAAAACAAGTATTGAGAAAGCCTCACTTTCCAAGGATTTATCATGTTAGGCTTGCTTATATCTTATATCTTTCTTTAAAAATCAGGACATAGGCTTTTTTTCCCAGTCTTTTTGTTCATGTATCATACTCACAGCTAAAATCAGCCGATCTCTTTCAACTAAGTCAGCTAGTTTATTCAAGAGCCTTCCTCTCTCTGAAGCATCCATTGTACGCCAGGGTGACCCAAGCTCAAAAGCTTTTCTAGCTGCTTTTACGGCCTTGTCTACATCTGCCTGTGGGGAAAACAGAGAAATATTTATAATCAATAGTCGATCCTGTCATCAGTCTTGTTGGTTGTTAAATATGCAAGGTGTTTTGCAAGATAAATAAGAGACACCAACCCCGATCTAATCAGAATTAGTACAGTAATCTTAAATACATGTGTTATTTTCTTTAAAACATTTCTGCTGCCATTTCAGCAATGTGAAATTGTATGAGAAACAGATGGGTTCTCAAAGCTTCTAAAATAAAAACATATTAAGGAGCTCTATTTTTAAAATTTAGAGTTTCGAACCCTCTGCCTTCTAGTGTCTGTAACTGGGCATACACCCACCAATTACACTGCTGATGCAATTTAATCCCTTCTATGTACAAAGAAATGCCCAAATCTGTAAGTTAAATATTTAAGTATTCAGTGTTACCTAAAAGTATCTGGTGGTGTGATGAAGACAAGGTTAGAAAAACTGTTCCTTAGAATGTTTCATAAAATGAACACAAATCTATTATTGAGGAAGACAAATAAATGCATTTGGTTTTGAAAGTTATAAGGAATATTTGTATTTAAAATAATTTTAACAATTGACTAACTGACCAGATTTAAAATGTTCAGTCTAAATACTCTCAAGATTAAGCAGTGTCTTTGCATTAAGCAAGCTAATTTGTCAGTCCATTAATGTTTTTAGTAGCATAATTTATTATTTACCATTTGGCTTTTTCTATAGTAGGAAAATCTACAACGAATTATATGAAACTCTTTTCTACACAAGGGTGTTCCAGGATATAAAAAAACCAATTAAAAGTCTCTTGAGAAAAGGCTTTTAGTACTTGAAATTCTTCTATATTTCACAATTCTTATACAAGTTTCCCCAGAAAAACAATGACATAAAAAGGAGTTATATTCTAGTTTTTTGTTAGAAATTAAAAACAAATTTCAAGGAAAAAAGGAAGAATCTATATATGGCACATTTTCCTGAGCAATTTCCACACATTGTTTAACAGATTTTCTTTTTTTTTTTTTTTTTTTACTGTTGCTTGCCAGTGTCTTCTCTGGGGAAATCACTATCAAGGTTGACTAAGTCAACAAAGTTGACTAAAAGTCAACACCAAAGTCAGTTGTTCCAAATGTGAACCAGATCTTGAATCTTTAACTGATGTTGGTAGCCAACAACTAGTTCTTAAAAGCTGGAAGTGTGGTGGGTAAGTGGCTTGGAAAGCCCAGCACAGACCTCCTAGGCAGGAGGCCCACAGAAGTTCCCAAAGTTCTTTCCAGGAAGTCTGGGAAATGATAGGAAGGCTCTCTTCAAATAGCACAGTCATTACTATAGGGTAATACTGACCAGTCACCTACATCAGGTAGCTGAATCTACCAGATTAAAAAGAATTGTTTTTCTTCAGGATCTGTCAGAATGTTGTCAAATACCTCATCACTTATCTGTGACCCAGAAAACCGCATTGCATGAATATTTATTTCATTCTACTTTTTTCCTCATCTCTTTCTGTCATAAATATTCTACAGCTTTGCAACATGACTTGGGGGGGTCTGCCTTGGTCTTTACTGGAGAAGAACAAGGGGAAACCATAAGTTGTACTTTTGTGAATGATGTAAATTAAAACTAAATACAGTGCCATGTGTTCTTTCTACTACAAGTGTAGAAATAATTAAAACCAAGAAAAATTATATAAAGCTAATATAGGGCTGTGAATAAAAAGTAAGAAGAAAAAGATATTCTTCAACTGTACATAATTTAATTTGGGTACATAAATCTGCACCATGAATATAAAGACTGATAGCTCCTTTCAGAGCTAGTTTAGACTTTTTACAGAAGTACATTTACTTTACATCCCACTGACCATTTGTTGAGCTGCTTTATTATTACTAGAGACCTTTAGGATTAGCGAATGTAGCTTGAAAAAGCCATCAAACTGAAAGGAAAAGAGTTCCCACCCACATATGTCTCTGTGCTTCGTAATCTCCACTTGTTTTTTTTTAAATACCACTGCAAGGCAGTGTACGGCCCTTTGTCAACCCTATTGTACACACAAATTAAATTCCTAAAATCTCTTGGCTCATTATCTAAAGACTAGGCTCTAGAATATTAGATTCACAATGACTGTGTAATTTACTAGATTTGTACATTTCACTTGGCAATTTAGTTAATAGCAGTTGTCATTACACATTAGTTTGCAAAATTATTGGAGAGAAAGCAAACGTGTGTTGAACAGTATTATCTCTTTATTTAATGAGTTATTAGATTGCTTGTAAGGAATGAAAGCTACAAAAATTCTGAATGGTAAGTGGACAGTTGCAGGTCATGAATAATTTAATTTGAGTATGATCAAATATCAGGCCAACCTGATTTGCAGTGTAATTTGGTTTTTAAACACTGAACAGAGAAGATGTAGAAGTAGTACTTTACATCAAAAGCATATATGTACCTAGTAGGATACGATTCAGAAGTTAACAACATACTTTTGAAATTCTTTGGCTGAGGACAAAAAGAGGCTGAAATAATCTCAGTGACTCTGAGCAGTATATACAGGTAACTAGGACTAAAGAAAAACAAGAACAAGGTGTTTGAAAAACTCATTATTAGATATATGAAATTATCAAAAGACAGATTCATGCAGACTTTCTCAGCCATCTTTATCTAACAAAAAGTTTAAAATGTGTCTTCACTATGACCTTCTTAATAAAGTGTGGTCACTTGTTCATGTGACAGATAGCATTTGAACCAAAGTTTATTAGAATATTCATGATGAAATTACAGAATAGAGCAACTAAGATTCAATGACCACAGGATGTTAAATGAACCGGGTTTCTATGTGTTTCTCAAAAAAGCATTTCATTTCAGAGTGAATCTTTGTACAGTAAATTAAAATATTATGAAAGAGATTTTGCTTATTATATTAGCAGTAAATTTTTTGGTGAACTTATAGCACAGATAAATGGCTTATAAGTTTTACAGTAGTTCTTATAGATAAAAAGGTGTTTAATGGACATTTTGAGTTTAAAACATGCGTTTTATACAAATCATTCTAGATGTGCATATTTCTTGACTAAAATGAACACCAGATATTGTTTTGTGAGATATGTGAGAAAATTTTCTCACTTTTGGATGTAAAAAATTGACTTTGAAGGGGAAAGTGTAGAAAATGAAATAAATACTTGCCGGAACCAAAACAGTAATTATAAAACCAACTTTATTTTCAGTTACAGTCATCACTTTTTCTATACCTGTGAACTGGAAATAGAACCTTCACTACTCATGCTTACTTTCTCAGAATCTATAAAAACATTTCTTTGGTCATTGGTTTTAAAACTGTTTAAGCAATATTGTCTGTTCTCTTTAAAAAACTACTCCCCTGCTTGATAACTTACATTTAAACTATGTGGTAGCACTTGACAAATCCTTTTCAGCAGAAGAAATACATGATACAACAAATACAGAGACCTGCTTATCTGAGGGCTAAGGTTTTCATTATATCTTCGATTACATGGCATCTATCTGTAATGTTCCACTAAGAAACCTCATAAATATAAAAAAATAAATGTTTGTTTACAGGTGTCAACAATCTTTGTAGTCCTCAGATTAAGTTAATCAGTTCAACATGCTGTAAGGAAACAAGTTTTAGTGGAATAAGTATCTATTTGATAGGCTACTTTCAGCTTCAGAGTCTTTTTTAGGACTATGTTCCAATACATTTTTCACAAAACCAAATATTTGAAGGAGGCAGTACTAAGAAAATATATTCATAGCTAAAAATGCTAATGGCAATGATCATCTTCACAGTCTGTGGGGGAAAATACTTGTATTTGTCCACTTCATGTTTTCCATAATGAAAAGCCTTGTGTAAATGTGTAATGAATAGATTACATCACTGTGTAAGGAAGAGCCAGGAAAAAAATAATGACCCCCCCTATTAAATTACTAGATGTCACTGATCAAAGATAACAAAAAGAATCAATAATATTAAGAAAAAAGCCAACAAAAAATATTTCTTCAGAACTTTCCTCATATGAGCAAGACCATAAGAGTAAAACATTTTTTCAGTGTCTGTTTACAAACAATAATAAGGCTTAGTAAAAAGCTAAGTATTATGTTTGCAGAAGAAGGTATACAGGATGAAGTAGGTACATCTCTGGGGTGGTGTTTTACATCAACACAGATGGACGCTTGCCTTCCTCCTTTTAAGATGCAGACCTGAAGTTAAAGCTAGGGTTAAAAGCAAGAAAGAAAATCCTACCTTATCACCTTCTTCAACCTCACAGATTTTCTCTTCATTTGCAGGGTTAAAGACTTCAAATTTTTTACCACTAACTGAATCATGCCACTCATTGTTTATGAATATCTGCAGAGGAATAAATAGTGCAACAATTTTAGTAACATGTATATAGCTGTTGTTTGTTATCTGTTTTAATGAATAAATCTGTATTTCATAGCTGAGAGCTGCCTGATTGATAGGTACCTGAATTAAAAATGGAATAAATTTTTATACGTTATTCTGAAAAGATGAGTAATCACATAGGCACTTAACCAGGAACAGCTTTTTAAGATTAACTTCCTTTGGAGAGGCAAACTTTCTCTCTCTACATGACATTTTCACCTTGTTTCATATCATAAAAAGATACTGTTACAAAGGGGTCCTTCCTCTCTCACACTGAAGTCTGTGATGTACAAGCGAGGTACACCCCTAAATGACCTACCTAAAACTACCTGGTTTCCTATGCTTACAGGGTTGGTAACAACGCAGGGCATTTCTCTCACATGCCTGAACAGCAGTAAATCCAGTCCTTGGGTTTAGTATTTATAGTTCATGTACTATCTCGGAGAACACTATTTTATTTAGCTTTGCTTTGATTTCTCTTCACTCTCTCCTGCCAAAAAAAGAAAATCCCAACAAAAAATAATCAATAGCATGTTTTTCTGAAATTAAAGACTAAAAAACCCCCACCACAGTCAATTGAATGACACAAAGAAAGAACAACTTAAGCAGAGTAAAAAGCAAGCAAGTACACTTCTCTATTTTCATGTTACAGGAGAAAAATAATTAGAGGTTAGGGAGGGGCTCTTTTATTTTTCACCGAAATCCTTTGCCTTTGTGGATTGGTTCTTCATTGAATCTGATCCTAATCAAGATTTTAAAGCAGAAATACAATGCTCTTAATCTTTTACAGAAAAGGCAGAATTTACTCCATTAAATAAAGATAGGAATCACAAATCAAGAGGAAATGACTGAGGTATTCACCAGAAGTACACAGTTAGCAGCCTTAGAGAAAGCCTAGTCTGTCCTGGCTGTTGGTAGTTGGTGCATTTCACAGAGACTCTCTTAAAAACACACTTAGCAGCACTTAGCAGAAAAGTCTTCTCTCATATATAACTGTTACCTTGAAAAAAAAGTTGAATTACCGTATTGATGACATCACAAACACCTATTTCTTTAATTGCTGTTTTTCTGCCTGTCCTAATTTTACAAGAAAAGGAGGACTAGCCTTCCAGGCTGAACCAGCACATACCAAAATGTTTACACGGGCCAAATTAAAATGTCCAAGAGCTGACAATTAGCAGAATTTTAAAGGCGGCTTATGGGCAGAAGATGACTGTGGTCCTCAGCTATACATGTAACCCTATACAACTCAATATGTCCTATGTGCAAATATGTGGGAAACAGGGGCACTTCTGATCATAGTTTTGAAAGCTAATTCCTACTCCTCCTTTGGAAAGACTATTTGCAGGATCTCAATCTGATCATTTTCATATCACAATGCTGTTATTTCCCAGGACTTATACTACGGGTGACAGAAGTGGGGTTGTGCCATATTACCGTAATCTTGCACTCAGCATGTGAATATAATCATGCAAACATAGAGCACATGTGGGTGCTGACAGTGTATATGCCCTCATCTCTCGGCAGGATTACAGCTGATGGTCATGTATATGGGGGACTTTTCTCTCCCCTCCCTACCTGAAAGTTTCTCTGCAAAACACCAGGAATTCAAACCTCTCTAGTTTTGGTCTTCAGCACACACTGCAATTCCTGTTTTTGAAGGGTGAAGCCACTTGCCTTGTATGACTTCAGGCTTTGATGAGATGATCTTTGGGTAACCGTTTTAACTGTCATTGCTTTATAATCAGTATGACTATCTTCTGTTTAAGGTGATCCTAAGCATTCAATGTTATTCATTAATTATTCAGCAATTTCTATCAGTACCCTGATTACCTTCAATTTAATGGTCACAGTTATCAAATCTTTTGTCACCCTACAACTGGTAACACTTCCCTGCCTCCCATTCAGCCTTTAGGAATAAAATGCAAACATACTCCTGTTATTCTGACTGTTACTGCCAATGTCTGATTATTACTGTTTGAACTGCAAGGGATATTAGAGCAAATTAATATTACTTGTGCCTATTTTGATAGTTTTTCATGCTTCATTCCAACTCTGAGGATCTCTGTTACGTGTCTGCACTGATTTCCCTCAGCAGACACCACCATTCTTGATTTTCCATCCTCCCAGACACCATCTAACCCCTTTTACTAATCTGTTGCCTTTGTGTGGAACATCCATACACCAGGAACACCAGCCCAGCATGCCTTGCTCATTTAACTGTTTTATCCTGACTTTTACCTGATAGGGTCTGGAAAAAAGTCTAACATTAAAAGCAAGAAAATAAGCTGAGATTGTGCTTTGCTCAGTCTTGCTAGAATATCCTGTCTTTTTATGTAATATCTTTCTATTTCAAGCTTTTCATAGAGTGCAAAACATATAGCTAGTGATGAAGAATCACAAAAGAACAATTGCACAGCAGCTGGCCTACACCAAAGTTAATCATAACAGCTTACCCAGCAGCAATGGAATTGATACCCAAAGTTCATTTAGTAAGTGTTAGGAACTGTGTCCTTACTCAAAGATCAAACTTTTATACTGGCTGAAAGCACATTGTGTACTGAATTTACTTTGCATGGCTGGAACAAATACCATCAACTCTTGATTGCAACATTGCTGGTGCACTTAGAACAAGATCTAAACAAAGTAAGGTGAGCATTATTGTTTTCCGTATTGAACTTTCATGATCCGTAACCTTTTGTGGTATAATAACCACAGAAATTCAAACCTAAGCCCTTTTGTATGGGAATAAGTAATTGGTAAAGGTACAGTTACTGCTGAAGGAATAATTAAATGTTTAAAATCCTTATAAAGTCTAAATGATATCAGTGTCATAGAAGAATACGTCCTCCAAAGACAGCACAAAATTCCCACCATGTCTACTTTACTTTTACTACTAATTTTGTTGTCTGGTATGGCACTTTCCTTCTCTTTCAAGCTCTGTTGTCCTAATTTCAGTTGTGTAATATATCCCTTAAAACTATGTCCAAAGAAGGTTTCAGGAGCGAGCAGTCCTGCATCTCTCTAGCTTTTTGGTTACTGAATATTAATAAGACTCTCATGAAATCTGTAGAGATTAGTCTGCTTTTCCATTAAAACAAACGAAGAAACAAACAAGGGCATAAACCACTGCAATTGTTCCTGAAAAATCAATATTTTTCACTTGTGCAGGGACAATACTGCACCATAGACACTATTCTAAAAAGGTAATGTTTTCTAAAAGATGTACTTTATGCCATTATTAAAATAACTATAATATTTCTGAATTTTCTCTTCTGTCATATTAAAGATGATACAAAATGAATTGATTCAGCAATTGCTCAGTGACAGAATAAAATAATCTACTAAAAATATGTTTTACTTTAGTTGTGATTACTGAGAAGTTAAATGATATCACACAGCTATGAAATTTAGAGGACAAGCAGAGTGAAGTTAAAGACCTCTGGGTGAAATTTAAGATACTTACCTCTGTTCATAAATGCAAAATAGAACCTGGGCCTTACCCATAGGTTCACAAGATCTGTGCTACCCTAGAGCCTGCCATCACTAAGCCACTGCTGGTAAAATCATCAAAGTGGATTAACATTTTGTTTCTGACTCTGTAGGTTAGCCTTGAAACAGAACAGAAAATAGCATTGGAAAGATCTAGTACATGGCACAGACGTTGAAAAGAGGAGGCTGTGTGGCTACCAAGTGTCGTGTACATTGTTCTTTAAAGTAGACATGATAATGTATAATGTTAACAGTACCTGTCATCCTCTGGCTAACCATCTCTGTGATCTCTGGGTTCAGGTCAGTGCTGAAAAGGGGTTGCCACCCTAAGCTGCCCTCCCAGGGCCCGAGCCCACCCTCCAGCTGCTGGTGGCCTGGTGGCCTCCCCTCTTTCTCTCTCCCAGTGCCACTGCCTTGCTGGCACGGATGTGAGATCTTGATCATGCTGTCATGGAGGCAATGGCAGGCCCTCACTGACAGTACCAGGTATTTTGTGCTCAAACTGTGCCTGTCTTTTTGGTCATGGCATCTTGCCCCGCCTTTAGTCACTGGAGCTTAGCTGTGAGACCAACTAGCAGAAAAGATGTGATTCCTGTTTCCTCTCCGTTAGGATAAAGGACCCACTATTGCTGCTCAGTGTAGCAGGAACATTTAAACAGAAAATCAGAAAATACTTTGGAGCAGGCAAATCAAAGAAAATGATGGTTGACTCAGGGCAGAACAAAGTCAAGACACGAAAACTGCAGGATAAATGCTTTTTGTCACACACACCTGGGATTTAAACACACATGTTATGAAAATGTGGCAGCTTTCAGGCAAGAGATTTTTCGCATAGTATTGAAATTCTGTACACTGGCTCTCTGAGTCCTTGTTAATAATTGGTGAATAGTTTGGTAATAGCTATCAAGATGAATAAAAACATTGTCCCTAAATAGATATGGTAACAATTTGCTATTAATATACTCCTGTATGTTTCAGCTTGTTTCCCTGTGGGCACCATACACAGAGTGTCATTGCTGCCTCCGACCATCAGGACTGACCAGCAAACTCCTGATTTAACAAAAGCTGTCAGGGAATTAAATGCATAAGTCCTTGGAAATTTCAGATATGTGATGAAGTTGATTATAGGAATATCCACACAAAATTCTGACTGTTGTGAAAGGGCAAAGACAGCAGTTAAATGGTTAATATGAAAAAACCATCTTTAGTAACTAGCTATGTTGCCAAGAAAAGAGACAAAGTAAAAGGTAAATATTAACATAACACTGCTATGATGTTACAGTATGCCAAATTCATATCTGTCTGTGAAAGGAATAATAGCAAAACATACCATTTTTGGAAGTTTTTAAAGTATTTGTTTAAATACTACATTTATTGCACCAACCAATATCACCCATAATATTAGTTTGAAATATCTTTCTTATTAATGTTTCTAATACCATTCCCATTTAAAACATAACTTCGTTATTTTAAATATATACACAACATTGTATCAGAGCTGTATAAATCAAATTATCCAGACGTCTTTCATAAGCTAGATAGCAGTCTTGCACATGCAGGTATGAAAGACAGGGAAGTGAAGGAAAAAGTCGAAACTCTCCATGTAAGCAGCGTTACATACACTGCAGGCAGCTGCACTCATAAATGTGCATGCGGCCATGCTCTTTCAATGTTGTGGGGTGTATATGCTGCAAACAAACAGTATGTGGATCTCTAAGTCCAGGTAACATTGAAGTACCAGCCAACAGCAGCCTCTGGCAACTCCCTTATCCTGCTGAAAAAAAAACATTTGGAATCATCTTGCAATAGGTGACAGACTTTTGTCTGTCAGTCAGAACTCCACTGGCAGCTTATATTATTTTGTGCTGGTTTGTCAGACATAAATGCAAAAGACCTCCCCTTCTGTGGCACATGCTGTGCAGGGGGTTGGTTGTCTGTGATGACTGACTATGGCCCATGAGGTTTAGGGCTGCAAATTTATTTTGCAAGGATTTAGAAATGTTGTTGCAGGCATTTTGTAACTGTTAATTCACTGGCATTTTTACGACAGAAGATGTTTTTTATTTCAACAACTCAAAGAATTAATGACTTTCAGACTTCTTTGTAATAGACCTGGAAATACACATTTGTTTTAGATGAGACTGTACACTTCTAAAACTTAGTATTTAAAATAGAGCCCAGGTAACAGGCTATTGCAATCCAAACCCCTGTGACTGGCTTTATTTCCCAGTGTCAGAGTGCAGTCAAATCTTGATTTTCTGAAATGACTGATTTCAGTTCAGATACTCTGATACCATTCACCATTTGGGGTTGAAGTTACTTGCAAGACTACAGTATTTCTGTCACTGTTTAGACAGTTCTTTGGTCATTCAAACAACCTGAGCAGAGAACAGGGGGACAAGACATGCTCTTTGCCTTTATTTGTCATCCCACTGTTCTTTTTTCCTTCAGTCCTTGAGTATTTCGAAAGGACTCAGTTCATTTTATAAAGTATCTGCTAGATGGGAAGTGCCATATTTTTGTCTGTGCTGCGAGAGGAAAGAAAGTATTTGACTCTGGACAGCTTTGTCTCAGATGGACCACACCATAGATCTGCTGAAAGAGATTTTAGGGCCTCTACATTAGGTGCCATCACCTTATGAAACATAACTTCTTGCTGCATCTTCCTTAGGATAAAGATCCCCTTTTTTGGTGTTCAGTATTGTGCAAAAGTCTGTACAGGGTTTCAGGCTTAAGTGCTTCTGTGGAAGTAACTTAAAAATACAGTTTAGAGAAGAAAATACTTCATTTCTGATGTTGCAAAGATCCTATACATGATCCCATATTCAGCATCTGTGAAACTTAATCTTCGTCAGGAGAGAATTTTTATGTAAATCACTATTTTTGTTGTAAACTATAATCCACACTACAGAGATATAGTCAACAAAACTAATAGAACTATCTAATGATCTGGACAAGGGGATCGAGTGCCCCCTCAGTCAGTTTGCAGACGACACCAAGCTGGGTGGAAGTGTTGATCTGCTTGAGGGTCGG
>JAVKLA010000074.1:44203890-44217245 GCA_034782735.1 Sagittarius serpentarius
CTCCACGCCTGCATGTGCCTGCACACGCGTGCACGCATGCGTACGTGTCCGTGCTTGCCTCTCTACCGTGGCCCGGATTGGGGTTAATAAAAGCACCGGCTGGTTTAACAAAAGCCAAGGAGATGTGACAGGTAAGCGGGAAGGAAATGGCCGGCTCGTTTTGGCCGGCTGTAGTCATTTGCGTCTAACGAGGCCAGCTCGTCGCCAGGCTCTGTGCAGATGAAATGAAGCGATGGGCTGAAGCAGGGCAAAGGAGGCGCCGCGTCCTGACAGGCCGAGGTGTGACCTGACAAATCCTAACCACCCCGGACATCTTCGGGAGAGCGAGGGGAGGGACGGCAGGAGTGCAGGGTGCCGGGACAGCCTGGGCTTGGGCGCAGGGGAGAAGGAGCTCGGGAGGGAGGGCGGGAAGGGGGGCCCTACGACACCTTGTTTCAGACTGAGCACAGAAGTGAGCTTAATTGCACACTCGGCCAACGGGACACAGATCTTGGCAAGAAGGTTTTCTCTGATTTTTTTTTTTTCTTTTTTTCTTTTTCCAGGGAATTTTTTGACACATTCACTTCACATAGAGAAAAATAACTTTAAAAATTCTCATACCTTCATCTCATTAACAACAGAGGTTTGGGCTTTTTTTGCAGGGAGGGGGGGTATGTGCTGTATGAGAGCAAACCTTAGCTTTCAAAATGCATTCAGCGACATAGCCAAATGATAAACAGCCTGACTTCCAAGGTCTCAGTATATGACCACCTGTATCTTGGCAATCACTAAGTGGCTTTGGGCATCCAAAGACATTAACATACAGCACTGGCAAACAGGTATGGTTGCAATAGATCATCAGATGAATATGCTGTTGCCCGTGTATTTCTACAATTATGGGAATATTCTTTCTGTGGACATGTGTATATACCCAGGTCCACATGGGCCAGGGAGTTTAATTATGTACAAATGTACTTCACTTGAAAACTCTTAGGAGAAGTTATTGTAGTACACTTAGGGGTGTTCTATTTTAACCTATGCCGCAGTCTAGCTGTTTGACAAAGCAAAGAAAAAAGGAGCATGTGATGTTTAATTTAAAAATCAAAAGTAATGGAAGGAATATTCTGGATACCATTAAAGAGTTCTTCCCATGGGAATAAACCAACTGCTACTAGGGTTCAGAAGCAAGGAAAGACAGAGCTGGAGGAATACATATGTAGCTATAGGGCAGTTGTGTTTTGCATTCCCTGCTACTGTAATTTCCTAAAAATAGGAAATAATAAGAGAAAATGATTAATGAAAAGAAAAAAGAAACTATACATACTATTTATTGCCCTTAGTAATGCGAACCCAGTATAATACACTTTTGTTCTAAGTAGGGTAGGTTTGACTTTCATCTTATAGTGATGTTTCAAAAACATAAGAGTAAGTTGTAACAGTGGGCAGGTTTAGGCTGCTGCATTTCACTGTGCAAATTTCACACTAGGGATTAGTATTTTACAGAAGCTATGTTATGGTTAACACACAGTGCTGCTAGGAGTCAAAGGCAGTCAACAGGGTGCAGGATGCCAAAAAGGGAACTGTTTTACTGTTTTTATATCTGATTATCTAGGACATAACACATCTGTGCTTATGCCTACATTCTTTCTCTTTACACTGGACAACACAGAGGTTAGAAATCCGTGGTTCCCAATAATTATTAAGAACACACAGAGATTTTTAAAGACAAAAAAAAAGAACAATTGGTCTCTGTTTTTGTGAGTTTTAACTGGCAGACCCTTCAGTATTGCACCTGTGTGCACACAAAAGTAAATCAGGAAGATCAAATTTACGAAGTTGTAAATTATCTTTCTGAAATGGTTCTTCTACAGTGTATAATCACTCTTCTCTTATCAGAGACTTTTACGCACATTCGTAAATCCAGATGAATATTGTATGTCACCTGAAAAACTGTATTCATGAGAAAATGGAAGGAAAAGGGAAAAGCGATGACAATTTGGCTGAAGTCCCAGCACAAATAGGCAAAACTCTGTAGACAACTGCCATTAAACCTATTACATACACAAATTATGCTATATATTTACACAAAGCTAATGCAGACAGTCCTGTCTCACTAGACTACTGTATCACTCTTCTTTGACTAAGTGAAGCTGTAACAGACAGCTCCAACCACGGGTATCCTGGCATGAAAGGCTGCCAGAAATGTAGGTTTACAACTGCTGTGAGACCTTGGAAACTAGAGTGCCATAGGATTAGGCATCGAGTGTTTGATCTCTTCATCTCTCAGGAAGGCTGTAAGTGTGGTATCTTCTGGATCAAGGTCAGGGAGGACAGAGGATTGAGGGTATAAGGATGGGATACAGCCCCAACTTGCACCTTTTGCCAGTCTGCTTGCTGGAGTAGCTTGCTAAAATGAGGGTTAGGTTAGTCTGTGTTTTTCCAGACTGACACAGTAATGGGAATGATTGCAGAAAAATAAAGATCGACTTCTTGGAGAACAAAAGGCTTTCCAAAATATATAGAAGCAAACCTCAAATATCAACTTACAAATAGTCATTTCATGCCAAAAAGAGAAAAAGAAAGAAAAAGAAAAATATGCACTTCTGGTGTACAGCTGATGTAGAAAAAAAATAAAGGCTTATATCACACAGTGTAAATAACAAGAAACTACATTCAGGTTACTGGTATGTGTTGGAATCAGTGAAGTGACACCAGCTAAAAACTCTCACACTTACCTCTAGCAGTCTTTCCTTACAGCTTGAATTCCACTGAATAATGTAGAATTACTCATTCCTCCCCTTGATATCAAAGTTTGGTTGTTTTAATTATCTTCAAGTTATTCAAGTTATTAAAACAAAATTTGTGGTTTGAGAAGAAGAGTGCAAGTCAAGCCATTAATAATGTTTTCTGCATAATACTTGTCATAGACTTCTTAGGCAAATCACTTTGGAATTAGATTTTGCTTTCAAAAGCAATACATATTCTAACTGCATTAAAAGACTGTCTGGAAATCTATTATAAAAAAAAAAACATCATAAACCTCCACTTTCAACATGTACCCTACTGCGGGGTAAGGAAAGTCCCATAGATGTTGTGATTACTCAGCAACCACATTTACATTGGATTTTACATTTTACTTAAAAAAAACATTGTTCTGAAAACTCTGCATGTGGGAACCCAGTGAGTCTCTGTGAGTAAGCACCTGTCTGCAACTTCCGAGAGCATGAAAAAAAATCACTGTGAGAAGGGTGTACTATCCAGTTTAGTGTTTTGTAACGGCTGAGGCTATGCAGGTTGCAAGTCTAAACTTTCTTTTTAAAATGAAGATGGCATGGCAATCATTATCTTCAATTTTGGATTAATTATCAGATCACAAGGGATTCCATTTTGCTGCCACAAGCCACATTTTGTTTTCTACCACTGTGAGCTAGCAGGAATTTCTTCAAGCTGTTGCTTTAGGAAACCTACGAATTTCCTAGTGCTCTTCATGTGAGAAGGAATGAATTGCCATACTCATGGGAAGGCGGCTTTTGAGCCAGTCATCCAGGCAGCTCTGTATCAGCCCACAGACTAAAAGCAGACTCAGGGGAACAGGCAGGTATCAGCCACTTGCCTGAACTTGAAAACAATCCCTCCTGAGCATCTTGATGAATTTTTGTCACCAAGGTTGTCAAGCACAGGCATTAGTGCCCAGACAGATGTGAACACACCAGAGTGGTCAGCCATCTTAGCAGCCACTTCTAGCAATTCTGTACGTCCTGCATAAATTATGTCAGCACTTGTCTGTGTCGGCTAGCCTACCCACTCATACATGCATCCATTACCTGAATGATGCAGCATTTGGCAACCCATCTTCAGGTTTTAGGTCTGTTCATTGCATGTAAGCCCTTTCTACATCTTTCTTTTTTCTAGCCTTGGAGCATGGAAAGCTCTAAAAGAGTTATCAGGACTCAAAGTAGACATATGCCTGAAGCTAATGTCATACCAGCTTTACATCAGCACAGCTCATTGAGTTTGGTCATGTTACTGTTAAACTACTCCAGCAGTGGAACAAGGTCAGGCCTTTACAATGACAGGTGACTTGCATATTAGGCATGATTTTTTGCTATTTGGATTGCATGTGTTTTCACAGTTCGCAAATATTTTAACACCTTTTGTGTCTCCATTAGTTCTAGCGTGGATTCCTGAGAAACAGAAATGTGGTGTAGTATTATGCTCACAAAAGCTGAATTTCTCCTGGTAGATGGTAATGCACTCTGCAGAGCAGAAGCAGTGTGTTAACATATGGAGAAACTCTCATATTACTCATCACCTTTTGACAATTATTTGCAGATCAGTGGAGGATGAAGGACTGTTTGGCACTTGTCTATCAATTTTGGTCTTCATTCTGCTGTAAAATGTACTAGCAGTAGCCAAGTCAAGCTAACAGGAGCTTAGGGACTTCAGACAAGTCCATCCTCTAAATGACGTCTGGCATGACTAAACCTACAAGTGTGTCATTTATTACGGGTTTATTTCAGGCATATCTATGGCATAAGTCCACGGCACTGAAATGATGCTGAAATACTATTGTTATTAAACTTCTTTCAGGACAAAACAACCTCTTGAAGTGAACTGCATGTCTGTTGCACCTCGGAGATAAAATACACATTTTATCGCACGCATGCAGTGTAAATAGTACAGTTTGATATATATTGGAAATTAAGGTAAGCAGCAAATATCTGCCGCCCTAAAGGAAGTATTTAGCATGCTCACTTAGCTGAGAAAAAATACAAACATTTAGCACATGCTCCATGTTAGCTGTAAGTCAGATTTTCATTAGGAGAAAAATGTTTAAATGTTCAGTTTTCTATAAAACACTTGTATATTGGAATCTGGGAAAAAGTTGTCTAGGAAAATTCTAGGCACAACACTGCCAAATTTGTTGCCAAGTGACAAACCTCTAGCTCTAAAACTCACAGTCATGTTCCTGTAAAAAAATTCAACTAGAAAAGTGTCCCCCAAAACAAAAGTAATGGATGAATTTTTGCCAGTTATTGGAAAATCAGTACAGCAGACAATTTTACAGGAAATGCTTTAGACGTGCTACTTTTCGTAATGTGTGTCCCTGCAGCTGAAAAGAACAGCACCAGAGCAGTCAGGAAAATGCCTGAGTTTTATGAAGTGTCAGCTATTGGAGGAAGAGAGGATGAGGCCTCTGGAGTGCAGCAATGTTCAGACTACAGCAGTATGTGAGCTGACAGGTTGGCTCTGAAGTGGATGATTCACTGCGATGCCCAGAATGGGACAATCAGAATTGCTCGGGACAGGTGGGATCCATCTGTCCTTCTACCTGGAAGCATTTGTGTTAATTACCATCTTAAAATACTATCTGGCAGTTTGTTGCGTCTGACCTTTTCATTGTTAAGAAAAAAAGAAGTTAACTGTGAGGGAATATATTTGCACCTTGTCATGGTGAGCTTGGTTGAATTGGAGCTGACTGAGCTGTGTGAAGGGCCTGTCATATGAAGATTTATCTTCTGATTCTTCATACAAATGAACCCTGCTTTTATTCGAGGGCTGCCTTTTTAGTTCTTGCTGTCTTTGAAGACAGCAATGTGTCTGAATAAGAAAACTGCTGCTGCTGCCGTTTTCTTCTGTGGATGACTACCTGTAATAAACCTGAAGAAGAGCTTTTACTGGGCAAAGAGATTTAGTATAGCCGACTCTTCAGTCTTTCTTTTGGGTGGTTTTTTATTACTTTTGTGAACTCTCATGTTTCACCTGGTTTTAGACTTTTCCAAAGACAGCTGCTTCATCAGAAAAGTGTCACTTGAGTATGACTGCTGAAATCAGCTGTTTTCTATATTAAAAGAACTCCTGCATTGAAAGTTTTGCTGCTCGTAGGGGACATGTGGACTGAATATTGACTGAGTTCCAAAGATTTTTTGAGACTGTGTACTCAGCTGACAGACATTGCTCTCTGTCATTGTAACATGTTGTTCTTCATAATTAAATGTCATTCTCGAAAGTACTGTAGAGATGCCACAATATTGCTTCACTAATGACTGAAGTATCAACAGCAGATTTTCAGTATATACATGATTAATCCTCAGTACTTTTTGTATTATGTTTTCTTTCAAATGGCATTAATAAACTCCTTCAAAACTAGATTAATGTGTTGTTAAAATGAATTATCTTGCAGCCTATCTTTAATATAAATGCATTTGTTCCTGAAAACCTGATAAATGAATACAGTAGTAGGCACAGAAGTGTCTACTATAAGCATTACATTACAGACTATTAAAAAATGTTTAGTAAAAGTTCAAGTTTTTTGCTTCTTACCCATTCACTATTTCTATTGATAAAAATTTGTTGAATTCCAAGACCTAATTTCATGGCTGAAATCCCTCAAATCTACTCTAGTTACTTGAAAAATTGCAGTAGTAAATAGTCTTATATTGCCAGTTCTTTACTGTTCATAGTGTGCTTTGACCATTTGAAATTCTATGCACGAGTAGGGTTCGTCAGGGTAGTATTTGTAAACAATCTCTTGGAATAAAGGAAGACAAAGTAATTTAGGGCTCAGTTCTCATTTAATTTGCATCCATACTTAACAAATCCAGACTAACAGTGGAATCATTTAAATTTATAGCATGTGTAATCAGGATTAAGCCTTTAGGCTTTGTGGTAATGAAAGCAGATGTGGTTGGATTTTTATGCTGCATTATCAAAAGTGCTTTGGTCAGATTACCAAGAATTAATAGTCATTTAAATTTTTTTACTGTTATCTGAGAAACTTTTTGCAATTTAGTTTTCTGTTAACAGTTACTAGTAGCACTATTTGGATGGTATCTGAAGAGACATCTCAATCCAATGGATATAATCACTATTTTATGAAGGGCTATGCTCAATAGTTCCAACTGTTTTTCTTCTGAGGTTACACCTGTCTTTCCCAAAATCTTTCTATTTTCCTACTTCAGATATTGTTGCTTTCATTAATGCTCCAGATATTCTAACAGTAGGTCAAGCAAAGAAAGCTCAGCAACTGTCTGCAACAGAAAAAAAAAAGATGGTGAGAGTTGCAGGAGTAAGAAGTGTGTAGTGTTTTTCCTCCTTTTACTGTCTATTGTCCCATTTTAATGTTGTAAACTGGGTCTTAATCAGCTGTAAATAAATGGTGTGAGACAAGGGCCAGTACCAAAATGTAGGAGACTTAAAGGTGTTAAGTTCTGAGCTGACATATATTTACCAAAGAAAAGGCCAGACTTCAAGTACAGTTGTGCTGTTGGTGCTGTTGCAGACACAACAAAGATCAGTTAGCCTGTGTGTGCACCTCTAATATTGGTGGCCAACCAAGGAATTTTCAAAATTGTCACTAGGCATTAAAAAAAAAAAAAATCAAAATAGCAAAGGAAGAACATCCTATAGTTGTTTTAGAATTGTTAATATGAAATAGGTATAAAAACACATGGCAAAATAGAAGTTAACTATATTTTAGCAAATCTGTTAGCATTTACACAACTTGTCCAGAGACACATTCCTCTTTTTTACATCCAATTACAGAACCATAAGGTCAGTTTGCAGTTGTGTAGAATACAATTTAGATGAAGACCTATTGCAGAAAAAATAAGAATGTTTGACTTACTATGGGGATAAATACTGTGCTTAAAAATTGAACTATTGCAGTTTCGGTACAGTAAATATTGTTTAAGCAAGGCTTGCATGTGCCTTCTTTAACTAGTAAGAGACTGGGCAAGGTTTGATAAGAGTTGGCCAGTATTTAATTGGGAAAATTAATTTCATATTAAAATGTAGTAAAAACATTAACAAACCCACCTGCTTTAAGTGATTTTGCCTGCTTGTTTTTCTGCTCAAGCTGTTCAACAGAAGTTGAGGTTAGTTCCTAGAAATGAAATTTTTCTCCAAGTTTAAAAATATCCTAAAATTATTTATCACTTTAATGTGGAACTTGCACCACTAGAGTTCTGTTCTTTTCTTTCTTCCCACTGTAACACTGACATCTAATAAGCAATTCCAGAATGTAACTGCTTCATCAGAAAGACTACCTTTATTCTCATATTTTGCTATTAGAATGTCTCGTACCTTTCTTCATCATCATTTCTTCTTATACACATTTGAGGCTACTTTTATATTCATAATATAAACCTCTATTTATTATAATTTTTATTTCATTCTGTGAAATTTGTTTATCCAAATGGAGTTTCAAGGTACCTAATTTTCTGTTTCACCATGGGTGTTGAAATTAATGACTTTTGTGTATGCTGATAATCTTCTTCTCTGTTGGGTTTTCTTGAGACTTGCTGTCTTAATAGGTAATTACATTTTGAAATATACCTTTCATCCTTCCTTCCAAAATTGTCCACTTTCTCACAGAAAAAAGCAGTAAGTGGAAGATTCAGAATAAAAATTTGTTCACTGGATTGTTAAATCTTGAAAAAGCTCTGAACCAAGAAATTTGTTAAATGCTACTCACTGTTCACTTCCTTCTCCTATCCAAATTCTTTTGAGTTCTTTACAAGAGTGAATGAAAGTAATCTGCTTGTTTTCATCAAGGTAATCCTGAATACCATTTAATTATTGCTGGTTAGTTGTGGAATACTGCGGACAGAATTCGATTTGTTATGTACTGATTAACTTATCTGGAGCCCTGTGCATTAAGTTTTATTAGCTAGGTTTTAATTTACAGGTTCTAATTCCTTATCTCATTAGATTTCACCGTCAGCATCCTTTTCCATAAAGTTTCTAAAGTTTCTCTTTTTTCAGTGTTGTTAAATTGATGCTGATTAATTTAAGGAAGTTAGTGCAGCAAGTGGATGTGAACTTTTTTAATATGAACAATCTAATGTCTGTAAATTCTGGTCATAAGAGGAGTGATTTTTGAATAAGCACTGATTTAATAAAACTTCAGATTAATTTGAAAAACAACATAACCAGACACCAAAGGCTGACCATTCTCAGGAAAAAAAAAGTAAGTGTGGGCTGCTGAAACCAAACTCTTGCATAGATTTTCAAGTATATGCTTACAGAAGAAACAAAAGTTTGGGTCTCAGGTAACGAAGCAGCTTCTATTAATGCATCATTGCAATTAAATAGATAATAAATGTTTGTTATATTGAGTGGAAGATTTCAAAATATCTAAAACCATTTGGTTGAAGAAGACTTCTAACGAATACAGACCAAGTACTGACATTATATTAAAGGCAAAATCTTTAAAAAAAAAAAAAGAAAAAAGGTGGCATTCTGCAGACAGCCTTTTTTCCCCATTAAACTGTATTTAGTAAAATGCCTTTGTACTAAGGCATTTAATACATTATAACCCATGGACTTTCAATCTCATTAAAAAGTAAGGGTAAAATTCATTTAGCCTTAAAGTCCAGGTCTTCCGAATATATGTAGACAGAAAGGTAGTATTGGCTTACCTGACCAAGGGCCAGGAGACAGGCATAGATACTGATATAGAAGATAGGAACCTGCTTCCTATTTCCCGTTTCCACCCCCCCAGCCATTGCTAAAACCTGAACAATAAAATATTCTCAGTTCTTTGAACTCCATGATCCTGGAGTCCCAGGAGAGATACGGTTGAATGGTTGTCCTGTTCCTCCCCGCTCTCAGCCTATTGCTACTGAAATCCTTCATTCTGGGGTACTAAAGCCTCTTATCTCCACTGCATGCAGGTACCACTCTTCACAGTCCCCTGCCTCAGGGAACTGTGCTGCTTAAGGAAGATGCTTTATAAAGTTCTGAAGGTTCTTTGAACTCAGGCTACCGTATTTTTCATTGCTGTTAACACAGAAGATTATTTTTAGCTTTTTTAACAGTCATTCTGTACTCAACACAGAAGATTAAAGTTATACGAGAAAACTAATCTGTCATCAAACATGATTAAAAAAAAAAGATAAATTGAGTATTACAAGTTATAGCTGTTTGTGACATTTACTGCTTTTCCAGTCTAAAGTGCTCCTCTCGTGCCTTACTCTATTGCCTGCAGCAATGCTTCTGAATATTGTTGGCTCCTGGAATTAACTAACAGTGAGAGGAAGGAAGGGGGACTGTCCCATCATCAACAAAAGTGCCTACACAGCTCATTCATTAAAGCAGGATACCGTTTATATTTGTGCCTATGCCTTTAATTTTGTTTAAAACTGCCAGTTTTTCATTATGATGAGATCCTCACCTTTATAAGGAGCTGTTGCAGAAGAGACCATGAAAGAGGCAATGAGGAGACACCACTTTCAAGGGAAGATTCTGTCTGGTTTCTGAATTCATGGGCACCAGATTAGAGCATGCTCTAGAAAAACAAGCCTGACTGTGGAGTTTTCATCAGCTTCATTTTGCTCAACCCTTTTAAGGACATTATTTTATTTCTGGGGTTTTGGAACACTCTTTTCTAGAAATTCACAGTAGAGATGAACCAGATGGCAGCTATTGAAAATACTTTCTAAACTTTCTGTAGAAGTGTCAGTTTTACTATATATGTCTTGAGATTTCATCTGAACATTTTTCTTTGCTCATTCCTAGTTGTTTACTGTGGTTGTCTTTATTATACCTGTATGAGAAATATCTAGAACCTTATTCAAGGCTATACAGACGCAGCACAACTGTAAAGCTAACTCTGTGTGTTGATATGTAGCTTAAACACTGCCTATATTTAGGAGCAATATCTGGAAATCATGGTCTTAGCCAGATCTTTACATAAATAACACATCAGTGAAGTGATACTGATGTAGTGATGGTGTGATGATTTTAGCTGCAATTTAAGCTCAGGTGTTAGTGTAAAGAAGAACGAACTTTGTTCTTTATCTGCTAGGAGTAAAATTGTATTGGTGTTTTATTTGAGCAGTGTCTGGCAGTTCCTTAATTTTCTCATAAAGCAATTTAATGTTCACAGACTGTTAATGATTTACTCACTTTGCTGGACTGTCTTCTCTATCTGCGTTCTGTTATACCACTAACAGCTGTAAAGTTTTGCACTTATTTCAGCTCACGCGGTAGTACATTTCCAGACTCAAACTCAGTATAAGGCTTGTCTGTGTGTTTTTATTTTATATGTGTTAAATGACTTGATATTATTCAAACCTTTTAAAATTAAAATTAAAAGTTCGTAAAAACCAGATAACAACATTGTGTTACTTTATTTTGCTAAGCATAGTAGTGGATTCAGTATAAAAGTAGTGTAACATTGTGGTGAATCAGAAACCTTAGAGGAGAATTGGGGCAGAGCAAAGTAAATAAGAAACTGAGATAATAAGATACATAGAAGTCAATAGAAACTAGGACTCCCACAACACAGGCTTTTTGAAGACATTGCCAGAGATTTAAAATAATCTGTGTTTAAATGCTGAAGTTAAATATCTACTGCTGCTTAACTTGCAGTCATGCAACCCTGGGCTCTAGCGTGTGAACAATGCAAAAAATTGAGTGACTTTGGCGACTTCGAATGGATGATTTCATAGGGAATAGACTGTTTGCTGCAATATTTCTTCTCTGAGGATATGGGACTTCTCCAGGAATGATGCAAAACAAGATATAAGGAATCTTTTATGCTTTCTCTCTTACATAGTGGCTAGGTATAAGCATAATGTAAAGGCAAGAAGTACTTCATTTCAGTGATCTGTATTGCACTGAGATGACGAATAATTACAGTATGACTAGATATATTTGAACTAGTTAGAGGGTAAGAACATCTTTGAATGCATCCACTGAGGTTGCATTAAAGCAGACTTCAGTGAAGGCTGGGTGACACAACATACTGTAACCATTTTACCAACATAACTGCAGAACTACGTAGAAATAATTTGCTTACATTTCCAGCATCCATTTCCAGTATAGTACAGTAATATTTAAAGATGCAGAATAAGGAGTTAAGAAGTCACAGTTGACAAGGGGATGTTTGAATACACAGGAAGAAGTATGCCATGCCCTTGGAAGCATTAGAGTTGCATTTCTAGTTTAGGGGGTGGAACACAGCCCGAGGCAAAATTCCTTCTGGGGAGTTTTCCCCACTGCACTGCACTGGCCTAATAAGGATTTTTTTGGAAAAGAAAGAATGTCAATCAAAATGCTGTTTTACCAAGGCAAAAGAAAGAAGAAAATCCTGCCTGGAGGCCTGGCTGCTGGCTTGCTGGAGTGCTCAGACTTCCATGGTCTGTATCTCCAAAACCCCTGTAAAAGCTGGGGCAATATACGAGGCTGTTTAAAAATCTGAAAACCCTGGTCCTTGGGACTTCAGACCAAGACTTCAGCCAGGAGGCTCAGTATTTCTATTTAACTGAGGTGGTATGTGGAGAATTTGGAGGATTTCCACTCCTTCCTCTATTTTTCCACCACCTACCACCACCATCTACCATTTGTATTCCACTGTTTATTTTGACTGAAGACAGAATGGAGTAATTCACCCTATATTTCTGAATGATACAATCTGCGAACCCCCACATTTCTTCTAAATACATGTTTGTCTTTTGAGGATAAGAAAATGAAAAATGCAACCAGCTTTTCTTAAGATTTTTTTTTAAATCAACAAGATAAACTTTGAAAACAGCAGAATACTATAAATTTTTTCCCATCACGGGAGGATGAGTTTATAGAGTCTATTAACCTCAGGAAGGTTAGTAATAAGCAAATTATGACAGATACAAGGAACAAAAGGGAATATAGCTTTATTGTATAGAAAGGCTGAGTGAAAAGTCACAGGGCAATGTAATCATGCCTTTTCACACAGAGTAAATAGAAGAAACAATAAAGCTCAGTTGTGAGAACAGATAGCTGAAACAATGAAAGTCAGCACACGCCAAACACGCGGAGAGGTGTGAGCGGAAACTGAGTACTGAGGCCTAAACACTGATAGAAAAATGCAATAGCTAAGGCACTGTTTAAGGGGGCTTTGGGGCTAAGACATCACCATCTCAGTCAGATTAGTCTGGTTAGTGTGACTTTCACAGGGACAGCTAAGAAAGAGATTCAGGATAAAGTGCTGACCGAAAGAAGCAAGGGATTGTGAGCAGAGGAATGATTACTTAAACTCCAAGGGGAACAGCACATCCATGCAGCTTCTGTAGGTATGCTCAAGGAATGACTTTGTAGCAGTCCTCCTTCTGTCTCCAGGTTTTCCACCTACTGGAAAAGGAGTGAAACAAAAATCATTGCTGAATCATGAGGACCAGTTAACCATTCAGATTGAAAGGAGGCAACACTTTTCTGAAGAAAAGGTATAGGGAGTGAGTTTAACAATTGAGATTCTCAGCAGTCAGCACAAGGAAGCTGAAGAAATAGCAACTGTGCACCAATATGAGAAGTTGTCTGTCAGTAATGGCACAGAGTACTCTGACGTGATCTCAGAGTCTGTAAAGTGTTTCGTGTACTTGTCTTCAACTCTT
>JAVKLA010000074.1:44261992-44278413 GCA_034782735.1 Sagittarius serpentarius
ACTTCAGATGCAGTTGTAGCTGAAAACGGCTGGTCCCTTATCATGTTACTTCTATGCTGCTTCATGCCAACTCCAATAAAATTTACTGCTCCAGCATCTAGAGGTATCCAGCATAAATTCTGAGGTCTGTCTTGTAGCTTTATCGCATCCCACGTTTCACCACTTAGCTACTTTTTTGGTATAGTAACATCTGTTTTATGCCTTGCACTAGCATATACTGCTTTGTGACGGGGGGTATTTTCTTTTTATAGAAGTGGCCAGTAGCAACTCTGAAAGATGGACAGAAAGAGAAGTATCTTCATAATACTGCTTAAAACAGGCAAACAAGATAGAAGAGGACCACTTATTTTAGGGGGCGTAACTCCAAAGTCTCATAGCTTTTATCTTTTGTTTTCCCAGTGCTAGATAATTTTTTCCCTAAAAAAATAAAAACATTAAAATGTGTCAACATGGAAAAAAAAGATTCAATTATATAATTATTAAAATATTGTTGTTATTATTATATTGCATTCTAAGGACACATTTTGTAATGCTGTAAAAATAGTTGCATATTAAAATCTACATTTTTGCTGATCAAAACCAAGTAAAACATAAAAAATGTTATTGCACTGCACTCTCAATTTCCTCTTTCCTTATAACTAATCCCTCCTGAAAACAGATGAGAGAAAAGACAAAGCAGATGTGCCATGTTGTTTGTTGTTACATAAAGCAAATATTTCAGAGGATCTCAGAGAAAAGGCAACTGGTCTGGCACTCATTTTCTTTGCAGTCATGAAATATTCCTTATGTTTTGCATACTTAGTAGTAACTTAGTTGAAAGGTATAAATGCTGCTATTTCAGTTACAGGAATATTCTACCAAAAGGAAAAGACAGTTTATGACAAGCAAGTTGTACCTGATTGCTCGTGTTACGAGTAAAGGAATGGTGTTTTTAATACAGAATTACAGGCAACAGTACAGTTTTGCTACAGAATTTTAATTTCATATTGACTAATAATCAGCTTTTTTTTTTTTTCCAGAAGCAACCATCCAGAAGTACTTAGCTATTGGAGAAAATATACAGGTTTAAACCTTAAAACTCTGTGTCCTGCAGAACTTCTAAGATAATAACAATCAGTCCAAATGAAACACAAAAGAAAAGTTGTAGTCCCTTCATTGTACCAAAAGTACAACCTGGATAATGTATATACGCATATGAATCCTGTATATTTTAAATCTATTTTTTTTCATTACAGGGTCAAGATCTTCAAGATAATATTGACTAATATCTGAAGAGGAGACCTTCATTTATTGTGTCTCAGCAACCACTTCCTTTTGTGAGACAGAAGAAGGGAAAAAGACAGAAAAAAGATAGAAGATGGAAACATTTTTGACTGTATTGGGAATGTTTTCATTCCAATCACTGTCCTAAGGCAGTGTAACATAAATTTAGAGTTATTTGCTCTGAGTGTATGTAATTACTTGCAGCTATGGTCTGAGGGAAAACAGAAAGGATTATGTGAAGGGCATATCTTCTGTCCAGAATCTGTTAAGACTAATTATTTCATAAATTTAATTTTTTCCCTGTACAATAAATATCAAAACTAAGAACTTAGTATAATTTGGTCACAAAGTCCAGATACAGTAATTACATGAATTTATTTGTCCGCATTAGCATTATCTCAAGATATACTATTACCTTTTGACAAAATTGCCATCACCATCAAATTAAATATTTATAAGCACATCTTCATAGCATCTGTTTTACTTTTCAGAAAATTCTTTCTTTTCTAGTCAGGAAAAATTAGTCTATGACAAAAATTCTCATTCTCTGCGGGTAAGATATTTCCATTGCTTATTGAATTGTGCAATTTATTTACAGAGTTCAAGAAAACCAGAAGTGGATGGTAATCCAGTCTTTACACTTAACTCCAGGTTTATCTGTGAGTTTACTGAATGGAAAAGGGGCAGGATGAGACAACCAGTTCTAATTACAGGTACATCAGAGAAATCCGCTCAAAATGCTGCTACGCTTAGGATCTCAATAGCAATGGACATTTCATAGGATCAGACCTTGTGAAATGAGAACTTCATGCCCAGAAATGCTGCACGCCAGCTTTATCACTAAGACAAGCTTTGATTTAAAAGCATACAGGCTTTGGGGTTAGATAGTGTATACAAAGCTAGGGAGGTCTGCAGTTTCCTTGAGGCAGGAGCAGCTGTGGTTTGAGGCAACATGCACACAGGTAGTCCTCATGTAGTTACAATTTTTCTATTTTTAATGACCACAAGCAGTACACAAAAAGTGCTGGCAAGTCAAACATCATATGGCATAGTAGCCCAATAATACAAACATCTGAGTAGCGGTCAGGAGAACCTGCCTCAGGTGTATGCATGTCTTGCATTATTGCAACTACCGTCAGAAAATTTCATAGACAGACCTATGCTGCATCATAGCAAGGAAATAGGCTCATGGGTAAGCAGCACAGCATAGAAAGTTTTAGCATGTAGAAGCAATGCAGAAAGGGGTTCCATGGAGCCGAGCTTTCCTATGTGTGTGCTAATCCACTGAAACACAACCTGATATTCAACTTCCTAATCTCCAGTGGGACGAGAACAAAAGTGCTTGCCTTAACTTTTTGGAGTATTGTATTTTGGAGTAGGTATCTCTTTGGTGTCAATAACAATTTCTGTTCCAGGTCCACTCTGAACTCTGTTATGTGTTTAAAGTCCCAGTATCCCCACACAAGGTTCTGATTTTGACAAACTGACACTCTTGTTGTACATTTTCTGGTTAAAATTTTGTCAGAAGAGTCAGTTCTAATTTCACAGTTTTTTTCCTGATTTCATTCTAGACCAGATACCAGAAGTAATTAGAACAAGAATCACTGTTCCAGCAGCCTAATGTGATTGTATATAAATGACAGAAAAAAACCCCACAAGTAAAGGGGTAACAAAATATTTTTTCTTTGGTCCCTAATTTTGGATCATTGGGAGGTTTTACTTAAATTTGTTAAAAAATTCAAAGTTTAGCAGTCAATATCCTGAGTAACTTCAATTCTCATCAACTTCATTAGGAACTGAATTAATGTAGTTGACTGCTGGCATCTCATCTCTGAGATTGTTATGCAGCTGACCTTACTGAATCCTGTGAAGTTTATGGGCAATTTTTTCTTGAGTTCCGAAATTTGCTAACCACAAAGCAAAGAGGATTGTATTTTGAATCTGTTCCTTCTACTGAATGCAATATCAGTTCGAGATCTAAAAAAACCTCTTGTGTCTCCCTCTTCTCATCTTTGGAAGAGAAAAAGAAAAGTGATGCAAGGATTGTTTCTTTACTAGTATGTAATTGAGTTTAGTTTCATGGAGTTACAAAATGGCAAACCCCCATGAAAATTTCTGTTCTAGTTTTTGAAACAGTAGTATGGCTTGTTAACAGAGGTATGACATCTTCCTCTTGAAACTATTTTAAACCTTATAGGTTAGTCACTTTTCTACAGCTGGAGTCAATGAATTGTTAGGTCTCCAACTAACCTTGGGGGAGGGTGGAGCCACATGTTTAACAGGTATGCTATTTATGGTTTTAAGGCTACTGCAATGTTATTACTGACATTTACACAGGTGGCAGGTATATTCATGTTCTGTCCCAAAACTACCTAGGGACCCACCTAGGTTGGCTAGTTGCAGCAAGCTGAGCATTTAGTCACTGAAACAGATACTATTTCATACAGTGTCATAATTTTCCACTCAAGCGGCATGGTGACTGCTAACACACCATTGTCTGACTGTAATACACAAAGGTTTAGCAGGCACATGAAAACAATTGGGCCAGGGACTATTGCAGTACATGGTAAAGCCCTGGATGGAAAGACAAGTTATCCCATTAGTCTTCCAATCTCAAAGATACTTGGTCTTTTACAATGCCCATGTGCCAGACAGTCTCATTCTAAGGTCATGTCTGACACTAGCTATTGGTATGACAGCTAGTGTCTACTCTTCCAAATTTTCTTTTCTCTTTCCCTCTCACCCACGCATTGAAATATAAAAAAAGAACGGTTGAGAATTTGCTTGGACCCCTGAACTTAAACTAGGACAGAATACATTAGCCTTATAAAAAATCTAGGCTTGTATCACTAATGTTCCAAAAGCCACATATGTGCTGTTGGCTTATGCACGCTACCTCCAGTCTAAGGGACAAGAGACGTCAAATCCACAGTCACATTGTTGTGGCCTATCAAAGGTTTCCAGTCTGGTCTAAGATGCTGCTCCCAGCAACACGTGTTATACCTGCCATTAGAGCAAACAGGCACCACATTTTAGCTGCTGAAAGGAGTCACTCAGACCATCACCCAAGTAGGCCAACTTGACATCTTTTTCTCAGGCTGTGCTTCCATGAGTTATGCTCTATTGCTTAAAAAGTTTGATGGATAATTAATAAAACCCCACACCTCCAGTATGGTAGTGCCATATGACTTTTAATAGCTTTCTAACAATTTGATGTGTGCAAATGTTTGCAATTAAAAAAGGCTAACATTACCTGTTTTGCTTTGGCTTTTAGCAGCAGGAGAAACAGAATCCTTCTTCTTCCAGAACCAGGATTGTGGTGTCAGAGGGATACTTTCTTCAGAACAGGAATATTTGTCTAAGTAAAAGTGCAAAAAAAAAGACCAAAAAAGGGAACAGAAAAAAAACCATCAAATCACATATTCTGAAAAAGTAATTCTTATTCCAGTGGTGAGTGGAGTTTTTTGTTAAAAAAAATAAAATAAAACAAAAGAATATATTCAATTAATATCCATAATCCAGACAGCAATGCGTTTAAGACAATTTAGGAAAAATCATCAAGCACTCCTATTTATTGTATGTTATAGTAAAAGGAGAAAGTCACACTCTCCAGTATTTAAAGTAGATTGTTTAAAGAAAATCTCTATAGCTACAAGTTAAAACCAGTCATTTTATTCTGAAAGAGCATGTTCATGTTTTGCATATGGTCAAGAAAAAATTAGTGTTGTAACTTCACATAGAGCTTATATATCTTTGGGCCAGTTTTAACATAATGTCTCAGTATTCAGTCCACAGTGTGGGATGTTTTACATAGAGTCTTGCCAGATACAGCATTAATTAATTTAATGCCTTTCAGATGAAAAAAAATCACTATAGAAATTCTTAGGATATTGGGGATTAAGAGTTATCTCACAGATGTATAGGGTTGCCCCTCCAGAGATTCCCCGCACAGCAAATTCTAACGAATCTTGGCACTTTAATGCTAACTGCAATACCAATGTTGTATGCTAAATGTCATACAAGATACAGGGAAACAGCTAAAACAGTCCTGTGCTCTCAAAATCAGAGTGAGCTTTCCTTGGCTTCTGGTTACACTTAGAGCCAATCCAGACCATCTCTGATAATGGGGTTCTGAGAGTCTCTGTAAATTATCAGATATGTAATTCATTCAAACTGCAACTTTTGTGAGCTGCTGGGACACAAGGCACAGCTTATTGTACTGAGTGGTGCTCCAGACGTCAAAGAAAGGATAGTGTAAAGGGACGGAGAAATCAGCCAGGTTTGTATATCTTTCCTTGACTCCGCAAATACAGTATTTAAATCAGTAATGCACACAGTTAAATATTCACGCATCTCACTATAGAAGTATGATAAACCCCACACAGATTAATTTCTCTATGCAATAAACAGACTTTTCAAGGCTATGGCAGAAACAGAAGATGGAAAAGCAGGAATATCTTTGAGTCTGTTTTTTGTTAATAGTATTTAACAGTAATTGTGTGTCTTAACTGCATGACCCATTGTATGTCAAGGTATAGAACACTGCAATTTTCATCAAAATGGCAAAATAGTGGAGTGACTTTCAGCATTTACAGTAATTTCTCAAACCTCACCAGTGCAGGAATTTGTTAAAATGTTTGACTTGTGAGGAGCGGTTGAGGTAAACTAACTTAGTGCTTGGTCTAGGCCCCACCCCTGTGCTGTGAGTAATACCTCTAATTTTACCCACTCATTTTTAGGGCGGTAACAGTATCTCACAAAAAAGGTTGTCCACAATGACAGAATAATATATTTAATATGTAAAATAAAGTTCTTTTAATAGCTTTGTATAGAGGGACTGTCTGAGAGAAAGCTTCTTTACTGATCCTTGTTACAGGGCTGTTCTACTGATGCGCAGACTCTCTGCTATTCAGTATTATCCATAATGCAAGTGCATACACTAGGTTTTCTTATGAAAGCTTTAATGGGCTGAATGAGGCCTGTCCCTGTGCTCTGATGCAAGACAAGGAAGGGCAGTGGGAGAGAGGACTTTCAGGGTTTGGTGGGTGTGTCTTTAAAGTATGGTTCAGTAGAAGAGCCATAGCGAAAGAGAAGACGACTGCTTCTTTGACCTGGGCAGATGTACAGAGTGTTTCCCCCTTTATTATGTAGAAAATAAAGATGAAACTTGATGTGGATAAAGAATAACTGTTGTCCCAATGCCCTGAAGGAATGGACACTGATAATCAAAACCACATTGTTTCTCTTTGTTGCTTACAAAAAAGTGGAAATTGTCATTTTTATTGCTGTTGCTGACGACTCGCATAAGCAGTCATGTAACAGAATGTAGTTCCAATATTCAGCATAGCTGAGTGGCTGGAAATGGACCTTTTGGGGCCTCTTCTCTTGTTTGTGGATGGGCAGTAGCTGTCTCTCCTATTTACCTACAGGCTGGATGGTCTTAGTAGTCTGGTCCTTCTTTCTCTTCGCACACTGCATCACATTGGTGTCAGCTTGTTCTATGATATTTAAGCCTGCATTTATAGCAATGATTGCTATTATATGAATTCAGCCTTTGTATTGTTAATACAAAGATTCATCCTCTGAGAAGGATATCTTTTATAACTCCAACTCATCCCCTGAAAGCAAATGAACAATAAACTGACAGTATTTTACAGTAGAAGGTTGTTTACATTGTCACAAGCTACAACTCAGACTTTTTCCAGAGGAAAATGCATTATGTGAACTTCTTCTTATTATTTGTTCTGGTTAAATTACATTTTTTTCTCTAACATTCCTGGGTTACACTGCCTTAAGCAATAGTCTTGCCCAATGGCATTGCCTAACAGAGTTGACAATCAACTGTCTTGTTTAACTTGTTTTTCTTAACTTCTGGTGTGAGAGAAGCTTACACAGTCATTCAGCTGACTTCTTTTAATATTAAAAATCCTTAATTATCCTAATATAGTACATTGGCATGAAGAAGAGCATATACAGAAGTTATCAACTAACACATTGCTGATTTGGAACAAAACTTTGATGTCAACAGTTAATATTACAGATTGTTACCACAGACAGCAAGGTTTGTCTTGCTGTATTTTGTTGATGTTATCACTATTTTCCTCTTGAAAATCAAAGTAAAGGCACATATTTTGTCCTATAAACTGTAGAGATACTGGAGCAAAGACAAGAAACCAGATTTAGCTTTCCTTGGAAAATGATGTGCATTTGTACGTTTATTTACAGACAAAGCTATTCCATTCATGTCAGTTAGACTCGATATTCCATGGTATTCCCAGTCTTTGCTTATTCATTACTCAGCTGCCTGGCAATACAAACAGATCACAATGTCCCACTAATGAAGTGCTATTCATCTCTAAATCAGCCATGGCAATCTTCCTTTAATTTTAATCTTTAGTAATGCATTTAAGTTTTAAGCATAATGCTTGAGAAGTATATTTGACATCTGAGAAAAAATCACTTTTACTAATACGTATGGGAAGAGTTCAAATATTTCATTAATATTAGGTAAGAGCAGACTGTTCCCTTATGTTTTATGGACAAGATCTGCAAGTTGCACAGAAAAAGCCAGAAATCTTCCTCATCATTCCCTCACACAGCTTTTCAGAAGCCTGCTCCCTAAGGTGGGGCAAGGCAAACTGTCTTGCTTTTATTATAGGCTTTGCATACCTGTTCATTTATTCTTTAATTACACACCCTTGAAAAGCACTCATGGAATCTGGCCTTCTGTTGTCACTTATCTAAACCTCTAAATGCATATGCAATAAAAATATCAAACTAAAAATGATTGTAGATGCTGAATATTTTAATTTTTCAGGCCCAACCTTGGTTACCTGCGAGCCCCCAAACTTAGCCACCGCAGGGTGTGTATCGAAAAGAATGAAGTTTTACAACTCACAGTAGTATCTTGTAAGAGATATTCTACATAACAAAAATTATTTTAAGAGTACAGGTGCAATTTAATGACAATTTTAAGATGCCACAGTTAGGATACATGTTACCTCTGTAGAAAATCTAGTAGCAAAACCACAAAATTTGGCAGGCAGTATAAGATTTTTATCCTTTTGTTGTGGCATTACATCTCTTATTTGAGGCAGAATCCTCTGGTAAAATTATTTGCCTTGCAATTTATTTTTTTCAGCAAACAGAAGAAATAAGTAGCAGGGACAAGAGCAGAATTTGAGCAAAGGTCTAAGCTTTCAAAAAAAATTCCTAAATAAAATACATCATAGAAAAGAAAGTAGGATTACTTAACCCATTTTTTATCACTTATCTAATACTTGGTCAAATGTCCTTTTAGTTAGCATGTTTTTTATTTAAAGTCCACCTGAACCTCTGTCCCCTTAAATGTAAGTTCATTGCTTCTTGTCTTACAGCCAAATTAAAGACTTTTGAAGACTTCTGAAGACTTCTGAACTCGTTCTTCAGAGAAAGAACTTCAGGATTCTTACATTATTAGACCACCAAACCCACTTCTCAGTCTTTCACCAGTAGCCACTTTCATTAGCCCTTTGATCATTCCCTTGTACAATCTTTCTTGTTCATTTTCTAACATTGTATTTCTTGACATGACATGCCTAAAGGGAGACATAGTACATAAACATGAGCACACATGGTCACTTGCCCTGGCTGAAATAATACTCAGTGACTTGTTGAACTGTGGAAATGCAATCCTGTTTTTCTAAAAATTCACAAAGTATTTGTAAATCCTGGAGTGGCTTTACTTAAAAGACCTTCATTTATCACACTTTTCTAAACATTTATGAAGACATGTACACAACTTTCTAACTAGTCACTAGAATTTGAACATATGTTTTCCTAGGTTAGCAAGAGAGCTTTTGAAAAATAATTAGCTGTATTCAAAACTATACTTATTCATTTGTGGATCTTTCTGCCACGTAAACAATTTAGCTCTTAGTATGCCCTTCATATCAGTGGATTCTTTTTTTCCTTGACTTTTGTTTACAGCTGAGAAGCTTAAAAATAGACAGTCAGCCTCTTTACATTTTTCACTCAGCTTGTTTAATATAATAGTGGCTTAGCTCGACCCTTCCACTCGCAACAACTGTGTGCTGAAATGTAACATACATGAACTTTTTTTTTTTAATACTAAATAAACATTATGTGCTAAAAAATTACCTTCATCCATTGTAATCAGTTTGTTTCTCAGGGCCAGTGTTTCCACAGAGGTGAGAGTTAACTTCTGGTATTTTCTGACAGCCTCCCACACCATATGCCTAAATATTTAATCTGTAAAAATTCAAGAGCTTCACTAGGCAACAAGATACCTACAGAAAGTAAAATGGGAGATATGGATCAGGTTTCTTCTCACTGCTTCCTGCAGGTAGCAATGTCTCTTTTGCCAGGAGACTAAAACTTACTAGATGAAACTCAAAGCTGTAAAAGACTTAACTATAACTGAAAAAAATACAGTCTGATGGTAAATACCTCAAGGCATGAATACTCACAAGATTAGAAGCCTTTCATTAGAACATTTTACAAATGTCCACACTTTCTTGTTTCAGCTGAAAGAATGTGAAATATGATGCTCTTGCTACATTTCTGGTAGTGGTGAAACTGGTAAAGACGTATGGGGTGTTTTATTTCATTTCAGCCCTAATTTCACAAAAACAGAGTTATCACATGCTTCCAGCTGAAACCGTTATTACATTAGAGCAAAGTTTGCCTTGCTTTGGAGGATTGCTTCATGTAAGTGTATTGCTGTCTCCCTTCTCTGCTAATTAAAGGTAAAAAAATGCATTTATCATTGCCAACACCATTATGCTGGGACTGGTCTTGGCTAATTAGACAGGCAGGTTGTTTTGAACTGTAGGTCAAATATGCTGTTCTCTTGGAATAACTCCAGCCACACAGCTTGTGACATATTCCTATATTAATATGAACAATACAGCAGCAGGAACTGGGAGAACCAAGTGCTGCTCAGCAGTTGCAAAAGCAAATAGAGAACAAACTGTTTGCAGGCTGGCGTGATCCAGCTTAGGCAGGTGAGACCAGTGGCTCAGGATTTCTACTTCATTGCCATTGTTCTGCACCCCACCCTGATGTGAAAAAAGATTAAAACCAGGAGCTTGCCTTTAGATTTTAGTCCAAAAGGAAGGCTTTTGGTATCACTAACTCAACAAGCAGTCTCACTGTGGGTTTATAGGAGGCAGCTTCACTGGGAATCTTCTTCCAAATAATCCACAACTAATTAATTTGTATGACTAGCTTCTCTAGTGTTCTATTTTGAATATGTTATAGCTTCACTGGGATGTGAAGAATACAGCATGCTATGGGACCTAGATAAAAGGCTTCTTTGAAAAAGTACTTTCCTTATATAAAAGGAACTTTTTTGTGATATTTCTTTTATGATAACAAAAATATATAGGTGCACTTTTGTCTTCCCCCCCTTCTTTTGCCTCTTGCTACAAGGGGAAAAAAAGAAGAAAGAATGGAAAAGGAGGAAAAACAAGAGAAAAGCAACCATCTGAACAACGGATGGTGTTTGATTTGAAAAAATTTCAATCTGATTAAAATAAAAACATTCTTGACAGATTATGTTTCCAAATTTTTTTTACAGCAATAAAATGGTATATGACAGAATTAGCACTAGAGCTACTGCTAAATAAAGGAAACTGGCAACACAGATAAAGGCTTGACTCCAAGTTACATTTAACTATGGTACCTTAGGTTTCTACTTCCATTTTTTAATATTCACTGTAATGTTTCTTGCTTTACTTAATCTTTTAAGAGGTGTGTAGTAGCCCCAGTCCTGAACTAGAACCTGACTGTGCTAGCTATTAAACAAGCACAATAAAATAGATTGGCTGTGCCAGAATTATCTTAAGAACATTCCTTTCAGTACTTTTGTTCTGGCTGGTATTCTTGCTATCTGTTAGGAAGAATTTTTACCTGACAAATATTCTTTAGATTTTTACTTAAAATAACCTTCAACAAACCCCTTTAGTAATCAATTATGCTGTATGTCTTTTTCTTAAATCACCATAATCTTGAGACTCATTGTTCCATTCTTGCCTCTGGTATTTTGTTATCAATAACATTTCATGCAGTATTATGAGAAGATAAATTTCTAGGGCTAGGAATCTCATGTTCCTCTTTGTATATTCCCAATCATTCTGATTCTCTTGAAAACCCTGTGGGAGCTCCAGGGATAAATAATTTGTTATAGTATAGAATTGGGCCACATTTGAAATGTCACATCTGCACCTTTCCCCTTTGAAGAAACTCAGATGCAAATCAAGCTCTGAGTTATGTACCTTTAGGCAGTTGTATAGTGGGACAAATTACAACAAATACAAACATGTCTTGAAGTTTCTTCTCTTTGAAATAGAAACAAGCTTAAGCCCTTTAAAATTTCTCAATAACTATGACTCGCACCATGTCATCCATTGTCCTGTATATGGTATTTCTTCCCAAGCAGCAACAGCCTTGAAGCAACCCAGTCTAGAATAAAACTGAAGCACAAACCCAGTAGTTTTCTGGGTTTTTATCTGGAAACACATTCTCTATCTGTACCTTGTTTTTGTGAAGGTTTGAGGAAAAGCACATGAAGAGCTTAATTTTGTCTGAGACTATTCTAATGTTCCATAGAAGCAAATCAATTTTGCAGTCACTGACTGAATTAGTTCTGTCTGTTCTGCAAAGACATTTCTCTCTAATTTTGGCAGGTGAGCTACTCAGTGAAACAGTAAACCAAAGCTGTCTTGGGCAACTTTTCCTAACCACAAAAATCCCCCACTAACAATGGGAAAAGTTAGGCTCAGGTATTACAAGAGAAAATGGAATGTCTAGTTTCCTCAATTTTTTCTGACTGCTCTTACCACACCCTGAATGCAGACAATGAGCAAAACATAATTTATTATTATTATTATTCATTTATTATGTCATTCCTGTTTCTGTGTGGTAGTGGGAGCCAAGCCAGGGCTATGCCACTCCAAACAAGTCATAGCTTGACTGAAGTGATTCTGAAACTTCAGAACATGATACTTGCTCTTCATTGTAGATGGGGAGTAAGATATGCTTTATTGTTTTAACCTGGATGTTTATTGTTAATAGATCCCCTCACTAGTATTAATTTCAACATACAGAAACAACCACAACAGCACAGTTTGCTAAGGAGATACTTGGAAATGTTTAATACATTAATTTCCTTTAAAGGAAAAAGAGAACCCAGAAATGGCAGCAGATATAAAGCTACTTTGGAGAATCAAATCAATTTCAGAATACCAAATAAGCTTTAAAACCCCAGAAAGCTAAATTTAACCTCCATATTGCAACACCGCAGGTGGTTCATCTGCCCGTTAACTTTTTACTAGTTAGTGTTGTCTCTTATTTCTTTGAAGTTACAACAACATAATTTGGCAGCAGGTTCTCTTTTGAGATACAGAGGACTGCGCATCCTGCTTCTTGGTCTTACTGGAAGACACTGCCCAGTTCCACTCCTCCTAGGATCAGTTGTGACATGCCACCAGCTCTCCTGGTTTGTTTTTTTTCTGTTTTCACAAGACTTTTCTCCATTAAGGGCATTGAGCTTTCCACAGCAGTCATATTGTTTAAAGTAAAGCTCTGTCATTTGTGTTTCCTTCTCTTGAATGCCACATCTCTTATTACATACACCCTCTGATAAGCATTATAGACTGTATAGGACAGTAAAAACTTTATGCTGTCCCACTTCTTTGTCTTGTCGCCTTAGTACTTCCCACTGCATGTGCACTGAGTTATACCTTCCCCAGGGATTTACTATTTTTGTCACAACTTCATCGTCATATAGGTCTGTTTTGCTCTACTGTGATTTGGAGGAGTATTTGCGTAACCAGGGTTTCCAAAGTTTTTTTTCCTGGAGGCTTCCTAGAAGGTCCAGATTTTCCTCATATAAATTACTTTGGCACATAACAATAGCCGAGTCAGGGCTTATGCCTGGAAGGCAGTCTGACGAGTCAAAAAAGCTTCTGGAAGCGTTTCTCAATCTGCATCCCTAAGATGAATCCCTGGTTCCATTAAATGAGTGACAAAACTTGAACTCTTTTAAGCTGGATGGGACTTTTAATTCCCAAAATGATGGCATCTTGACATGACTTCACACACGGCTATTCTGCCTCTTTCCAGTACAGCATGGGCTATTTTTATTTGTTAATGTAGGGGGAAGTTCAATAACATTTTGTGTCTTTGGATAGCCAAGCCAAATCTCTGGAGATTCAGAAAGGTGTTTACTCCAACAAGTGACTAGTACGTATTAGAGCTAATTATAGAAGAAGGTGTATGTTCGATTAAAGCATGGAGTTCCTGTTGCCAGGATCAATGCCCATTCAGTATTTCATGAGGCACTAACGAAATATTGGCTAATCCATGATGAAAGAAAGGTGAATGATAAATATCTTCTGCAGTGCAAAACCAAACACAATTAATCCCAGCTAGAAAATTCCTCAAAAATATTTATGAACTATTTTGAATCAGTATTAAGACACAAATGCACGTTGTCCAGTCTTTTCCCTGTTTGTAAGCTTGCAAAGAGGTCTGCAGCAGAAACATGATCTGAATGGGAAATAACATATTAATGAAAATAATTCTTTTAACAGAGAAGCCATAAGAGATATTACATATTTTGATTATGTCTTATGAACATATTTTGTGTTTTTTGTTTTCTTTAAGCATGAATCTGACAAAGGAGTTGTGTGTCTATATTTGAAACTGTGTGCCCCCAGCCCATGGTATAGGATCATGCGGATACACATGATCACAACCAGACTCAAGATGTGACAATCTAGAATTATGCAAATTAGATGCAAATTAATAGGCAGTGTAGTGGTTTTCACTGAAATTGAAATCTAATCTGTTGTAACGTCAAAGTAAGAGATGAAGGTCTGAGGAGGCACTATACTTCAGTATGCAGAGAAGATATTTTTCTGAATAATGTAACTGAGTCATGCTTCCTAAAACAGGAATTTTTATAGGAATTGATAAAAATGTGTTAGTGGTAAGAACTACTGTGTTTGCTCTGCAATGTCTTGTTGGAAGTATTACTGCTTTCAGTAAGACTGCTGTAACTCATACAGTGGTGACATTACATGCTCTTAGATCTATATAATCTATATCGCTGTCTCTGTTGAAATCTGAGTACAGCTGGTTACCCTGCAGGTCCTGGCTGTCTAAGGAAATGGAGTAATGTGTTTCTCCTCACTTCTGCAGGACGCAGATAAAAGTTACTGAAGATAACTGAGGTCACAAGGTGCAAAAGATGAGAGAGGCAGATTCTAGGTAGCTCAGGCTTGCTATCAGCTGGCCCAGAAGGGACGACTGTCCTGGTGGGAAATAGAGCTCTGTTTTATGACTTACTGTCTGACTTAATACACTCAGGAGCTCCTGCAGGACGATGCTATTTCATAACAATGCAATTTGTTGGCATCAATTTCCACGTAATGTTTATCTCTTAGGCAATCTGAAGGCCACTTGTAAAATCGAGTTTTTCGGGTGAGTGTGGTAGGATGGTCCTCTCCCAAATACCCCCAGACTTAAGTCTTCCTTGAGGCACCCCAGGTAGAACAAACACAGAGCTACAGCAGGGGAGGAATCAGCCTCTGAAACAGGTGTAAGGGCTGCTGAACTTTCTCCCCACCTCCAACAAAACTCCTGACTCAATTTGCTATCATCTCGTGTAGGATGGAATTGTTTCGGGAAACCCCATCTGTCCACTCGATCTGTTATCACTAGCCTCAAGAGAAATATTTGGCCAGGCCAAATCTGGCAATGTACCAAAAGCAACCATTTTTCTTTTCTATTTTTACTGAACATTTGTGTTTCTCACAGCAGCAACTGTATTCCGTACTATGTTGAATATTGTATCAAAATAGTGATATAAGCAGTATCTGAGAGATGTCACATTGAATATAAAAGTAAAGAAAAACATTTCTTTCTGTCTTATTTATACTACGACAGTTGCTGCATGCTTTGCCACTTCTGAACAAACAGTATCAGGTCAACAATAAACAATACACAAACTGTTACAACTTTAAGAGACAAATGATGGAGTTACAGTTAAAAACTTAACAATAAACACTAAATCTCTCTCCAATTAAATTGCATTTTTAAAGTGTAAGTGTTTTGTACAGTAAAGATCTCTAGCTCAGATGGTGACTCACTCCAGCTTCAGGAAGTCGATTAGTCAACATCTCCCCGCCCATGAAGAAGGAGAAAAAGCAAATGCAAACAGCTCCTGCAATGAGTTGTAGCACAATGCCTTCATGTCAGATCACTCTGAAAGTAGAAACACAGGCCTGAAAGACAATAGAATTAAAAAAAAAAAAAAACAGGTGAAAAACTACTGTGATGAAAATGGGATAAAAGTCCAATTATTGAGAAAGCCTATTAGAAAAAAGAGTCAACATGGGAGTGACTCACTAAATACTTGTAACACACTGATTCCTACCCTTACAGGCCTGCAGTAAAAGCTGCTGTGCTATCTTCTTTACTGAGAAAATGCCAAAAACTTACAAAAATGCTCCGAGCCTGTGTAACCCCTCTTTCTAGGTTTTTTCAGTACTTCAAAAGACTCAGCTAGGTGCTCTGGGGATATTCACAGCTTTCCAGCTTTTCTGTATAAAAAGATTGTAATTAGCCATGCTTACTAATAGACAAGGGAAACTCCCAGGAAAAGAGTGTAAACAGAGGTTTTGGCCAACATCTGACACCAGTGAAATAAGGCTGGTAGTGTTATACTGACATGGAGACTGGCAGGAAGGTAGGATTAATCTGAACTTCACACATCATAATCAAATAAACAAACCCAAATACAACCTGGCAGCTTGCTCACAGTATTGCTGTCAGCTGGTAGGCCTGTTCAGTTATTCGGCTGACTGAAAATATCTGAAATATCTTTGTCAAATAACATGTGAAATGTGCAGGAAAAAAGGAAAGAACAACGGGCAAGGGAAAATCGCTGTCAGAGAGCGGAGGAAGCTGGGGGCTCCCCAGGGGCCAGGGCTGTGGGGGAGGGTTCCCATGGGGTTGGCAAGGCAGGGCCTGGCAGCCCTTCCCGTCCCACTACAGGACAGCTTGGGGTGGGAGGGGGCACCGGGGGCAGCTCCAGCCCCAGGCATCAGGCACTTCCCTGGGGAGGGAGATGGGGATGGGCCAGAACAGGA
>JAVKLA010000074.1:44383973-44394280 GCA_034782735.1 Sagittarius serpentarius
GTGAATACAGATGCAGCCTAGAACTTGCAAATCCTCAGCATTGCAGCAACAGATATGCTGTGTCAAATGAAGGAAAACATTGCTACACTTGCCTGGACAAATCCTGAAGCCTTTTACAAATAAATATTCCCATTTTCATTCTATGCCCTTTATCTGAACATATAGCTGAGTATTTCATTGACAGTGGGTTTTTTCTCATCTGGTGCTTTCTACAGCTACATAAATATACATTTGCCTTAACAATCTACAACCCTTCTAAATGTATTATTTACAGTGCTTAATACACTTCAGTGATTTCATCTTACTAATAGAGTGGCACAGTGAAAATTACAAGACTAAATCCTTCTATGCGTCAAAAACTTAGTCTTATGCATATCAAGATTTTCTGTTGCATAAATAAAACGTAACAATTTTTCCCTGTTATCATACTTTACAAAAGCTCCTGTAAGACCCGATTCCACTTGCTTTTTGTAGTAATTAAAAAAACCCAAACAACCAAAAGTGAAACAAACAAAAAACCCAGAACCTGTTCAGGTTCTTTCTTTGCAGAGAGTCACTGAAAGTAAATTATCTGGGGCTGTATGTGTTGCTGTATTTTTACAATAACAGTCTAAAAGTTTTTATTTAACTATTTATATTCTATACTTTCCTGGAATGTTATTCTTATCTATTTTTTCTTTTTCTTGCATGTGGTAAAAATAGTATATTGCTCTAACTATTTGGGATCAGAAACTCTGCCTACACATTTGGCTTATAGCTACCTTTCACATGGTCACCTTAGAAATCTGTGTTTAGTATACTTTATCATGTCCCATGTCAGCTATTATAATTTCAATGTTCATGATCTTTGTAATTCCTGAACTTCATGTGTGACCAGGTTACTATTATACTTTAGGAGATATGAATCTTTCACTTTCATCCATTATCCCTTTGAGTGAATTTCTGTTCATTTCAGGAGCTAATTTAAAATAGTTCTCCTGCTTCAAAACTGTGAATTTACTGCACCCTTCTGTAATTTCCTGACTTACTCTTTTTCCATCTCTCTCCATTCTTCATCTTGGTTCTCTGTTTTGTATTTTTCCTGTCAGTGTCCACAGCTAATTGTCATCTTTTACATATGCCACATCATTCAGAATAATCTTTTTAAAAAGTTGTCTTCTGGTAACACTTTGCTACTCACTTTCGCTGCCCACTTTTTTCTTGGAAACACAGAAGTCAAAACTGTTAATGACTTATCCTAATAATGTTGGATAAGTCATTAGTCACTGTTAATGTAAACTCACAGTTAGTGACTAATCCTACTAATGACTGACTCCAAAACACACTCACTGTGTTACTCCTGGTCATGTGTAAGGATTAACACTTCTAATACACCTGATCTTAAAAAATGGTAACTTTGTTGTAGGGAGAAATGTAGCAGGGGTAAGGGGGGAAAGAAACTGCAAGCAAGGAAAGGAAGAAGACTAAGAAAGAGAAGAAAAAAAATCAAATCACATAAAGCATATTTTTTTTAACATGTAATTGAGATCAAACTATTTCAGCTGCTCATATTTACTTTGTTGGAATGACCTTTTTATATTACTACCTCAGAATGACAGATTGCTGTACGCCCTAGCACATTACAGTTGTTAATGTCCTCTCATTATTTCATTGAAACTTTCAGTTCAAAACAAAAGTTTTCCTGTGGTGTATTTTCAGTAATGACTATTAAAGCATTTTCAGAAAGAAATATCCAAAAATTTTATTTATTATACAACATACAATAAATTTTGCCTGATAATAACACACTAGAAACAAAAAGAATCAATCCTGTATTTTTCATTTTTACTTCTTCTACCTATATATATGAAGAGACACACATCTACATGTGTTGGTATCATTCAGACATTCAAAGAGTTCCCACGAATTAATACTATGTTAGAATAATATCTGATGGAAAACACTGTAAATGAAAAGGAGAACATGATGTATGAGCTTGGGAATATTTCTCCAGTGATAAGGAAATGTCATCATCTAAATATTTTTCAATCAACTTATGGAGCAGGAAAGCAATCTCAACTGCACTTGCACTTTCAGGTTTTCCACTGTATCTTTACCAACACAGGCATATCATTGGACTATACTTTCAGTGTAGACAGGGCCATAATACAAAAACAATCAGTTGTCTTCATTGTGCATATTGGTGCTGATGACACTCAAATCTCTTAAGCAGATGCTAATCCTGTATTTCATCATATCAGAATGGGCACTGAGTACTGCTGAATAAAGCAATATATTTGCTTACATAATTTGGTTGTTAGGACTACAGCAAATGGGAGTTATTTAATCCTTATGTGTTTTTGTCTAGGTAAACTGATAAGCTTTCTAAGGGCTCAGAAGTATAATATATTTGATGATGGATATTCCTTGGTTTAGCAGCTGATTATATTTTCTTATATTTAGTATATGTAAAATTAATGTTTCTTAAAAATCAGTAATTTTTTTTTTTGCAAATCCTCTTCAGAAATGTCAATGTGCTTGATTTTCATGACCAGCATATAGAGAATTTTTAAAAACACTGGTGTGAAAAATATAAAATTTGCAGTGTATGTTTCCTCTGATTTTTTTCTCCAAAACCATCTTCAGAATGTGCTGAAGTGAAAATTGTAGGGTTTACTTGTGATTAGCCTCAGCTGATTGTTTTGTATGTGATTGACTTACTAATTTCCTCCTAGTTTTTTAGTACCTATGCTTTAAATAACGTTAGTTTGTCCCCAGTAGAAGGATTTTTACTTTTTACCACATTCAGCCCTGCCATTCACGAACTTAATTTGCCACCTTCTGCTGCCTGAACCAGATATACAAGTCGATACAGATCTCTTTCCTTTTTCTACTTCCTTTTATCGCCATCCTTCTATTTAAGATTTTTTTGGGGGAAACAAAGCCTCTCAACTGTATGGAATGTGTGCTGTTTAGATAATAGTAAGTAGTAGAAATACTGGGGCTATGGAAGTTACTTCAGAATTGCTGTAATACATGGAACAGTTGAGACACCTTGCTGAGAAACAGAAAAAAATTGAATGAGTAACTAATAAGCTTCAAGTATGCATGGGATTTGGATGGGATCTTGGTGACTAGTGTCTTTCCCTTTGAAGGCAAAAAGTAAAGGAAAAGAAAAAGAAAAATGTAAGAAAAAATGTTAATAGCTCACCACCTGGGACTGTATGCTGTCTATTCTACATCTAGATAAAAGATCCTCACACGTAAAGCAAAGGAAGCTAGTTGTAAAGCAGTAAAAATGTTAAAGGAGGGCTGGAAAATCCAGAGCACCTAAAGCAGTGTTACTCAGCCTATAGCCATTTGACCAGTAACAGGCCAGCAAACATCAAGAGGTGTCCAGGGAATCACTACTAAGAGACAAAATGCCACAAGACATCTTGGGAACCAGACGTCTTCCTTCATTTTTTCAAAGGCTGCCAAACACTGGTCAGAAAGAACAACAGGAGAACAGGTAAAATCCACTAACCTCTGACCTTGCAAAGTTTGATGAGATTTCTAACACTGACATTATGGATTGTAGTCAATTTTTTTCCACCTGAATTTAGATGAGGCCATATTTATAAATTAATGTTTGACTAAACAAAGCTCTTGAAAGGTAAAATGTCTAGATTTTTTACAAAATATTTAATATGGGGTCATGAAGTGCTATAAAGTATATGAAATTAAAATTGCTTTGAAAACAATCACAGACTGGACAGACTACTGCCTATAAAAAGACAATCATAAGTCAGAGACACGTACAGTAATTTCTCTACTTGTGTTTTAATGAGAACACTCATGCCACAGCACTTTGGGCTGTGAGTGACTGTAAAACCGAGCATAAGTGCATTTGCTTATAAGTGGATGAACCATTTTTACTGAAAATTTACAGTCGGGACATTCAGGTCCTGATCCAAATCAGACAAAAATCAACTGGAAGGACTCCCATAATCCAGATGGCTGAAACAGAGGCTACAGTGGTGACTGAAGACCAATGGAGATCAAGAATGCTACCACGCAATGCCTTTGTGTTCAAGGTACAAGCGTATATTCATTGCAGCTGCAAGGTTCTGTTAATTATCCCTGGATGGCAATTTCGAACTACTCTCTAAATTTTTCAAAACTCTATATTCATATGTGTCTTTTAGAAGAGATAATATGGAAAACACTCCAGTGATGCCATTAAGTGGAATAAAACTTCTGAATGTTATCAAAACTTTAACAATTAAAAATATTAGTCTTATCTGATCGCCAGATGACACAGGGTAGCATATATCTTCTCCACACATTACTGAAATTAATGATGATAAAATGAAGCAATTCATTCATCCACATGCTTATCAGCGCTCTTTAAGAAAAGCACCAATTCCAGATGTCTTGAAGGAAGTTATATTATGTAAGTACCAGAGTTAGATTCCTTTAAAAATCCTCAACTGTCAGAGATAGGATTTAGCATATGAAGGATCTCAAGCTTGTGAGGTTTTGTTACATGTTTAACACTCTTGGAATCCATAGTACAAAAAGAAGGCTAAGTTTGTGCTTTTACCACATTTTAAGATTCATTTATTCACATATTCAGGTGACATTCAATGAGGATGTATTAGCTGAGCCTCTAAGTCACTGTTTCAGGTAGCTCAGTCCAGAAACTGATCCCTAGACACAAACTTGGAATGATTATGCTTTTATTAGGGCCTAAATACAGGAATTTGTATGCTGGGATGTAAAAAATGTAGTCTGCATGATCTTTTGAAGATTTTTACTTCATTTCCCCAGAAAATATTCCCTACATTGCTACTTTAATTACCTGAGCTTGAGGGCCATATGAATAAGTGAGTGTGTTTAACACTCATCTGTAAATTGCTTCCAAATGTTTTCTTTTACCTTTCACAGCATAACAGAGTTTGGGTGTTTTAATTGTTCTGAATGCATACTATTGGCTTTAGTGTTTCACCATTTATCTTGTGACTCTGTGAAGGTATGAAATACCCACAGTTGAGTGTTTTCAACCTGTATGAATGCCAGCTACCTGTAACCGGCATGTAGAGGCTGTAACTCTTTGAATTTCTAAGTACATTACAACCAACAAACAGAAAAAGGTTTGTGTGAATATAAAGCAGTTCCTACATGATAGCTGTATAAAATAAACATGCTATTTGATTCTGCTAGTAAATTAGTCTGTCCTGACCTGACAGGCTCATGGCTTAGTTATTCCATAACTGAAGGCAGCTGAGCTTTCCAGGGCCATAGGGGTGCCAAGGTTTTCAAGTGGACCAAGAATATTTCTGAGCTTCTAAACAGATCCCAACTCAATTTCTCAGCAGAGTACCTTTGCATCCTTTGCTTTGCATCCTTCTTGACCCCTCTTCTTTCCTTTCCCCCTGCTTGTGAAGGAGTTAGACATAAGGACTGCAACAGACTGATGTGCTCTCCGGCCCGCTCTCTGATCTGTACAATGCACCCAAATACTGTGCAGTCTAGAAGTGGTCTGGGAACATTTTGAACCTGAACGGAGGCATTCAAGTTCAGACATCCACCAGGTGCTTCCAAAGCTAATTACGACTACAGGTTCCTCGTTATTACTCTCTGCATGACAGAGAGTCCTATCCTCCAGAAGCTAAATGCCAAGGAAAAATAATAATTGATGGATTTTAACATAGGGCAGACAGGAATAACTTGTAAGCAGCAAAGATCCAAGCCAAAGGGCACGGAATCTCACTGATGCTGTCCCATTGATATTGGTAGACTAATTTGGATTTCACACTAATCAGGAAGAAAAAAACCAACAGGCCTCTCCTCCTCCTCTCCCCCAACCCACACATGATGAACGTATATCACTGGGGTTGTTCTTGGCCTCTAAAAAGTACATTTCAACTAACAAGGAGCACTTTTTTAAAAAGCCTGCTTGCAAGACCATGAAGGATCAAACAAAACTTCTGCAACATCTGCACTGTAATCTGCAGACTTTAGCAATGTTTAAGTAGTTACCAGATATTTGCATTAGCAATTTTTGACTGCAATTCTTAACAAACATTATAAAGTCAGATATTAAGTATTAGAAGAGATCAACATTTGACCTACAGCAAAATATAAATGTTTGTAATTACTTTTTATATATTATTATCAGCTCTTGTAAATGTCCCTTCATTGTCATTCGTATAGGAAATTATGATGCCTGCTGAAGTAAATTAATAAGAATAATACATGAAGTCACAGAAAGGCTACATTACAGACGAAATGTTTAAGCTACTGCTGCTCTTCTTTGATTAGGTCACTCTAGATTAACTAGCCTTGAGTAACTAAACAATGTTATATGTTTGTTGTGTGACTTCTGTTGTGACTTAGAAGTTGTCTATGATTGAGGCTTGCCTTCACATACCCCTCTGACCTGCCATACGTTCTCTATGTCAGAGCCTTTTCTAAGTTTCCCTTCAGGTCTCCTCATTCCCCGCCTTACCTGCTAGGTAGAGGTCTGTGATATTTGTAGTAATAACTACTTTTTTTTCAACCTGATATTTCTCACTGACATCATCTATTTCTGTATTGAGCTTCTAGCATAAAGGCCATCACAGAGCATTTCAAAAGCAGCAGCAGTTAGGCCCTGTAGCTTTTGAAAGGCTACCTAAATGTCTTATGACAACTTTTAAAACAATAGCAAAGTTTCTGTATTTCTCTCTGGTGGATATTTATAGCATTCTCCAGAGTAAAAGTGTGTAACAACTGAAGTCTTTGTCATCCTCTGTGCTTCTCAAAAATTAAGAAAATGAACTTTATGGTAAAATGATAGTAGCAAACCATTTTTTTTCTGAATGAGTAATTCTTTTGTTTACAAATAACACCCTTCAGGGTCAGATTCTAAAGAATGTATTTGGAGAATGGAATTATGTGAGTTTCAGAACATTTTTAGTATTCTCCATGCTTACTTACAGGCAAAGTTCTGGATTTTTTTAAACCTTTAAAGCAAATTTTCCATGAAATTTCATCATAACTATACTACAAAGATAAAGTAATTTGAAAAAAGAATATATTGACAGTCCTTGCAGATGAAGATGATGTGAGTGGGTAATGAGTATTTAAAAGGACTGGAAAATGGAGCAGAAGTCTGAGATAGCATTGGAAGATACAACATTTACCGTGTGGGCTTTCATTAAGCTAGAAAACAGGCAGGCAGGGTGGGTTGCCTCTTTGACAAATTCGGACTCCCACATGGATCCACCTTTGTGTGGATAAGACTGATTAAACACCCAGACATGAGTGTAAGCTAAGGGAGGGAGTAGAGGTTCCACTAATGGCTGTCTTTCAAATACCTAACTGACTTCCTAAGAAGTCACATTTTTTGTGATCAGGTTGTCTATTTAAGTTTGATCGGGTCTCTTACTAAACTCCTCTTTGCAGGTACATCTTTTTTAACAGTTAATCTTCTGTGTAAGCCCAGAAAACAGATGAAAATAATAAGCTATTAAGATAACTTTGGAAATAGAGAGTTCTGTGGAAGAGTTCACCACCAAAGACTAGTCTAAATTGAACTAATGGCGCAGTTTAACTAAGGTAAATAAAAAATAGTAATGAAAATTTTTTTTCTGTAGCCCGTTCAGACTTAATAAGACATTGTGATATGTTTGTTACATTGCATACTTTCAATAAAGAAAAAAATTAACAAACAAGCTGAGAGAGTCTTCTGGCAGAAGTTAAGCAGATGAACTGTATAAATCATATACGAACAGTATTTATTTCATTAAAACATTTTGTCTAAAACTTAATACATGACAGAGTAATTGTAGAGTTACAGGTTTTATCTGCATTTATTTCTCAAATAAGCTATATCCTTGTCATATGAAACACAATTATCTATAGCTCTTTCTGCATTAAAGATGCTTTGAGACCCACAGTAAGGTTTTTTGTCTTCTGGAACACTGACATCAAGAAGGACAAAAATAGTATTTCTGCTAGAAGTCAGTTAGCTAGGAGTCAGATGCTTCCAAAAAAAAAAAAAAGCTGGCCTGCTTCAGCAGTGGAAAATAGAAAAAATCAGTTAGTGATGAGATGAAATCATGCAGGTCTAAAATTAAGGATTACAGTGGAAAGCTCTGTATCTTATTGCTAATTTCCAAGTAATGGAATTTTGAATGTGTGTCTTGAATTTACTGAAAGAACAATAAACCATGGTTTATCTGATATCAAAATTCTTTTAGTTCAGCTGACTCATATTCTTACAATATTCTGTTTCTGCACACTTCCGTAAATTGATATTGTTTGTATAAAAGCTAGGGAAAAGCCTATGTTTGCACAAACGCATCCAATCAGCAACCAGAGAGAATAGCACATAACTTGGCAACTAACCATGTAACCTCAACTCTCCTACAGAAGGAGCACACAGGTACTTAGGACAATAGATGTACACATGCAATCGTTTCTCCAATATATGAAAATAGCAAATATGTTAGAATTAGGTTAAGATTAAGGAATGGCTTCTGAATACAGAAGAAAAGTGATTATTAACCCGTAACTTCTTTTCTATGTCAGGCTTGTCAAATGTTTACACATAGCAAGTCATCTACAAATTTTTTGGATACCAGTGGAACAAATCAGATCCCTGTTGTCCTGAGCAGCTGAAAACTGCAGAACTATGAAATTTGGCAGTGCCACCTATTCTCGGGTAGCAGAAATTAAGATGTTTGTTACTGAAAACAGATCAAAATGTATATATTGAAGCTGTTGGTTACATAAAAGTTCTTCAGGTAATTTTTTGTAATTTACCTATTTCTGTCTGAGGTTGAGTGTTGCTGTCGGCTGAGGTATCCAAGGCAGAAGAAAAAACACTCCTTTCCTGAGTTCTTCCCTACAAGTATCACATAAATGTGGGCCACAAGGCCTAGCCTGTTCATGTTTTTAATGTGAATGTGGAGATGCATACATAAACAAACTCATGCAACTTGCCTGCTTGCAAACTCATCACTAAATGAAGGTGTCTACAAAGCAATTGTGCCTATCCTGCTGCTCCAGAAATGTTAAGAGTAGATATTTTCTAGCACAATCTGGAGAAATCTCACTAAAGAAAACTGCTCTTTACTTCAGTGTTCTAAAAAGAGGACTTTTAAATGATTGGCTTGTAGTGGCTTTATAACAGATATGATTACCTAGAGTTTATTAACATAATTGGTTCTTGTCTCACCCTGTCTGTTGTTGAGCAGAGTTTACAGCAAGTAGCAATGAGAAACCAGTTGGGTGGCACCCTGTTTCTCGGAGCTTTATCTCTGTCATTGACAGTTCTTAGCATTTAAGCAGGCATGACTCTCTGAATCTCCATCTTTGTATTTTGCTTCCACATTCAGTTACAATAGCTTCTTTTTCCATCTCTCTTTGCTTCTCTTCTTCCTTACACTGCTCACTCACAGTTTCCAGGTACTCCAGCATTTAGTGATCTAGTTATTTCACCCTCCTTTGCTTTTCCTTCTGTTCTGTATGCTTTTAGGTAACGGCACTTCAAGTAAGCAGTTCAGCTTGTCTTTGATGCACTGGATTTCTAGTAAGCCAACTCTGATTTTATGAATCAAAACACTTGCTTTTGACCAAATATTTGCTGGATGCTGATTTGCTAAAACAATTTTGTTTTCAAACTTTGCACAATTTGAGGTTTATCTCTGTACTGCTAAATTCATTTATACTTCCTTTATCCCACAGCTGCCACAAAATTCTGATATTTTCATATAAGGTCAGTTGGATATCCAATGCGAGATGGTTTAATCAGAGATGTATAAGAGTGGAGAAAATGCAAGCACAGCAGGACTGTGGCTGCTGAGCAGTGAAGACAAACTACTCTCAGCTAGGGGTTAGGGCTTTGAAGGTACAGGATAGAAATAGGTATGAATGCCCAGGAGGGATAGGGGAAAGAACTGCAGAGTCATGAGATTTCAACTTTGGGGAACATCTATAGCTGCCTTTCACCTTGGACTAAAAACCCATAATAAATGCTGCCTTATAGGCAGTTGTTTAGTTCAGACCACTGTGGCTGACTAGATAAGTGGCCTCATAGAGACATGAAGACATTCCATAACATGCTGCAGGGCAAAGAAGGTGTAGATCACAAGCTTAGGATGTGGTAAAGCCAGTTGTCTGTCTCTCAAACGGTACAGGACAGAGATGTGTTCCTTTTTAACCAGAATGTGATTTTTGCTTAAATTTACACTGGCAATGTAACACATTGTTATACTCCTAAGTGGCCTGCGTTAGAAGTCTGTGTTTGTTTAAAGATTATGAAAATTAAGTCTCGGTGACTTTCAGAGAACGTTTTC
>JAVKLA010000074.1:44424064-44434653 GCA_034782735.1 Sagittarius serpentarius
TCCCCTCCCACCTTTCCTGTGCCCCTCCAGCCTTCTTGCTGGCTGGGCAGGAGAAGCTGAAAAGTCCTTGACTTCATATTATAAACACGACTGAGCAACTGCTGAAACCGTCAGGCTGTTACCAACATTCTTCTCATGCTAAACCCAAAACACAGCGCTGTACCAGCTACTAGGAAGACAATTAACTCTGTCCCAGCTGAAACCAGGACACAGTATCTTTAGTAATCTGCTAGCTAGGGGTTCATATACACTGTAACCCAACTGTTTGCCTGTTGTATACTTGCATATGAACATGCAGAATTTTAATGGCATTGCTAGCACTTACAATCTGTTTCCAGTGTTTCAGCAATAAGGACCACAAAATACCGTGAACCTGCACCATTTCATAGATGCCATGTCTTCCTTTTACAGTTGAGATACTTTCAGAATCATCTACGTATATTGGACCTTAAAATGAAGCAACCTGTGAAAGACTATTTTTTGCCATTATCTGAATGAAGAAATGTCTTTGAAAAAAAACCCAGTGACTAGGATTAGTTTCCAAGTTTCTTCACCGAGTTAACAAACTTTGAAGAGATTTCTGAAAGAAAAGCTTTTTGATTTGATAACATCATTACTGTACAATGGTTTTTATTTCATCTGCCATTACTGAATTCCTAATGATATAACTCTGAATAGGTAGAGTATCTTAAATCTTTCAATGGGAGGTGAGTAACAAAACACAGATCTTCATGCAGTTTTAAGAAAAAAAGTACTGTGGTTGGCAAAAGGAAGACATTTGTTTTTGTTACAGTCAAAAAGAATCTCTTCTGCTAATAAAATTGCCTATTAAATCTACACTTGCATTGTATTATTACAAAAATTGTGTAGAGTCAATTCAGTAACATTGCTCTCACAAAAGAGTTTGACAGCATTGAAGCTACTAAGAGCTCATATGATTTGTCTCTTATGCCAGACATGTAATGCACCCTTGTGTTAAAGAATGGCTTAATAATGCTCGCATTTAAATAGCTTTTCAGGGATTATTAATAAGTTTTAAATATTCTGTATCTTCAATGAAATACATATTCATTTGGAACAAAAGGTGTTCTGGGCAGAGGAAAGAATATTAACTAATAGGAGAATCTATCTCCAAATGTGCTGTGTCTATGTTTAATTGGTCATTGAAATTTGTAAATACTGTGTGTAGTTTCAAATGAACTCCTAATATTTTTTAATATATTTACTTTTCATTTTTGAGTCAGCCTGGATATCATTGTCCTTCCAATATCCAGGTCAACTTTAGTGCCATCTTTTTCTCTTCTGTCCTCTGTCTCTCAAATCCCATCAATCCTCTTCAGAAAATAAACAAAACTAATCCCTTCCTCTCAACGAGTGGGAAGACATTCCTCTGCACTTCTACAGACCCCCTTTTCTCATTTATGTAAACTTCCCCTGTCTCTCTAACCCAGTCTTATCTGTCTGTACAACTTGGTAGGACAAAAGGCTGCTATTTTGGATAATATCTTATCCAATTCTCTGATAATTTTTCCTTCAGTTGCAATTACTCCAGATCATGCAACCATATAAAAATGCAAAGCTGTCTTGGGAAGAATAATATTTGTACTGATGTTCAATCCAGTTTTGTGAAATAGTACTTGCAAAAATTATAAGTAAATACTTTGAAATTCACAGTTTAGAATTATCTGTATTCACTTTTTCTATGGCTGCTCTTTCTGATGGCACTCTGAAGAAACACAGAATGCTGAATCTGAAGAAATCGACTGCATACTTATTTCTCTCTAAGGGAGACATTACGCTGTGTTCACTGTTCAGCTGCTATGATCGTGTCTTCAAATTAAAAGTAATCTAGATTGAAAACACTTGTTGTGTAGCATATTTATGGCAAATCTTTCCAGCTAGTACATTTTTACCCCAGTTCTTCTATGATGCTGAGTGACTCACAGCCACTGAATGGAGCAATAAAAGGATATATTGAAAAGATATGGAGACTATAATGGAGAGGTAAAAGGACTTAACAGCTAAACAGATGAAGGACCAAAGCAAATGCAAGGTGAAAAATCAGGTCCCCAGGGGTGCGGCAAAAAACCTGTGCTGAATAACTGTTTTTGTAGCCCTTGTGCCACATGAATTATTGTCATGATTTGCACGTATATCTTGTCCAATGAACTCAAATACCTTAATAAACAGATTATTATAATCACAACAGAGTGAAATGCTTTTTGGAGTTTTCACTGTTGTTAAATGATAGAAATTCTACTATTTTCTTTGCTAAAGAGAGAGTGACATGCATATTTATTGAAAACTAACTTGGCCACAAGTAATCTGGAATGTAGAGAAGTGCCTGATCCTCTTCTGAAACTTTTTCAGTTCGTTAAGTATTTAAGATATAAAAGAGGAATTCTCATTGGTTTTGTTCATTTGCTTTTCCAGCACTGTTTCATTTCAGAATGAATTGGATTCCTTTGGTCAAGGGAAAGCATGGAAAAGATGAAGCCCAAGTGTCCATAGGGTGGAGCAGAAAAGAGTCTACATGTCTCCTTTCTGCTGTTCTGCAGGAGCCTCTGAGGAGAAAGAACATCTGGTCCAGCCACACTTCTTAGTGGCCTTATGCATGTAACCTGCTCCTGGGAGCACCACCAGGTTTCATGGAGTCACTGATGATTTATGCTGCACAGAAAATGAGGAAAAAATAATTTCCAGTCTTTCCCAGTGCCCTTTGCATCTAACCTGTGATATTTTGTCTCCCTCTCATGGTAAAGGCGCACAGCATGTGCCTCTGCCAAGCTTTCAGCATTTTCCCTTTTCTTACTGCCCACAATCCTCATTATTTGGTGAATGTGTCAGTGGAAATGGGGAAGGATTAGAAACAGAGATTAGAGGATTTTTTCTGTTTATCCAAAGGCCATAAAAGATTAAGGAGGTGCTATTTTTCCCTGTGGCACTCTACGGATATGGAATGTGGTAAGATGACAAGAAATCCCTGTTTGATTATCCTGATTCACATCTATCACAGACACTGTATCTCATTACAGAATTTATACATACGATCATTCTTTCTACTTTTCTTCCTGAAGATAACTCCAACACCAGCAGTTTGTTCTTTATCTTCAGACAAGATCCTTGCATGCATATGTCTCTTCCTTGCACTAGACATGACTACCTCTAGAAGAACAGCACATCAATCCCTAAGTGATCAGAGGTCTCTCCTCTTATTGCTCCTTACTTTCTTTTTAATTTGCCCTGTAATACCCTGTCCTTCTCTTCCCTTCTGCAGTTTCTTCCTTGCTTTCTCACCCTAGTCACAACATCTATTCCACTGGTGTAACCAGGAAGGACCGTTCACCCGTTAACTAACTTTCTGTATCCTTCTCATAATGCCCATCCTCAAGCATTTTGCTACATTTGCTTTTGTCAGGGTCTTTTTCTCCCTCTTAGATTAATCAGAACCTCTAGTCTGTCTTCATCCATAGCTGTTCAATTGCTTTTGACAAATTTGATCATATATTTCTTTAGGAAACAATGCCCTTTGGGGATCTCACCAGTACATCCATTCATCTCTCCTCTTTCTCAGGTAATTCTTCTGGAGAAATCTTACCTCCCCTCACTCCTTCCCAAGGCCTTTGGATCTCTATACTGCTTCCTTTATACCTTCTTTTTATGTGGTTTTGTTTACTTAAACACCTCAAACTATTGTTTCTATGATGTTAACATCATGATTCAGTCAGCAAAGGCCATGAGGTAAAAGGGAAGAAAATCTCCATCAAGAAATTCTAGCATCTCATTATGTGTAGATCTTGTCCAAAAGAAATCAACCAAATTCCATGAAAACTTAACAGTTTGGAAAAGCAAGATTTCAAAATAATTTTCATTAAAAAATTTTAAAAGTAATTTTAATGTTGTGTTTCCTTCTGTCATATTTTCTTAATTCAGAAAGTTCTGGGAAAATAGTGAAAAATAAATACTTTTTAAAAGATCATATAAAGCCAATTAGTGAACATTATAATGTTTTATGGCAAAAGGATGGAGGAAAAAAAGAGTCTAAAATCAGCATTTTTTATTATTAGAAAGATTTTGCTTTAAGGAAAATTTGGAAGTGCTAATGTTTCTTCCTGAAATCTCCCTGTTTTAGAAACAATATTACTGAGGAACCAAAAGGAAAAAAATGTTACAAAGTGAGAATAATCCAGTTAGCTGTGATTATCCTTTTGTCACTCGGCTTGCTGTGTGTCCTGATATGATTTTGATAACTAGTACATTTTGATTACTCTTGCAGTATGCAAAATGCAAATCGTCACTGGATCAAAGTCTCAGGTGATATCAGAACAAAACATCTGAGGGCAATGGGACTTTCAGATGCTCAGCACTTTCACAAATTGGACAGGTGCCCTAGGCTTCTAGTTCTGAAATCTCATCTCTACAAAAAGAACACTCAATTTTCTAATTTTTATGTTCAAAATCAAGAAGCAGACAGGCAGTAAAGGGAGCTTAATGTTCTCTGTGACAGTCTTTTTCCAGCTAGATTTTTCTCTAGCGTGTATAAATAGCCTGTTTTTCTTTACGGTTACTATTATCCTTCATATCAAGATGTGCGCTGCTGGAAAACAGTTAAGCAGACAAGCAGACAATTAACTGAAGGAAAACACATTTATTTCTTTATGTATAGTAGTGAAGTAGATTATTTAACTTACAATACTGCACTATTGTGTGGTAGAAACAGTAATATCTTTCTACAATCATTGAAATTTCATCATTTAGACATTCTTTAAGGAAATACTTCCAATAACAATAACCGTCTTTCAGCAGCTCTCTGAAGAAGTTAGCTTGTAACAAGGAAATACAAAGACAACAAAACAGTTTTCCAAATATTTTAAGAGAGGGCTTTTAACAAAATATCCTTCTTGCTCTGGAAGGTTAGTGATTTTTTATGGCAAACAGCAGCAGGATTTTCTTCTCATGTTTTGACCTGATTCTGATTCTGTTATTTGAATGTGTGACAACAAAACTTCTACATTTCCAGATGAGACACTAGAAACCTGCACCCCACCATGTTTGCCAATGAAATAAGGTTAGGTAAATTAAAAAAAAATACAGCCTCCATGCCTTTCCTCACACACACTTTTCCAAGACTGTTAAGGACCAACAAATCCCAGTTTATTAATTTATGTTCTGTATGAAATTGTTACTAAGTGGGAATTGTGAGTGCTTTCTTTTTTTACACTGTAGCATAGGAGGACAGGAAATCATTGCATTTTGTTAACTATTTATTCTATAATTGGCAAAATGAAAAATACTGTTTGATAACCTGGCTCCTTATTTGTCCGAGCTATCTGGAAAATGAATGGACTAATAACAAAGCATAATCTGACAGATGATGGCAGGAGGTAGGACTAGGGAAGCTGATTCTTAGCATTAAAACCCTGTGCAATCCTGCCTCAATAACAGAGTAATTAATCAACTGGGCCTAACATATAATCTGATTAAACCCTTCTTTGCTAAAATGCTATAAAGCAAACCCCAAAACAGTCTAAGTGAGCAGAGAAAGACGTAGAAAGCCTAAGCATTCCTGGAGCTGCCTCCCAAATCTTACACCTGGAAACTGAGTAATTTTTTCTTTAACAGTCACAGAAATTAGAACTTCATAGGTTTCAGAAGGTTTGCCTTAAATTTGCAGAGGAGCGGAAACCAGAGCTAGGATTCTGAGAGCCATGTTTGCTTCCAGTGGTCAAATAGTTGCAGCTTAGATAGAGAATGTCTGAATTATGAATGTTGTCTGATCATCAGTTATTGGAGCTGTGTAACGGCAAGGGTACAATTCAGAAAAGTGTATTTCTGAATGGCTTGATATTGTTTCCTGAAATCACATTGCATCACATATTAGAGCACAGAGACACATTTTATTCTTCCATCTTAGCACTGTTACAGGTACTGTGTCAAACTGCTGACTACAGTAAAATGTGTGGGCCTGCATAATATGAACCCCATGACAGAATGAGTTGGGATTAGCAATTTCCATTACTGCTTAGCATAGGAAAATCTCAGCTACCAGTGCCCAAGGTATAATTCCACTTCATAATGTCGACAGGTAATGCATAAATTAACCAGTAACTCACAACAGGGCATGTGCTACTGACTAATGTAAGATGAATATTAGTCTGTTGCAATTTGGGTTCATACATCAGTTCAGGTGCTTAGCTGAAAAATCTGAATCTCTTTATTCTGCGAAACTAGCTTAGATTCTTTTTTTTTTTTTTGATAAAGCTTTTTTTAATATTTCTAGCAAAGGAATGCAAAAATAAGAAGTGACAAAGGAAGAAGAAAAATCAATTGAACTTTTATGAAGTTCCAAACTTTGGGCTTTTGTAGAGTTTATGCGAAGTCCTGGGGAGTTCTCATTATTTACAGTCTGTTTCAGCCATTTCTTTTAGCAGATAGCTACATGATGTAAATGATGGGAGCCAAATTCTAGTCCTACATCCAGGCAATCTCCTTAAATCCAAAGGAGTTAGAATTCACACAGCCTGTAGATCTTGATAACAGTTATGCTCTCACATCGAGTATGCGCTAGCTATGTGTCCCTGGATATGGTGTACTCCTAGGCTTTCAATCAGCTTAGCCTTGAAATTTAATGGTCCTAAACTCAGTGTAAACACTAAACAGTTTTAGCACCATGAATTTGTTGTTGTGCTATAGTACAGGTTGAATCTCATTCCAGTTACATCCAAGATGACTGGACAAAAGAAAAGGTGTGAGGGTTGGGGCGGGGGGGAGTGGAAAGGATGGAGAAGATGTCTAGTAGGGAAAAGTAACTCTGCATATGAATATGAAGAAGCCTTAGAAGAAAGCTACAAAGGGAAAATGAGCTGTCTTGATTTCACTTGTCTCCCATTTCTCTGGGGATAAGGAGAATATGAGCATAGTAGATGCTGAAGCCTAAACTGCAAGAGACTGCAGTGCTCGAGCCCGTATTTTGATTTTTCAGTGTGGCAGTAAATTCTTGTTACCTCTTCCTAACTTTTGCTAATGCCAATTTACCAACAATCTGAGCACAGATCCATGATTCCCTTTTTTTGCTCTATCCTCCTATTCAGTGGTGATATTTCTGCAAATTGTAATGATTCTTTCCTGTAGCTTTGGATCTGCCCAATTCAAACCCAGGAACATCTGTAGAATAACAGTGTGTCTAGTGATTTTTAACAAAGTAACTATATAAATAACAAAGATTTAGATTCCACCATCACTTCATGTTATGGTGTTAGCTCTGAAAGACCAGTCAGCCAACAGGCAGTGATGAAATGTTATCCAGCTACTAAAATCAGTGTGATTTTTATTTATCACAGTAACATGGGGGCAGTGTCCTCAGTCATGTCTCTTTTTCTCTGTCTGTATTCCCTTTTCCTTGCTACACTGGAGCCATTGTCCAGCCCAGGCTATTGATAACTGTTGGGCTGATCTTCAACAGGTTGGTAAAGTGCACTTCAAAAGTACTTTACATGCACATTGCATTGAACTGCTTTGCAAAGCAACCACTCATATGGAAGAATCTCACCCATGGAGAAGACACTCAGACAAGTGCTACATCTTGGATGTATGCCATACATCAATCAAATAAAAGTGGTGCTTGAAAATTAATACTACAGGATTTATTTCTAGTGATCAGCAAGCAGCGTTGTTCAACAACAGAAATAGACAAGCAATTAATTTAACATGCCTAGGAGTACAATACTTTTTAAGGTTAAAATAGACATGATATAAATTGTTTCCTATGATTTCAATTACATTATGCTAATGTTCATAGCCATAGCTATATTGTATAAATTATTTAATACACAAACTAGACACTTACCTGCAAAATGCTACATTGGTTCCCAATCCTACTTTTCTTTCCAAATTCTGATGTCATAACTGGTTCTCAATCCTACTTTTCTTTCCAAATTCTGATATCATAACTGATAGTGCACATATATTTAGAAAATCTGTGATTGGAAGACAGTGTTCTTGAGCACTGCACTTCACACATTTATCTCTCTCTCCTATTTTCCCGACTGAGTGAGAGGGAAAGATTAGTTTACTCAGTAGGAGATCCCACTGCCTGTTTCTGAGGTCTCTCACCTTTTAATATAACAGAAAACCTTAAGTGAATTTTTTGATACCAGCATAACTAGACATATAAGCGGCTAAGGGAAGGATCATTATGCATGCTTTCCTTTCTAAATGGTCTGTTCTTACTAAGTGCCTAGACAAAGTTTCCAATGTTATCAGCAAGACTTTCAGGTGGACAAGGGCATAAAATACTCTTGAAGTGTTTCGCTACAGCTGATTCAGTGCTCCTGCCTTGTCCATGACTGAAAAAGTCAGGAGGATTCTGGAGACAATTCTTTAGTCAGTTCTGTGTGCAGTTGTTATATAGTGTCCAAAAAGGAAGAAGATCTTTATGAGAGCTTATGAGAGCTTCTCATTTTCTGTAGAGATGTGCAAAAACCTATAGGTATAGGATTTATGGGGCAAACAGCTTGTAGATATTCAGTAGAGGATATTTACAAGGTGGTATTCCATCATAACATGACAGTAGACAGGTTCTTAATAATCAGATTTTACCCTCCTTTAAGCTATTAAGACTAAACGGTGGCCAGCTATTCAAAGGAAAAAAAAGAAATGAAGGAAGAAAATTATTGGTAAAAATTAAGAAGTTATATTAAAAATCTCATGAAAAATCTTATTTACTTTGAAAGTCATAATACATTATTAGTATATTCACAGTGAACCCTATTTGTAGTATGGTATTTGCCTTATGTTCCCCTATGTTATGGAGAAGTTGAATTTTGCCAAGGAGTTTTGCCTGGATTTCAGTATTTATGCAAACTAACATTTTTGTTCTAGTTAGCATGACATGGAGGGCTGCTGAACACTGGGTTTCTGAACACGGTTTCTTACACATTTTCACTATATATGTGCACAAATAACTGAGGGCAGAATGGCATGCAACAATGAAACAAGTGTATTGTTTGTCCTTAGAGTATAGGAAAAGTTCTGTGTCACTGTATATTGGGTTCTCCTTACTTAAATAAAAAGCTGTAACCAGGCTCAAATCTAATGCTGCTTTTGTCAGCTGCCTTATGGGGCCCTCTCTCCCTCCTTGTTTTCCTGTTATCTATTACAAATTTTGATAATATCACAGAAACTAATATCTGGAGGTTTTGAATTAGATTTGTTTATTTATTTGTTTTCATCTCTTCAGGTAATGGCTGATGTGCCACTTACATAGATTTCCCATTTAAAAAAAAAAAAAAAAGCTGGCCAGTTGTGGGAAGTAAAAACCCAAACACTGAGAGATTAATGTTCTGATAACCTGTGCCTGCAAAGTAGTAATGACAGGACCCATACTGAAATGGAGGAATGCCAAAAAGCTGAGTGAGGCTCTCAGTTTAGAAATAATTGATAGAACCATGATGTTTTAGGTAGTGAAAAGCTGCCTTGTTTTATTCTAGAGCTGAGGTTTTCTTGCTACTTTGGCTTTTTTGCTTGCCCTAGGGTTCAGTTTGTTCTTTTAAATCATGTTATCCATTAAGGGAAAAAAAAAGGCTTATAATTAATGAAACTCATCAATTTGTTTTATTTTTTTTTCATATATTCCTATTCGTGACATCGGTACACAAGGATACAAGATAGCGTGTTATGTAGCTTGCAGTTAATCAGCAGAGTCCTATGACTTCTGCACACAAACATGTAGTATGAAGACACGCTATGCTTTTTCAGGGTGAAAAGATATAGGGTTAAAATAAAGAATGTCTTGTTATCTTCACAATGTACACGCTATACTTACTGTAAACTATCATGCATCACCTCTAATACAGTCTTTAAACACTGTTTCAAATGAATTTTTTTTGGACAGTCACAAGGTCTCTGTGAGAAGGGAATGTTTATAAATACCCCTGTCCACATGCACTGTCACACACACACATATACACGTGAAAGAGAGAGAGAGAGAAGAATTATACATATATATGTATACATCTTTCTCCCAATGACTACAAGAAAAGTTTTAATTCCCACTACATAATGGTCCATTTGCCTGGAGTGTTTCAGAATGGTTCAATAATCACTAGCCATGTGTGCAGTTTGTTGAATTATTTAAGCTTATTTCCAGGGGGAAAAAGACAGGGAGGAAGGCAACTGATTCAATGCAAATGAAAAGCTTTTGAAGCTCCCTATGGTGAAGATGTGATTACAGTCAGACAGTTAATAACCTAGACTTAGAAAAATCTGAAGGTTTTAAAACTGTCTGGCCAGTCAGTAAATGAGGTTTTTCCACACTATCGACCAACTGCCATGCATTGTAATGGTTTCAGATTGGTTTGGAGTGTGAGTGGACCCACAAATGAAGAAAGGACCCCCCTGCTTCATGATTAAGAAGAGCAGTTGGTAAATCTCAAAGGTTTTCTTCTGGATTTGTGCTTGAGCCTTCAGCCTTCAATCGCATACTTTCTTCTAAAGTCTTCAAGGGTTACACTGAGCTGTCCAGCTCCAGGGTTTTGTAGGAAGAAATTGGTTTATGTCATTCTTTCTCTCCATGGCTAACAGGATACTTT
>JAVKLA010000074.1:44481875-44492516 GCA_034782735.1 Sagittarius serpentarius
CCAACATGTCTCTGTGCCCCTCTCCTCCTGTGTAGCTTAAAGTTCAGGTAATATGAAGGGAAGTCTACTATAGGAGCTCTCTCTCCCGCAAGTCCCCTGCCTGTACCTCCATACTATATGTTTCCTCTCTGTCACCAGGTTCTGCTTCCCCTGATCCCCCTCCCTCTGCTTCCGCTGCCATGAAGATGTCACACTTTTGATTCCTTCTCGATCATACTGCTGATACTGCTTCTCAGAATTTTTTTTTTCCCAGAAAAATTGGTGCTCGTTTAGGCATCCACAGATATCTCTGAGTCTCAGTATTAGCGCTGTAGCAATTCTCTGCTTGCACTCCAAGTCAAGTGACAGCAGCATACAGTGGATGGTCTTCCTGACTGTTTTTATAATTTGAGATTGCTAATCAAAGCCATGGCTGGCTGAAAGAAAAAATCTCTCGCCCTTGTCTTGAAAGAGGAGAGAGAGAGGATATTCTTCGTCACTGGCCATTTACAGCTGTCTGCCTTCCTGTCCCAGCTCCAACAGCAAAACTGTATGGTGATGGGTCCCATCTGCGTGCACTCAGCCAGCTGTACGTGGAGTGGAAAGCCATCAGCAAAGTGCTGAGTCTGGCCTTACTTCCCTGAGTGGACGAGGCTATTTTTAAAACTAAATCTTGCAGTGTCCAGACGTTATTGCCACAGTTTGTGAGATTCTAAAGATAATGCCTGTTCTAAATAGAAGAAAAAGGAGAAGCATTTTCAGTATCACTGCCTGGTAGCTCCTAGAGAATACCAGGTGTCTAGTGATGACTATACCTCTTTTTCTTGTAACTTTACTTTCTGTCTAGTAGAGGGGTCTGCTTATATTTACTGTTTGTTTCTATATCCCGGACTTTTTAATTACACCTAATCTTTTATGTCCTTTTTGTCTTTTGCCTATTGCAGGATAGGTACTCAGTTAAATTATGGTTTCACTTAAACTAGGATAAACAGATAAGGCTACAAGGCAGCAAAATTTGGCCTTCCTTATGGCTCAAAGTGAACTAGCAGGCCCAAGCAGGCAGCATATTGCCACTCTGTGAAAGAAATAAAAGTATATGATTTCCACTGATCTACAGCAATTTTTTTATTACCCCTTTTCTTTATCCCAACACAAAACAGCAGGGAGGAAGGTAGGGTCAGAGTCTGTAACTGCCTCAATATTCCCTCAATTTAAATCTTTTCAGGAGTTCAGCTTTCATGCAATTTGCTCAAGATGAAAAAGAAAAAGGAGTGGAGATTTTTTTGTTTACTCTGGAGATGGGGAGTAAGTATGTGTAGTCTGGAATCCTTGTGCAATGCTCATTATCACAGTATCTGAGTGCTTCACAGGTCATCATATGTATGGCACTCATACCTTTTTTTCCATGTCTGAAATTCTACCTCAACATGTAACATATTTTTCAATGTCTGTACTGCATCAGTCAATTATTTCTACCTTATCCCTCTGATCGTTAAGGGTATATAAACTTCTATATACTGTGTATTAATGTTCTGAACTTCTTCAGGCAGCAAACAGGTTGAATGAGAATGAAAACGTTATTGCATATTTTTAGCATTTTAGACGTGTCCATTGTATAAAAATTTAATGGATAAAATTGGCATTTTATTTGACATAAAAAATACAAATCATAGAATCATAGAATCATAGAGTGGCTTGGGTTGGAAGGGACCATCAAAGGTCATCAAGTCCAACCCCTCTGTGGTGAGCAGGGACACCTCCAACTAGATCAGGTTGCTCAGAGCCCCATCCAGCCTGGCCTTGAGTGTTTCCAGGGATGGAATGTAGAAGAGAAATCATTATTCTGAGGCTGTAAATGCCAGGCAGGTTTTCTTTTCACAGATAACATTTAAGAAACCAAAATTATGACATTTTTCACCAGCGAAAGAAGAAATAGAGTATGGTAAAGACAGGAATTATAGCTGTTTTCCACCCTGAAATGGTGGATTCTCTGTTTGAGCAACAGAACTCTGGATATAGCTCGGAGACTGTCCTGGCTCAGAAATGAACATTTCATCATTTCTAGTGCCAATTACACTCATTTGCCTTCAGTTTTGGGGGGAAGAGGAAGCTGGGAGGAGAAAATAGCATGGGGGGGGGAAGAAGCCTGGCAGCCATGTTCTCACCATCCTACCATGTTCTTTTTAAGATCTGAATAAGGTTTGCTCAGATCTCCATATTCGTTTGTTAAGGCACAGCTCCTGCTGTTGGGAATTCTAGTACTGAAATGGTTATTACCACTTTGCTAAAGGCAGCTATTACTCTAGTTATCTAAAGACAAGAAAAGACAAGACCCTGTAAAAATGAGATTTTAATCACTGTGTTGTTTTATTTGATACTGATTTTAATCATTTTTCCCCCCCGAGCCTCATTTTTATTAAATTACAAAATATAAGAAGGACTGTGAGCTCTGCTAGAGGTTTCTGATTTAAACTTCTGAAGTTGGATACTGTAGGAATAGGTACCTGGAAAAACTTAAAGCTCCTTTTCTACTAAAAATCTTTCAGTTTTTGTAGAGGTATACTTTTATTTACCTAACACTCTTACGTGGTAGGTACATGAATAGTGCTTCAAGGCAAGAAAGTCAGTTTGGAATCTGTAACTTCAAAAGTAAGCAAGCATATTGTGTAGCTATGCTTATGACTGCAAACCAGTAACGGTCTCGTAGGGGCTGTGTTGGTATGTGTATGTGGTCTTTTTGAACCCACACACTTCTCACTGGTTCCGTAACGTTCCATCTCCCTTTCTTTTCTGACTGTTTCTTATAGCCTTATGCTGTTCTTTGTAACTACTAGATTAAAACTATAGGAAAGAATTGTTTTTCACCAAACACCCTTAACACAATAACATAATAGCCCAGGCTAATAAAGTCATAAACATGCTAAACAACAATAAGGGAAATCCAACACTTAGAATGTTCATTTAGAAATTAGGTCTGGTCTATACAGAAGGCAAAATTTCTCAGCTTGAGGAAACTTGAATAGGAAGTGATGTCAGCTGGAATTTGAGACAATAATTCAGAAGAATTATTTTATGGAATGAACATTTATTTTTCCCAGTCCCCATAATAGCAATATGCAAATCACTGTTTACTCTGCACGATGGACTAACTGAAAATCTTTTTGAGATTTTTTTTTTTCTATCAGCACTGATTGCCCACTTTTCATTACTTCACAGATTTTAAGTGCCTGTTTAGCTGTGGCTAGTTACATGATGCACATTACATCCCTGAACCTGATGATCATTATTCATCTTATCATGAAACTCCACCTTTGTAATGTGTAGAATAGTCTTGCCTACACATCTTTCTTGAAATGTGCTTCTGTCTGTGTTTTTGTGTTGATAAAAATAGGGATGGTGTGATAAAATGTACCATAATTTTCCAAAAATAGAATGTGACAGATTAGTATGCTATCTTCTTTGATAAAGTTAGCTTGATTTCTAAATAATACCATGCATGTAGATTTTTGTGAAACTTTTATTGTGGAAAACTGTGGGAAAATATGAATTAAAATGAAGGAAAGGGTTTGCAGCAAAACCGGAGGACATAAGGAACAGTCTGAAGAGGATGCAGAATGGGTAGATCACAGGAGTTAGAACTTGGAGGCAGAATTGTTAGGTGTTTGTCTTGGGACTCATCTTATTTAATATACCCAGTAATGGCTAAGGCATGAAATGTTGTAGGACACTAGTAAATTGCCGGGTTACCATGCATTAGGGAGACTTTATAGATGCACTGGAGATCAGAATACCACACAGCCTTTAAGACTAGTGGAACAGACAATAAGAGCGGGTGAAGCTTACTATATTGGACATCCCTTCCAGGTCTGTCTACCAGACGTGAAATATATGATCACTTCAAAACCAATGCTGAAATGGAATAGAACATGGCAGTCACTCAGCTGTGTTTGGACTGCCAGTACTAACTTCATGATATTAAACTAATTTTATTCCTTCCTCCTCTCCTGCCTTCCTGTCTTCCTTCCTTCCTTCCATGTGCTCTCCGGGAAGTTATGTTCAATGTCTGTTTATAGAAGGAGGAAGTTCATTGTTTGTAACAGCAAAAAATAGAGGCCATCCATACCAAAGCCACTAACTCAGTGTTTTTCAGAGAAGAAAAACATAATATTAGAAGGTCTATTATTGATACTGTATGATACTTGAATCATATTAAAGTCAACAGCCAAAGTCATTGGCTTCAGTGATACCCAGATTTCAACTGTTCTTTTTCATGGAAGAAGTACTGCTTGGAAAGGGGAATGGACACAGTTCTTCACAAAATGCTGGCACTAATATCATTGGTCTAGGAAAAAAAACAAGCAAACAATCCAATGAAAAAGGAGCTAGCAAAACAATTACCATTCCCACATACTTTATTGTGCAGTTCAATTGTTATTGTAATTATCCCGAGTATAGTCCACAGTTTTAAAGTTCAGTGATTTTAATTCTGAACACAGCTCTAGTGATAATGCATCACTATTTACATTCCCATATGTCTGCTAGACTGTGCAAGATCAAAGCTGAGCAAAACTAGCCCTTCTCACTATTTTGTCACTGTCCTTTACCCTTATAGGCATGAAAATGGAAATTTTTCCCTGTTACAGAGAGATAATGTTGCTATGGTTATAATTCTATAAAGGTAAAGTAGATTTATCAAAATAATTGGAGGCATGATTCTCCATTAAGGTCAACGATTGCAGAGACAGGCTGACATGAAATGAGTGAACTTTTAATTTGCTTTTTTTTCCTCCTTTACTTCTTCCCTTCCTGCGAATGGTTATTCAGCTGGGATATGCTGACAGAAGCCTGTCCCGGGAATGACATACTAAACCTTAGGTCTGAAATGTTAATGCAACAATTAATGGGACTACTTGAAGCTCTGGAGGCATGCACAAACTTACTTTCACAGGACCTTTCTGCAGTTCAGATAGCAAAGATGGGGAGATACATAGTGCTAAAACCATGTTAAGAAAGTTTCAGGGTTGTGTCTATTTTTGGCTGCATATATTGTTGGTACTTGGTAGAGTTCATGCTTATGGATACCAGTGTAGCTGGCTATGAGCTAGGTTAATTAATTTGCTGGTTTCCAATAGACATTTACTTGCAATACCTCTGACTATTAAAGAAAAAATAGTGAAAGGTACATGCTCAATAGTAATCATTTTCTTCTTCAGGATTTTTGTTGACACCTAAAATGTACAAATGTGGCCGTTCTAACTTCTTTCTATTAGCTACATGTGTGTGTTAAGCAGGTAAACTGGCTTAGTGAAGTGCTAAATATTTTCCTATTATAAGAAATTGTTTTCGATATTTATGATGTTGCAAAAATTAAGTATTTTCATTTAGATTTTATATACTGATGTACACTTTGGGCACATTTATTCTTCTTTTTTCCCTTGTAAAGAGTGATTGGATTTTTCTGAATGTGAGGTAATAGGAAAATTTATTGGTTTTTTCCTCTTAGAAATTGCAGTGGCTTATCTTTCCGATTCTCCCAAGATATTCTGACATGAGAGTTATCTCCAGGCATTGATGTCATGCGTGTGCCTTTAATCATGCCACAGAAAATTCCAAAATTAAGGTGATACGGCCCTGAAAAACTGTTCTTCCCTGGTCAGTAAAGTTCTTCTGCTTTTTAAAAATTTCACCTGTGCTACTCTTTGGCTACTGTGAGATGTAATGAATTGCCATCAAGCGTGGTAATGGGGACCAGGAAAACAGTCTCACTTGGATTTATCACAAAAACTATGCTCAAGTACTTTGCATGTGTTGCAAAAAAAAAGGTCAGGGTAATACTATTTCCTTAAGAGGAATGTTCAATGGGAATAATTTCCCATTTAAATTGTTATTAAATCTTTTCCTAGGTGGTTGGAGGTTTGGGCAGGGGAGGGATACTAATCATTTGGGTATCTGGGTGGCAATAGCTGAAATATGTTTCATGTATAGCAGTATTTTTTCCATGAATGAAAACTAAAATCAGTTTAAGAGAAATACTGCTGAAAAGTGTGCTCGTTCAATCAGAAAAAAATACTTGAAATAGAATTTTCATTCAGCTTTAAAACATAGTCATTTCTTTCACCTATTAATTGTATTATTTCCATTCAGTGGAACAGCTACTGCTTCTTTTGCATTATAAGGTATAAATTTCACCTGTCATATCTCTGGTAGGATAGAGGATACTGTACGCTACAGTTATGTGTTAGCAGAAGCATACCAGATATAACTTCCTCTAAAATATTTTAATTTTTGTCAGTTATAATTACTGTGGGTCTATGAAGAGATATCGTTTTCTGGATAAGTACCACACCACCTTTCCTTTGAGCAGCAAAACAATAGTGGGAGTTCCGGGAATCTATAAAGGTCATACTGGGCAGGGGAAAACAAACAAGGTTGTCATAGCAAATGAAATTTGCCCCTTTTCTTTGTTTCTTGGTGCTTTTTATGTGGCTTCAGTTAAATATACACCAGCTCTGTATTCAGTGTCCGTGAAAAACCAAAAAGTCTTGATTTTATATTTTGAAAATACTAAATTTTGCCTCATAGTTATTCAGCTATCAAATTGCCTTAGAGTTTTGCCGGTATGAGAGACACCTTAAAATTTATGAATGGTTTGGGAATAAGCTCAACTTGGGGAGACAGAGTGCTTATTTTCTGTGATCCTGTTAATTGCTTTCCCTGGTATCGGTTCATGTCCTTTCTTTGATTCATGTTACTTTGTGATGTGTTTGTGGCACCCACTAAATGCTGAAAGATTGTGAGATTCTCAGTACTATTTTTCCCATTACAGTTCTTCACAATTGCATTATATTCGATGAATGACTTACTACTCTTCACACCAGGACTGAATTGAACCAGGAGATTAGCATTTGAAAAGAACTGTTAATTTATTTAGTTCATCTGCCTGCAGGTGTAGGTTGGTTCCCTCCTGTACAGGGATGGCACTACTGTGAAAACACAGGGATAGGGCAGTTCTTTATCTTTTATAAATTATTTATGCATAACGTACAGATTTATTTTAATATAAATCTGTAGTGTGCTGTAAGGAGTTCATCTCTCATTGTGTGTGTCCATAATGTGTGTTGTGCTTCCTGTTGTAGCTCTTCCTGACATATGTGACGTAAATTCAAGATTCTTGTTATTTGTGTGCCTTGTGAATTTGGTGCTCTTGTAGAACCAAAGGATCATCTTCTACCTCTAGGCCTCAAAACAGTACTTTTAGACTCTTCTCTGCTATTTAGGTTCTGTTGCCCAAATACTCAAAGGTTTTGAGGTTACATCTTTTGAAGCTATCTAGATTATCAAATTCAACTCCCTCTTACAACTCTTAAAACATTTTTTATGCAGGTTTCAGGTGAAAATTTAATCGGCATCTAATCTGTATGTCCCTTATTTTTCTGGTTCCTAGTTTACGTGTTTTCCAAACTGATGCCTAATTTATCCATACATTTACAGAGACATCTGATGTAATCGCCATGGACTCTACAGTTCCGTACTTGTTTCCTTTTGTGCTCTGTATCACCTTGTGTTTGGTTAGACTGTTTAAAACCCACTGGTTTAAAATTACAAAATGCCATAGTGCTCTTGCTTTCTCAAGAACATTGATTAGCTTGCTGCCAAATTTTATTCTTCTCAATAAACAGCCTGACCAGTCAGATCCAACATTGTAAGTAATATTTTCCACCTTCATCATCCTTAATGTAGCACCACCTAAAAAGATATTTCCTAGTAGACTGATTTGTCCAAGAGATAGTTTATTGTTTTCGAAAGAATTATTGACTTCTGGCTGATCACAGACCATCATCCATCTCACTTATATTCTGTTCTGCGGTTGGTATTGACAATTTTTGCTCTATCAGTGAAAGTTGAGTGCTTTATCTACTAATCTGTTCACTGCTTATTTTTTGTTGATATACAATCAGCCTCTTTTATTCCAGAAATAACATCCTCACATTAGATTTTTTAATCAGCAAAGATAACAGAAGCCAATAAGTATTTTTAGTTATACTGCTACCAGTTCATGGGAGTGAGATAAATGATCATAAATTTAATACTAGTTTAAGTTCTCAGATGTACTTTGAATATTTGGGTTTGCTACAAGTTTTAGGTGGGGTTACTCTTGGAAGCAGGAGAAGTTAACGGGTTCTGATCTGGGGAACTGCTGGGTTACTTTCAGAAACACTTCCATTAGTATCTGTTTCCTTGTTTGAGAATGTACAAAAGCATACATCCCAGGATAATCCAAAACAGACAAACCAATGGGGTGTAAAAATCTTCTCAAGTTCAGTAACTATACAGTGTCCTCTTTTGTAACAAGTTATTTCTTTTCAGTTTCATCACAGAAAAAAACAAATCTGTTTTAGCTTTAAACTAGTGCTTGGTAGGCTTAGAAGAAATAAATGAACTAATATACACAATCTGAATAATTCAAAGAGTAACTCACTGCTGAAGGAGGTAATCAAGTTAAATATTGTGGAAGATGAAAAAATTAGTCTTATAACAAATTTTATAATTTGTGACAGTTTTAATTGCATACAGTAGGTTAAAGTCAATGCTTTTGGATATAAAATGATAACCACAGTCTTTCATATCAAGGAAGAAATCCTCTGTCATGAACACAGTAACACAGTAGGTTGAACTGAACACATTCATGTTCAAGAAATGGTTTTCTTCCAAGAAAAAAGAGTTCCCGATATTAGTTTTCATAGAAAATTCACATTCAAAACATTTTTATTCCCATTGTGCATTGCTATTTATTCATTTCTTAATTTTCCAGAGTTTCCTTTATGGATACTTATTTGAAATGGGAGAGGATGTATTACAATGTCTTTTAACAGTTATTTATTTATCTAATTTATTTTTCCTTTTTATTTTATTTTTTTTTTTCATGTAATTACCTTTATGGCTTGCACTTAGGGATCAAGAAGCCAACAGTATTTGTCAAGAGTTTTTTCAAATTAAGTGGGGAGTGGTTGGAGGGTTTAGGGTTTTGCCTGTTTGTTGATGAGTTGGTTTGCTGTAGTGTGTAACTTAGTGTGTCTATGGACTGGCTGTGGCTTTACCTGGGTCTTAAGTGTTGTGAGCTGGACAGAGACTTAGCTGCACACTGCCAATCTTCCTGTGTTCTGCGGCGACTGACTATGCAAGAAGAATCTGTGCCAAAAGTTATTGTGATAGTTTTGGGTCAAGGCATGATAAGCTGCTGTTGTCAGCCTTACTGCTCTAAGAGGATGAGGGAAATAAAACTTGTACTCAGAAAGATGGACTACATGGTACATGTAAACATTTCTGAAGTTGGAAATCTTTGAAAATGACATCAGACTTGTCTATTCAAAACAATTAAAAGTCAGGGTTAAATAAACCCCAAAACTATTGCTATTGTTCTACTGAGCAGCATTAGTTCTAATCAAAACTAATGAGTTTAATGAGTTAAGTATTTGAATGTAAAGTTAGGTTAACATTTATTTAAATTAAAACTGCAAAAATATCTGGAAATTGTCTCCTAAGCAAGAAAAAAAAGTGTGGAAAATTATTCTAGATGTCTTTAGAAGACTAATCACTTAACTGAAGTGATACCTGCAACTTAAAAAAAAAAAGCCAATAAAAAGGCCTGGGGAAAAGAGCAGAAAGGAAAGTCATGTCCTAAAATTAAAAAATTATCAGAAAGAATTGTGAAAAGGTGAACTGATACATGTTTTGAAAATTATATTAATGGAAAAGCAAAATTTTCTTCAGACAGATAGTGCTATGTGGTAAGGATGTGGTAGAGATTAAATAGATATTCTTAAAAGTCGAGAAAATATATCAGAAATGCCTCAGTTAAATATAAAATTAAAAAGTTTCATATAAAATACAATTTTATATATATTTATATTTAAAAAATTTGTATAAATTACATAATAAATTGCCTTAATTTTCAGTAAACACAGCAGCAAGAAAAAGAGCAAATAAAGGTGGGCTGGCAAATGAAACTTGTGTTCTGAAAATGGGAGTTACTATGAATTAGAAGAAAATCTCAAAGAATTTAATGCATTCAGGTGTGAGCAAGTTTGAAGCTACACCTCTGCATCCTGAACAAGTAGCATGTGACTGTCAAATAGCAAATTGTTTTGATTAAGGTAAGCAGTCAGGATAATGTACCTGGAAAAGGCCACGTAATGCCTGTGGTTAAGACAAGAGAAGAAATAAGATCCAGAAAAGTACAAGCCCGTTAGCCTGATCTCAAATGTCTTCAGAACTTCTCTGCAAATGTTGAGCGAAAGTTGATTAAAGACTTCAGGAAGGGGGAAACGTAAGGTTTTATATTAATTATGTAGCTAAGTTGTGCTATATTAACCTGATGTTTTGCTTTGATGTCCCGTCTTGCAGACAATAGTAGGTTTCCAGTATATATAAGTTACTTAGATTTGGTTAAGCATTTAAAATAGCATCACAATCAAAATTGTTAATGAAACAGGAAAAATGGGCTTTAGTAGACGACCTGGAAAGAACTTACCTAAGCAATGATGCCGAAAGAGCAGATATTTGCTCAAAGAAGCTTCTTAGTGATTATTCCCAAGGCTGTAGTTTGAGACAACCATTTTCATATTTGCATCAATGATATTGGGGGGGGGGGGGGGAAGAAAA
>JAVKLA010000074.1:44612646-44626634 GCA_034782735.1 Sagittarius serpentarius
GAGAATTTGACAAAAATATAACCTGGTCTGAAATGCTCACCAGGACTCAGCTTCCACAGAGCTCTCTTACTAAAGGCAGAGCTAGTCATATGTGAACAGAAGGTTGGTATCTGGTTCAAATCCCAACACTCCATCTGTCAGCTTAAATATTAAGAAATTGGTAATGTGAGGTCAGTGGGGGCACTTCATATAAAGCATAAAACAGTGCTGTGTTTCAGATGATTTCCAGAAGGAAAATGCAAAGGAAGAATTGGAGATCAGCTCAAAAAAAGATGTCAGATTTTGTCTGACGAGGCTATTTCACAGTCTGCCAATGTTTATTGTGAGTTTGTTTTGTAAAATCTACTGTGTGGTCTTAATATTTGCCTTAAGATACTGAAACAGTGAAGATAATAGCATAGTTACCTAATACTTGCTGCTTTTCTGTATATTCAAGAAAAACACAAAATTTGCTAAAGCTTTGCGAGAAGAAAGGCTGATAGATCAAATTTGGTCTTATCTTAGTGGAAGGTAGATTGCCACACATCACATTTACAAATTTTTTTGCCTGTGTTAGTGAACATTTGCAATACCAGACTTCTTATGACAGTTCCTCCTGCTTCATATGATCAGAAAATACTTGCCACCATTGTCCTATTCAGCTGAATAACCCAACCTGTATACTATTGTTTTTCTTCACCATGTCCATCAATTTTCTGCTCTTAAATTAGAATAAAATGGATAGTAAGCATCCAGATTCTTTCTTAAGAACATTCATGTAAACTGAGTCTGCACCACTGAAACAAAGGTGTGGCTACACTGCCATACAGTAATGAAATTTCGTCTCCCTTATGGGAGTGGGGTGGGTTGACATTGGCTAGCCACCAGGTGCCCACCAAGCTGCTCTAGAACTCCCCTCCTCAACTGTACCGGGGGAAAAAATATGATGAAAGGCTTGTGGGTCAAGATAAGGACAGGAAGATCACTCAGCAATTACTGTCACAGGCAAAACAGACTTGGCTTGAGGAAATTAATTTAATTTATTACCAATCAAATCAGAGCAGGATAATAAGAAAAAAGAACACATCTTCAAATACCTTCCCCCCAGCCCTCCCTTCTTCTGGGGCTCAACTTCACTCCTGAATTCTCTAACTCCACTCCCTGATTGGCACAGGGGGACAGGGAATAGGGGTTGCGGTCAGTTCATCATGTGTTGTCTCTCCTTCCTCCTTACACTCTTCTCCTGTTCCAATGGGGGAGACAGTCCTCCACAAAATTCTCCAGTGTGGATCCTTCCACATGTTACAGTTCTTCACAAACCACTCCAGCGTGGGTACTTTCCACAGGCTGCAGTCCTTCAAGAATAGACTGCTCCAGCGTGGGTCCCCAGCAGGGCCACAGGTGATGCCAGAAAACCTGCCCCAGCATGGGCTTTTCTCCACAGGGTCACAGCTCCTACCAGGAGCCTTCTCCAGCGCAGGTTTTCCACAGGGAAAATGTGCCTCCTTTGGGGCACATCCACCTGCTCCAGCATGGGGTCCTCCACAGTCTGCAGGTGGAGATCTGCTCCACTGTGGACCTCCATGGGCTGCTGGGGGACAGCCTGCATCGTGATGGTCTTCTCTAGGGGCTACAGGGGAATCTCTGCCCTGGCCCCTGGAGCACCTCCTCCCCCTCCTTCTTCACTGACATTGGTGTCTGCAGGGTTGTTTCTCTCACATGTTCTCACTCCTCCCTTCCGGCTGCTGTTGTGGAGCATTTCTTTCACCTTCGTAAATATGTTATCACAGAGGTGCTACTACTCTCACTGAATGGTTCAGCCTTGGCCAGTGGCAGGTCCACCTTGGAGACGGCTGGAACTGGCTCCATCCAACACAGCTTCTGACATCTTCTCACTGAAGCCACCCCTGTAGCTTCCCTCACTACCAAAACCTTGCCACGTAAACCCAATACACATAGCTCTTTTCAGCCAAGAGAGACTGATGGAGGTCATCTTAACAATGTTAAACCCTTCAAGGTCATACTGAGATGGTTGGAGAGGCTGCTGGGAAGGAGGTATGAGTAAAACTCTACTAGTTGTCAAATTGCTGTAATTAGGTTGAATTATTGGAAATGAGCAAAGAAATGACAATGAAAAGCCTAATATCTAGAAGAATGCAGGTATGGCGGTAAGAAAATAAGATAAATAGACATAGTCCTTTGAAGCTCGGTTTACGCAAAGACACGTGATTTACTGTGTGGGCATTTGCACTAGACCTCAATGTCTGAGGCCTGTCCGTAAGTGAGAAATGTTAGCTCAGACACAGTCAACACAGTAATGCAACTAGATGGCTTTGAGACAGAATCCTGACCAAGCCTGGCCACCTTCGACTAAAGGTCAAGAAGCTCACAGCTCATTTGGACAGTGGCACCAAAACACTGCAGATTTTTAAGATGTGTAAAATTTTGAAGTTACGGCTTGGTCTGATGAGGTTAGCTCTCTCAGAGCAATGTAACAACTTGCCTCTTAGCTAACTGGATGCATACCTATGACTTCTTGTAGTTGGGTCTGTGATCACATTAATTTTTTTCTGGACATACAGTTTCCCCAGATTACTTTAATAAAGCCTGTTAGCAACACTTTTCTGACCATAACTGAACTTCTAATACCAGATATTTAGGAAATGGTTTGTATTTTTGAATAGATCGCATATAGGAAGGCTTTCTTCCTTCACCTTAAGACTTATATAAAAAATATACGTCACGCACATTGCCTTCATACCTGAGATCCCTTCTGTTCCTAATATGCTGAAAAATGAAGCCTTTTTGTAGTTCCAATAATGTGCTCTTCATGCTTAAAGATACAGACCAAAAGTTGAGACTTAAGGGGAACTGCAAAATAAAGCAGACTTTCATGTCAAGTTACCGTGGTTTTAGTGATGGTACAACTATGTGATGACATGTTAGTCAAAAGATCTTCTGTCAAGTAAATTCAAATGATGTTGTTTAATTTTCAACTGAGTCTTCAAGCTTTTCAGGATCTTTTTCTGCTGGTTTTCTATGGACGGGGCAGGCTTCTTGGATGGTTCATTTTCTGACACCAGCCAGAAATTATCTTCAGTAGTCTGAGAGGGAAGGAATCTTCAAAGAGAAGCACAACACCCTTCCCTCCCTGTGTGTACGCAAGACCCTTCAAAAGACGCTCAGTGATTGACATCTTCCTTTGCGTACTATGGTATCTTGTCAAAAGTGATGGAAACATACTGTGTGGTTTTCTGAATTCCCTTTGAAAATCTATTTTTGCCTTTAAGTTCTAAACAGCACAGTCAACCTACAATACCCCATCTAATACTGTTACAGTTCAGCCTGGCAGTAATCACAGTGACTCTTAAGGTAAGCTGAATAACAACAGTCGCAAAAATGAAATCTTCCATCAGTTTACCATTCTCTCAATTTTCACAATGATTACTTGAGAAATGCTTTTATTTTTTGCCTTTAAAAATCTATGAATCAGTGTTCATTATTGACAGAGAAATATGAAATTTAATATTTAATGTTTTTTTAAAACATTTTTATAACATTTCATGTCAAGCAAATTTTCTCTTTGGTGTTGATACAGTTTTGTTTCATGGCACAGCCATACTGGCCTGTTGCCCTTTGTTGAATGGTGGTGGTGTTGCTGTCATTTCATTTCTTGGCACCTGTGATAAGTACAAATAATAAGAGGGTTTGTGTTGAAAGTTAAGCCACTGATAAATATCCCAGAATCTGCTTGCTCTGGCCAATATTTCTACGAGGGAGAAGTATTGGGATTTCCATCAAAATATTTGGCATTTCACAGTCAGAATAAAAAGAACAAGCTATCATATTGCTTCCTTAAACTTTCACTGAGGTACTATTATTTCATCCTAAATCTTTATTTTAAGCAGCATATTTGTACCATATACAGCAGGATCCTTTGCGTGCCCAGCCATGAAATAATATTATTGGCTAAATAAAAGGGTGGGTTTAAGGCAACTTTAGGGAATGTGGTAGTCTAAAGCAAAAATACCTCTGAACAAGAAAACATACAGACAGTTTCAAGACACTTTGCCTGCTAAGGGAAGCTTAATGGCAGTCCATAACATTTACATTTCACAAAGAAATTATTTAATTTGCTGTATCATCAAATCAAGGCTGGAATGTAGACCTTCTGGCCTGGAAACCTGAGGTTTTTCTAACTGTGGAAAAACGCCTTATCCATTGTAATATACTGGGACTTTGAGTTGCTTTCAAATGAGAAGAATTACCTTCAATTCAGTGCAGCAGCAGTATAGTCAGAAACCTTCCAGTTAGAGGAAACAAGACTGATCCCACAGGGCAGCACAGCTCTTACAAGTTTTGGCAATTGCAGGCATTATGAGATTTTTCTCATATGGAGTATGGACTATTAATTCAGGATCTTTATTCAAATTTACCAAGTCTGCTGTTGCCAGCTTCTGAAGGAAAAGGGAAGAAACCATGAGCTTTGTATCTGTGTTGCTTTAAACAAGCTTGAAGGGCACTGCTGTAGGGCAAGAACAGGGAATGAAGGACCAACAGTACTGTAAGTCCCCCTTGTTTTCACAGTGAACTTAGAGACCACCCGCTTCTTCTGTAAAAGCTTTGGTACAAGAGATGCTGGGATACTTCATTTGTGTTAAATACTCTGGTGTAGATGTACAAACCGCTTTGTAAAATACATTTTAGTAAAAAGTCCCTCAGCAATTTGTAACAAGTATCAGCAAAAGTGGTGCATTCCTTTGAACCCATGCATTTGGAGATTACACTGACTAATAACAGCCTGTGATGTACAGCGGACTATGTCAAAGGTAGCAGATGGACTCGTAACACTTCTTTCAGCCTGAGCTGAAGGAGAAAGAGCTTTAACTGGGTTCAGCTATCAGCCAAGACTGGTTAAACTCATAATCTGTGTGCTTTACCAGTCTGGCAGCAGCAGTAAGAGACAGGCAAAAGGTTGCTGGACAAGGCATGATACCTTCACCAAAGTCATGCTTGGAAACCTTAGTCAAGGAAAATGCATCACCAGTCATTTTCCTCTGTGCTTATGACAGTAGGCTCTTTCACACAAATAATAAAAGCTGTACAACAGAGAAAAACTAATGGAGCAGTTTCAGCACATGCCAATCTCCAGGACTACAATAGTGGATGACTGCTTGGGAAAGAAGTGAAGCAAACACTTGTAGAATTGAGTCATCAAGAAGCCAATGCACTTAGGATGCAAGTATTTAGTTACATGTGCAGTTAGAGCCGTTAATCACAGCAAATGCAGTGTAAGTAAGTTCTGAAAGGTTTTATCCCCTGAAAACATACATTAGAGGAAGATCTGGAGTAGTACAACTATATTAAAGGCTTCAGGTACATCCTGCAAGCAATTTCTGGCTAATGAGAAAGATATATTGCTAGTAATTGAAAGATTGCATCACCATTTGTTATTATTCATGTGTGTCCTCATGTTCTTTTCACCTGAATGCAAATGAAGAAGTAATATATAAATCAATTAAAGTATAAATCACATCATGCCTAGCAAAATGTGTTAATATAAACAAAATTAAGGTACTTGGAGAGGCTATGTACTATATCAAAATGAAGAAATATATTACTCCTTAGATGCAGTAGAAAACATATGAAATACTGTCATAAATGTGAAATTGCATACATTATCATCTGAAAATTAGCATGTATAAAAGTAAAATGAACTCAATTTTGAAAGTTGTGATTTTCATATTAAGAGCTGGCATTCTACTTTTGCACTGAAAATGTCATTGCAACAGTAGATCCAAAACAGGAAAGGGGAGTGAAAGCTGGAGTCCAAAGAAATGTAGTCAGTGTTTGTTATTAAGGATGTTGTGTTCTTTTTATGGACTGCCTTAGATCCCTAAGTAAGATGTGTTCTAGAGCATAAGAATTTGTTTGCTTTATTATGTTAATATCAAGGTGCATGCCTAGGAAACAAATATACCAACAAGTGGTATATGCTTGTTCTACCACTCTCCCAGGCTAAGGAATTACAGTTTTGCTGTAGCCCTTAATTTCCATTTTGCCTGGGAAGAAAACGATTACCAGATGGCACATGGCTATTTTTACATGTTTTATGGCAAGTTTCCAGCTGATAATTATGACATTACTGCAACAATCTATGTTTTGTGTTATGAATATTTGGCACTTGGCTTAGAAGTGTTTACTTCTCCTGCTCTCTTTCCACCCTCACCTTTCTCTCTTCTTCCCCTCTTTGCCTCCATCATGCTCAGCTGAGACAGAAACAAAATTCAGGAAGCACTATCTAAGAAAGCAATCATCTTTTTCTGAGTCTATAATTCAGCCAGGAAAAAAAAGACAACCTGCAACTAAAAATCCCTTCCATTAATGCATTTTCACTGCCGAAAATTGTAATTTCTGATTTTGTATAATTTGTTTTTATTTTCATGCCATAGATTCTATCAAGGCTAAGTCAGGAGAAATCATCTCATTCATTGAACATTAGAAGAGCCATGTACCTCAGTAGTCAATTTGCTGCTGATGCTTTCAGACCTGTCATACGACATCTATGTTACAGCATTCAGTCATCTATTTTATTAGCTATCTTGCTTTAAAGCCTCCCAGGGAGGCTGTGTGAGAGAGGAAGAAACTGAAAGCAAAGGTAATTGTAATTACAGTCATTTTGTACTATTTGTAGTAATAAATCTAGAATTGCAATGTAACACTCCAGAGTAGAGCCGAGTCTTAAAGCATGCTGGAATTAATAGCTGTACTTTGTTAATGCACCAACTTGCATACATGGTAACTGGAAATTTCAGAGGTGAGGAGGGAAAAATATATTATTTTATTCCAAGTTTGGAAGCCTGTCTTGATCACCTTAACTTCTTTGAGGATCATATAATTTACCCTGAATTTCTTAGAATTCTGCCGCTGACATCCTTTTAACACTCTTCAAAACATAATATATTTTTAAGGAAATATATCCATAAATGCAATAAAAATGTTGTTACTTACAGTGGTATGTGTAAGCAAGAGAAGAGGAGGGGCAGCATAACAAAAAAAATGGAAAGTTAATATGTTTCAGGACTGTTGCTATAGAATGTTTTTAAATGGTTAATTAAGATTCATAAATGTTTGCCAGCTTGTTTCCCAGTTTCAGTGATAAAAATAAAATGCTATGTGGCTTAAATGAGACTTAGTCCCTTGTGTATAAAGAAGGACTTGGTGGAAAGCTGTTCATTTCTGAACTGTATTTTACTGCTTAGACAAACTGAATGTGAATTATGCATAATTTGACACTGTTGTTTCTTTATTTGTTTGCTTTTATCACATACTTTAGACTAATTAATCATGTAGTAGTATCCTTTGCTATTCCCCACCCCAAATAAATTAACAATTTGTTTTGCTGGACATGAAATGCTGTAATTTTCTCTGAATAAACTGAAAGTACAAAGCAAAGCCAAACAGGAAAAATACCATTTCAAGACCTGCTTAATTCTCCTTTACTCAAAAAAAAAAAAAAATCAAAAAACCAATGCTCCATGTTTCTCTTAACTACCTGGTCTTTGAGGGGGGAGCATGATCCAGTAGCAGACTGCATATGCTCAATCCAGCTCATATATGCATTGGCCAGAGGTAGAGAATAATTCTGAGGGAAATAAAGAGCTCTACTTAAAGAAAGTAGGAAAAAGCAAGTTTCAGAATGAGACAATCTTTTTGAACGTTAAAAAGAAAAAAGTCTGTTGAATAATATGAAGAGGCTATGCAGCCAGGTTCCTCTTCTCATTAAAAAAAAAAAAAAAAGCTGGTGTCTGTATAAATTGAAGCTGCAATGCAAGTATCTGCAGAAAACTGAGAGCTTTATTAAAAACTTAGTGAAGTTATAAGAACAAAATGAAAATAACAGGCAAAATGTAATGACAGAACAATGATTGTAAATTCTTGTGCTAATGAAAATTTTAAAGTAAAAGCAATTACACATGCTAGATGTCTCATGTCAATGGACTGTTCTGCCTTTAATGGTGGATCTCATTACAATTGAATGTGGCTTTAATCCTCTTGTCTCTTGCTGCACTGATTTTGAAGATTAGCATTCTGGGAGACTGAGTCATCAGGTTATTCTGAACAAGTTTTGCAATCATTGACTTCGAGCGGAGTTCTGATCAGTGTAGTACAAGGTTAAGATAATCCTTGCTCTTCTTGACATTTTGCCTCTCATTTTCTGTTAGGGAGACAATCAGCTGGCTGTGAAAGATTTAACAAGTGAAGGTGTTTTAAAGTATTCTCTAAAACCAAGTTAATGGCACAAAATAATGGGGAACCAACCTATTATAGGGCCTAATTTAAACATACTTTGCCAAATTAAAGTGTAGCCTTTCACCTGTAGTGCTGAAAATCCTATCCACATTTGTCTTTTCATTTAACTTCTGCAGGACAGCCCAGTTTGAGATGTTTAAATATCTGAAGCTGAAGGCATGTAAGACTGATAGCAGACCATATTTTTTCTCCAGTAGAATGCTGTCTTACTGGATGTGTCTGAAGGAAGTTCATGTGGTTCTATTTTTCCAAGTGCAAGGGACTGGCATAGTGAGGATTTATGTAAAATCTCCTCAGTTTACCAAGATTTATTTTCCAAGCTGAAGGCCACACCTCATGCTGGTGTTTTAAAGCTGAATCGGCTTTTGTTCTTGCTTCTGCTGGACTGTGATCGTCAAAGGCACTAAGAAAACTGGGTGCCAGGAATTAGATGCAGAGTGGATTGCTCATGTCTGAAAGTCCTACAGAGAGAGATTTTGGAGGTGGAACATAGTCAAAGCTCCCTGCTGTTCTTAAAAATTAGTCTTGCCATGTTAGTTTTTAATTTCAGTAAAAAGTGTCTACATCTTTATCTGCACTAATCTGACAAATACTGCCCCAGCTAAGCTTCATGTCTTTGTATGACTACTGAGCCAACATACATTATTTACAAAGAGCAAGCAATGTAACATCTAGAAAAATAAGAAGCACTTTAATACAAATAAATTACTTTCATGAGAACCTGTCATCTCTTGACCTTGCTACACTCATTTTTCTCTTAGAGTGTTTCACAGGATGCTGATTTCTACTGTGCCTTGCTTCTTGCTGCATTCACATCTTGATTCTTTGCCAGAGAGACTTTGCAGGCTCCTTTTTTTCTTTTTTTTTTTTTTGGGTGCCCGTCTTTTCTGTGCAGTTGGCTGGTTGATTTCTTTCCTGGGAGGTGGGTCAGTTTTCTTCCGTCTTTTCTTTGGCTTGAATAAAATAATTCCTGGTATCTCTATTTTTCAACTAAGCATAAGTAACTGCATCATTTATATGCTTCTTATAGATAACTGTCTATGTAAATTAGTTTCTTATACTCATTTAGCAGGCATCATGATAAGGTAGACAAAGGGATGTGTTATACTCTCAGTTCTTACATTTAAATAACCAGATATTATTCAAAAAAACTCATGAGAATAAAAACTATTCTAATGACATATTCCATATAGGAATCTGAGGAATATGCAGCTACTGCTCTGTGTAATTAAACAAGATCATTACATATAAATGCAGATTAAAGAATACGCTCTGGCATATGACTATGTTTTGCAAAAACAGGAATAGATACATTGCTTAGAAAAAAACATCAAAGACAAGCTTGAATCAAAACCTCCTTTTCCTGCAAATTAACCTCTTCAAAGCTTCAATTATTCTTTGGTTCTTCCCATTCCTGAGTTATTTTTTCTAGTGTGATATCCAGCATTAGAAACTTGAAGGTCTAGAGAAGAACTAGATACTGAAAATAATATGTTTATTTTACAGATTTTTCTTGTCCAGAAATTACTAGATTATTAATATTGTTTAAAAAGTTTCTGAAAAGGAGAAAAATAGTATTTAGGATAAAATTTTAAAGAGGAGATTACTTTCTGCAAGAAAAACTCAACAGAAAACAGTCAGTGCAATATAGGTGCAACTCATTGTATATGATCTAGCTCACAAGGATTTCTTATCAATAAAACTTCTTTGTTAAAAAGATTGCTTTAAAAATATTTTATTAAGGTGTCAAAAAATCTTTAAAACTTTTAAAATATTTGAGTTGCATACTTTCATAAAAATTTGGGGTTCTCTTAAAATCGGTTTGCCATTTTAGAAATCTATATTAATTACATTCAAAGAAAGCTGAACAAAATTACCATTTACACAAAACCGAAGGTCTTTAAAAATGAAGCAAAGTACTTTATTTACATTTTTGGTCACTCAGAACCTTCAGGTGTTCAACTTTTCAACTGAACTGGAAAAAAGTTTTTTTAGGAAAATCCTACCGAACAGAAATACTGAATCCTATATATCATACATCTGTCTTTTCACTGTGGCGATGTTCATAACGTTAAATTCACAGTCACTTCCTCTCTGTTGTGATTGATCCATTGTCTGTAACTGATTCAATTATCATTGTCAACTCTGACAGTTAGTTTTAACTGAGGGTGGGATTCACTGGTTTTTTAAAGACAAAATCTTGGCTTCTAATACCAGTTTCCTCATTCAGCATTTAGGGCAGTTTTTTATACGATGCAGGACAACACCTGTACAATAAAAAACAGAGGACTTTCTTTTTCTTTTAAGCAGATAGGGACAGAACATCTGTAGTGAAAAGCTCTATATGATTTGGTGAGGGAGGTGGATATATTTAATGAGTATATACATGTGCTACACTATTTTTCTTTAATTGTCTCATCCAGAATTTACTGCCTCCTGAAGCATCAGCTGTGCTGGCATTAGCAAATTTAACAACAAAGCAAAGAATATAACCAAGGCAAATATTAAATCCATATAACTGAGACACGTGTATTAACCTTTATATCTCACTTCCACTGTTCTGTATTCCTTTTCCACCTTTTATTGTCTTGTTGTCTGTGTGGTTAGTTAACCAAATAGAATTTAATAAATATTTTTAAATGGTCTATGTAGTTAAAAAACAATTATTTAACCATTTTTTCCCTGATTTCTGTGGTCTATTATGTTAGAACAAAATCTGTGAACATCAGAATTACAAATACCACTGTCATTACATTCATTTTAAGCTTTTGCTTTTTTTGTGCATGCAGTCATTATGTTTGTTGCATTACTATTCTCAATATTCGCACACCTGTTTTAAACAACTTAGAGGAGACAGCAGAGAACCTGCCTTCTTTAATTACCTGTTTACAAAACTTACACCCATTTGGTAGCATGTAATTCAGGGTTGAGTTGGGGTAGCAGGGGACAGCAAATGCTGCTGTTTGGGAATGGAATGTAAAAACCTCAGTGTATTTTGGATGCTTACTTTACATTTAACATGGATTACTTCAACTCCACCACTGAAGTTTTAGGAATGTCTTTATATTTGTATCACTGTGTGTCTCTCCATGTGCATATGTGTACACACATGCATACACACACAGACGTATATACATGTATGTGTCTCCACCAGTTATCCTTTTTAATTGTGCTCCTGTGTGTGTATCTTCATATTTCACTTAAAACTGCAGTGGAATTACTATTGTTGTAAAGTGTTATCACAACCACCAAAATCAATTAACTTTATGACAGAAATCTGGACAGAGTACTACACTTGTTTTAATACATTGCTGCTAATACTAAATCTCACATTTGTCCTTTAACTTTGAAATGTGCTGTCACTAGAAAAGACATCTGTAAGTAAGACTTTGTCTTCCTGCTGGTGTATGCACGGGTATTTCAGCTTAAAGGGCAGCATGTAGAAAACGCACCTTATTGTCAGCTGAGTCTACCAGCTTTTCATACTTTCACATTTCTAAAACTGAAAGTGGGGCAGTTTGTGAAATGACCATTGCCAGTAAACCACACAAAATACATCCCTAAAAAGTTAAGGGCCCAGCTTGAAGTTGCAAAGAAATTAAAATGTCTTCTACAACTTAGTAGAGCATGAGTGTAACTAGGAGGGAGCTGTTTCTTATAGCCAGCACAAAGACTGGCCTGGACAGTCTGCATCTACAAAGACATGCAAACACACGCAGACTGAAATTGTGCATGGTTCTCATCACTTCCACCTCTATTTATGCACCAACATGAACAAAGTGTGCTATAATGTGTAGCGAGACAAAGCGACGCTCACATAAGCGTATGTATATCTTACTATGACTATAAAGGAGACGTTATTTCAGGCTGGTCTAGACTGAGCAGGGAGCAAAGGAGAGCAAAGCAGATCCTAAAGCCAAGACTGCTGCTGGCTGGCTTCTTTCCTCTTTGCTAGGTGTCTAACAACTGCTGAAAGGAGATAAGGGCTTTACTCCCAGCACCAGCCCAGCCAGCAGCACGCCAGAGAAGTGTGAAGTGGAGCATCCTACCACTTGGGGTCATGCTGCCTTTCTAAACATTGCCCCATACGGGGAGAAAAACTCGACACCTTGGCATCAGCCCTGTTTTAATTTGTGGGGCAGGGTAAAAATGCTTCTTTGAGTGAGCAAGACATATCGTCACTGGAAATAAGAGGAGAGGGAGGGGTGAAAATGGACAAAGAGTGAATGGAAGGAGGATAGTGAAAATGTAAGATGACTTCTGTGGCGGTAACAAGAAGATGTGGGAACATAGAGGGGGCATTCACAGAAATGAGGAATATTTAGAAAAAAAAGAGACTTCATATAATTATTTGTTGTTTCTGTCCTTGGATTTTGTAGATTTTCCATCTGTGAATTTATCACGCGTAAACACGTGTGCATATTCAGATATATACTCATATATTTAAGTATAAAAATAGATACATAAATGTGTGTATGAGTATCTCAGTGTAAGTATGTCTGCGTATCTGTGTGTGTCTGTCTCTGTGCGTATGTATGCATCTGTGTATGTGTGCATGTGTATAAAATGTGTGTATACATATTTTTATTGTTTTCCTGATTGAATTGACAATAATATTTGTTCTACTTTGCATAAGGCTGTATACTTTCACAAGCCTGACAGGAAAATATTTCTTTATTAGTGTTTTGTTTAGATTTTGACTACCATGTCTTTTAAAATCAAGCCCATCCTTGATGCTTGTTTTCTTGCCTTCAGTTCTCCGAGCAATCTGAGTGATCAATTACTCTGAATTATGTTAATCAAAATGCTGAAATACGAGATGTTACTGTCATGGCAGCCAGGTGAAGTCCCCAGTGACCAGAAAAAGCAAAACATCACATCCATTTTTAAAAAGGGTAAAAAGGAGGATGCTGGAAACACTGACCAATCAGCTTCACGTCTGTGCCCAGTAAGATCATGTCAGTGCATATGGAAGACTGGGAGGAGGTTAGAGACAGCCATCATGGCTTCTCCATGGGCAAATCATGCCTGACTAATCTGGTGGGCTTCTACACTGGAGTAACTGCATTAGTGGACAACAGAAGGACTATGGATGTCATCTACCTGGACTTCTGTAAGGTCTTCGATATGGTTCCCCACAACATTTTTACCTCTAAATTGGAGTGATACGGGTTTAATGGGTGACCTGTTAGATGGATAAGGAATTGGCTGGATGGCCACGTCCAAAGAGTTACAGTCGATGTCTCAGTATCTCAAAGTGGATAACAGGAAGGAATGGTGTCCCTCAGGGGTCCACACTGGCACCAATACTATTGCATATCTTCGTCAGTGACATAGACAGTGGGATTGAGTGCACCATCAGCAAGTTTGCGGATGACATCATGCTCAGTGGTGGAGCTGATAATCTTGAGGAAAGGGATGCGATTAGAGGGAGCTTGACAAGCTTGAAGAGTGGGCCCATGTGACCCTCTGAAGTTCAACAAAGCCGAGCGTAAGGTTCTGCACCTCAGTCAGGGCAAATCCCGATATCAGAGATATACAGGCTGTGTGACGAAAGGATGAAAGGATTGTGAGCAGCCCTGCAGAGAAAGATTTGGGGATACTGGCAAATGAAAAATTAGATATGAGCTGGCAATGTGTGCTTGCAGCCCCAAGAGCCAACCTTATCCTGGGCTGCACAAAAACAAGTGTGCCCA
>JAVKLA010000074.1:44656461-44666609 GCA_034782735.1 Sagittarius serpentarius
GATACAATCTCCAAAAACATTTCTCTAAGCCTTCATTTAGGCACCTCCACAAACACACGGCTACCATCTGTCTTACCCGCAATCAGGTCTGGTTTTCAGATGCTTCATATTTTACCCAGGTCCAGTATGCATTTAAGAGGGGAAAGAATGGAACATGTGAAGTAAGTGTTTTACCCTGCAGAGAGGTAAATAATTAATGACAAGGAATGCAGAGTATAGCTCCTGCATGTCTTAAAAATACATAAGATCCTAAAGGGACAGATTTCATTGGATAAATTAAACTAAATGTCATGTTTCCAAGAAGAAATGGCAGGACTGGGGAATGCACAGAACAAATGTTCCATAGTAATAACCAGGGAAAAAAAGATTCTCAGAAGATATAGCTAGATTTCAGGAGGCGTGTAGTATTTTTCTGTCCTATAATATTTATTCTGGACTATATTGGCAAAAATAATCCTTTTTTTTTTCTTTATTCTTTTAGCTTACATATCCATTACTATTGCATTTACGGCGCTGCTAGTTAAAAGTGTATTAAGTCGTCCAGCGTGTTTAGCTTGAAATTTCATCATGTCTGAACAGCTTAACTGATAACAGGCTGATAACTCTTTATGAAGCAGGTTTTAATAATGCTTTCATGTTTCTGGTTTATGATGCCATTAAAGTCATCTTTTGTCATATTAGTAATAGAGATATTCTCAAAATAACTCAAGCAGCAATTTAGTATAGCTTTTAATGTCAGCATAAATTCCTGTAGTACTAAACTTATTTGAAATGTTAACAGTGTTGTTTGCATTTCCAAATATATGTTTCATGTTATTATGGAATGCAAATCCCTTAGGCTAACAAAAATGTCCATTGTCTGGAAGTCAGGGGAAATTCAGTAATACTTTAGGCACTTGATTCTGGAGAACAATTCACTGAACAGGAAAACTATGGATTTGAGGAGAGTGTTGTAGATCAAGTGAGTACCTATAGGAAAAAGATCAGATTTTCAAAATGCTCAGCACCTAACAGATCTCTTGAGGATATTCAAATCAGGCCATGTGGTCTAAACTTGGAGCCAAGTATGCCAGTAAACATGATACTCTGATCCTGGTTTATAATTAATTATGAGGAAAAATAAAAGGCATTATAGCATAGAATTAAAAATTATTCTATGTTTTTATATCCTGATAAGCTTATGAAAAGGCCAGTTACTGTACCTGCGGTTTGTGTCTTTCCTGCCATGAAACATGGGATCCAAGCATTTGTTTTAATAGAATTTATGTACAGTCAATATTCTGTCTTCTTTGCTAGACTGAAATCAGAAAGCTGATGAAGTCTCATGCATAACAAGATGATCTCATGCTTACAGGAAAAAACAGGTTTTTGGACAGAGTGTACCTTTTATTGCCAAAGCTGTTTGCTATACTGGTTTCATGAAAATGAAATCCTCCTGCAGAATGAAAGCAGGCTGGATAACAATGCTGGCCTGGTGTGGGGGAAGAAACACACAAGCTGCAGAGCTGTGTGAAGTATCAGCTGCAGCTGTACAAGGCACTAGACTCATTAAATACCAAGAGGCCAGCATGAACCAAATTCTGCCCTTAGTCTGCTTCTGCTGCAAGTGATGGGAATTCTGGCCTCAGTCCAACAGATCACTGAAGCACACACATAATTTTGAGATTGTGAGTAACCCCACTGATTTCAACGACCTTCTAAAATGAACTCTTGGTGCATAACATAGAAAATAAAAGACGATAGCAAGGCAGTCTTCACTAGATAGCCATTCCTGAAAAAAATCTGGCATTTTTTAAAGGAAAATTGTTAAAAAAAAACCTCAATTGGGAAACAAGAGCATGCATAAACTAGCTATACATTAGCCAATAGAAAGCACTACTTTAAATCAGTGGGACTTGCTTAGTGTTGCATATGGCAGGACTTGTTCTAATAAACTAAAAACCAGGAAAAAAGTGTCTTCCCCACAAGAAAAAAGGACATCTGCCACTTTTCCCTGAAGGGTCAGCACATTCTGTTCTTGTTGAAGCTGAGAACTTAAACTACATGTTCTAAAATGTGCGTATTTTTGGTGCTAAAATACCTTTGGATTACAACGAAGATATGGTGGGGGAAAATAAACTGTAAAATTATGAGGCTACTGAGTAACTTTCATGAGGAAAAAACCTATACTTTGTGCTTCTCTAGGATGGGATTCCAGACCTGAAGAAACAAATGTTCTCACGCGCACAATAGAAGTGTAGATTTATAGTTGCTCTAATTAAATGTCACTTCTCAAAAATTTAATTGGATAAAAAGATCACATGGTACCAAAGAGGGGAAAAAGACTTTTAGTCTTTTCTGTTTATATATGCATTATGATCATTAAACTGTACCATGTGGCCCTAGAAAAAGATTTAAAAAGTACTCTCAAAAAACTGTCTAACTTGAAAGGTACGGATTCAGCATATCTGTCTTCATGAGATCTGCAATATAATATAGATTAAGGAACTTGCCCTGTATTGGATGAAAGAAGTGTAAATAATCAAAGAGTACCACATCCTGCATCTTGCCATTCTCACTTACATTATGTTGCATAATTCAATATTCCATAAATACTAGTTTTATTAACATTTAAAGCTTGTCTGTATTCTCACTCTTACAATAGTTATTTCCAAGATTTACAGTTTTTAAAAAAAAAGGACAGGCAAATACATTTTTATCCTCGTTTCAAGTTTAAAAGTTTTGAGTGAACAGATGATTGTACTAAAATCCAGCAAACCTCTGAACTGTTGATATTCCAAAGTGTGTGTAGTACCTTCTTTTACAGAACCATCCTGATCAAGGGAAACCTTTACATAAACTGAGTAGTTATCTTCAAGGTCATTGATGAATCAGAAGACACTCCTCATTTGTTTTAAGCATCATTTATGTCTTTGTATAACACCTCAAAAAGGATGACGTCTCTACAGGACACTATAATATAAACTATAAAATTTGTATGTTCTGTATGTTATTAATTCTTTGCAACCTTTCATACAACGGAGACCTGTACTATATTGGTTTCTCTGAGTTTGACAAATAGTACTTTATGATGAAGACTTGTCAGCTCATTTCTGTCATTACAGGAATGCACAAAGGCTCAGAGGAAAGAAAATGTAACAATATTTCCAGCCATTTTATATGTGAAATAGAATATTTACAGTATCAGATTATTTGTGACAGAAGACTATCCTCTTCAGAAAAGATACATTGTCACAGCGGGCTCCAATTACCTTACTGATTTTGTACAAAACCATAGGTGAAGAAAATGCAATAATCTCCATGTACCTGGGCACTGGTAAACACTGTAGCTTGAAAAGGGGAATGATTATCTAGGTTAGAGAAAAGGGATCAAAATTTATACTTTCTGCAGAATAAGCAACAGCTGTTCAATATATTCTCTTTCAGTTCAGATTGGAAATAGAACACCAATAGAGTTCATCAAAAACAAATTCTGGAACTGATCTTGCTGGATTTTTTAATGGAGATAAAAAGTAGATATATCCTGATACATAGGAAGAACTGGATGACCTTGAGGACCATAATTTTATATATATATATGTACTAATGAGAACTACTATTATAAGTTGTATGCTCATCATTTCGGAATGCCAAAGTAAGAGACGGAGAAAAGTATAACTGGCATGAACAAGATTTTACAATAATTCAGCTAAATAATGAAGGTGTGAAAGGTGAATGTGATCAGAGAAGATGCATCACACAGTATATTCCCAGCAGAAAAATGACTTGGTGATAATATTGCAGAGACTGTAGTAGGCATCTTTGGAGTGCCTATTGCACAACTTGGAGAAAGATCCAAACATCAACAGAGACCAAAATGTGATTGAGAGATTCCCACAAAGAAGGGTAAAACAATCAGGTTGTGCTAGCCTAGAAACTGAAGACTAATTATGAAATATGGTGGAACACTATTATTAGGTTTATTGCACAAAGGACATGAAGGCAAAACAAGTATCTTAGGCAATACACATACGAATTTTGTAAGAAAAAATACTTATTTTTTGCTCTTGAGGTCACAGAGGTGGGTAATTTGTAGGATTCAGACTACCAGAGCAGTTCTGAAAGACCTCTCCAATATAAGTGCCAGGATAAAAAAAAAATTAATACAGAGCTTAGTAATCTTAGTGACAAGATCACATGTCTGCTAGAAAATAAAACTGAATACTCATTTTTTCTATAAATTTATGGGGGTTTGGGGCAGAATATCTTCTCTGATACAGTCTTGAAAAGAAAGTTTCCTATAGAAAAATATAACTTTAGCCGTTTAAAAGACTTTTAGATAAGGAGGGTCAAGCTATATATTTTAATGTGTTTCTCTTCACCTATTTCAAAACCACAACTATTTTGCAGATGTGCTGCGCAAAGTCCTCGTGCATGTTTATGCACACTGCTTCATTTAAATCGGGAGCAGAGTGTTTATGCACAGAGACACATTGCCTTCCCGACTTTTTTTCTGTGAGAGCGTGTTACGGACTCTCTGAAATCAGTGCATGTTGCTCCTTGCTAAAGACTGTGGTTCCTCATGTACATTGTGTCATGTGTACATTCAAGATATTGATTAACTATTAAGAATATCATGTGAAGATCAGCCAGATTCTTTGGAACCTTTTGGTTTTAGCTTGAGCTTGATTCTTTGTCGTAGTTTAAGCCCAGCTGGTCACAAAGCACCAGGCAGCCGCTCACTCCCTCCTCCCCCCAGCCCCGCTCCGGAGCGGTGGGGAGGAGAATGAGAGAGGAAACAAAGAAGGTGGAGCCTCGTGGGTTGAGATAAGGACAGTTTACTGGGACAACACAAGGAGAGAAATAACAATAATAACAATAGTACAAATAAACGAAAATACAAAACGAGTGATGCGCATTGCAATTGCACACCACCGGGAACCTAATGCTCCACCACCCCTTCCCCTGCTGCTCTACCTCCCCCAATTTATATACTAAGCATGACATCACATGGTATGGAATATCCCCTTGGCTAGTTCGACTCATCTCTCCTGGCTCTGCCCCGTCCCAGCTTCCTGTAAATATTAACTCTATACCTGCCAAACCCAGGACATTCATAAAAATGAATTCATCTGAATATGGGTAATAATTGTTATGAATATGGGTAATAATTTTCATTAAATATTGAATTATGATATGAGGTCATTAAAGTAGATCTTGGAAACTCAAATCTTAGAGCTAGCACTGGGAGATTACACATTTCTGTTCCACCTTAAAGAACTAGGTTAAAAATAAGCTGGCATCCAAGATGCACATTTGTTATTTGTTAGGTCTTGTTACTTATTCAATATTTTTTAGCTTTCCTCATTATAGAAAAAAAAAGTGTGGTCTGACATCTCCGAGGATGTTTTGTTATATTCTGAGAAAATTAATTCAACCAAGGTATAGGCAGAGAGAAAACTTAGTGCTGATGGAGACTACTGTTAACATATTTTGGGAACTCCACATATCCTATGAAATCTTTTTAAGTGCCATTTCCGGACTGAAAGACTTACTATGCCTTTTTATCCCTATTATGCCATCATTTGAATAAACTCTCAATTTTAGGTTGAAGATTTTTTGACACGGCAGTGAATATGAATAAATATGAAATGCAATATATTACATTAGGAAAAAACTAGTTCTGTATCATGTAGTAATATATGACAGTAGGAACGTTATTCTATTTTGGTAGAGAAAAATAATAAAAATGGCAATAACAAGATGAGGATAGCAAAGAAATAGAATAAATCAAAATGCTGCTGCTTTGGTGATCATGTCTAACTTGTTTCTTCTCTAATTTTTCCTGTATTCTCTACACAGGTTAGTCACTGAACTTACTACCAAAATAGTATTTTTCTGATATATGGAGGGTTTTATAAAGCAGCCATGAATTTATTTCTTAAGCCCCTTTGCTGTCCGAGCACTGTTGCAAGTGATCTAGACTTAGAGGTCGTCCTTTTCACAATGCCAAGAGAGGTAGTGTGATGGCCAGCATACTGATGGGGGGGGAAGGGGATGGGAACTTGCAGAAGCTGAAGTCAGACTATAAAATGAAGGCTAAGAGATCCATAGCTACATAAATGAACACTGGCTTCAGTGTAGCTTCATCATTTTGTGCCAGATGAGATTGGCACAAATCTTAGAGGGTATATCTTAATTAATGATGGACTGGGGAGGGGGAGAGGCAAAACAGTACTGCACAGGGCTAATGTTAGAATCTAAATAATTCTCTCTAATCCTCCTGTGCTATAAAACCATTTGTTGAGGGGAAAGGAAGAAGTTGAAGTGTGAAGCAATAAACAGTGGTCAAACTGAATTCAGGTATACTTGATGCATTTTTGTTCCCATGAAATAATGAACAATTTCAAACCTACACAGCTTTCACCTTCTATTTAAATAAAGTGCTATTCCATTTGCCAGGCTTTAATGAACAAGTTGATGTGTGGTGCAGAAGGTTAAAATTAAGCATCTGCTTTAAGCCATTTATTTCCATACAATACAACCTCAAATTGGATTGTAAAGTTAAAGAATGAAAGCAAGAGATGAATGACAGTGGTGCATGCATTGTGTCTATGGTCCCTCCTTCATATACCACCCCGCGACAGCTGTGGGTTGGCAGATCTCTAAACAGCAAAAAAAATTATCTTTCATATCAAATTATTTCATTGTATTTCCCCTCACTGGGCACAGAATGCTTACTTTACTTTACTAGTCAGACTTAAGAAAAGAGTAGAAAGATCTGTGGTGAAGACGACTCTTGGAACAATGGCACAGTTAGATTTCTGTCATCTTATGTTTTTGCTGCTGCTGTGTTATTCACAGTATTCAGACCCATTTAAAAATATTCAGCCTGTAGCTTCCTCTGGAAAGGATGGTCCCTGAAGCCAGAGCTAAGCTGCTGAGCAGAGCTGAGGGGTGGGAAATGGCTGACCCTGGAAAGAAGCTCTTGTCCTCAGGAGCAGCTCTATTTCAGCAGGGGTGAAGTCTGGCTGCAGGTGAGTTTCAACGTGCAAGTCACCTGGTAGCCTGTGAGTTGAAGCATGGAGACCCTTGCTCAGATGCTAAGATTGTTACTCAGTTTTACCCAAAGTTCCTCAGATCAAAGGGTATGACCACTGCATGTCACCGCATGAACTGTGCAAATACACCCAGTGTGTGTTTCATTTTTTATTTAAAAGGAGAGCTCTTTGTGTCAGTTAATAAGAAATCTCTTCCCAAAATATTAACATTATGAATGCTACCAATCCCTTTTATTGTGTACAGAGAGTCAGTAAAGTGTGTGCTCAGTTCAAAAGCAAATGAGATGATGCATCCCTTCCCTGGGGAGCTTGTGCTGCAGTTCAAATAGGAAGTGTTTCAGACACGGGCAGTACATGGTGTGCCAGCACAAGGTGTTCGGAGGTAAAGTAGGAACTGTCCTGTGCTCCTTCTTCTAGCTCTTATAGGTGTTCTCTGTGTACTTGCTAATTTCCTCATTAGTGCTGAGAGACTGTCAAAGCAAACAGGGATCAGTAGCTCCTTGTTTTTTATTAAACAGGCATAAGACGTAGCTGAGGTGCGGGGAGAACAAGAGGCGCTGCTGGTCAGCATGTTACTGTGGCCAGTTACAGAAAACAGCACGGACACATGCACACCTATGCAGATTTTTCTCAATTAAGTCATACAGTTAATATGCCTGCCAACTTCCTGATTGCAACACCCAAATGAATGGTTTTAAAGATGGGTTCAGAACACGGATGAAGCTCTCAGTTTGGTCTTAGGACCTGTAAGATGTCATTAAATTAGAAAGAGATGTCTAAGTTAAGACAGGAAGTGTGGCAAGCTGGTACAGCATTTGAATGCTAACATGTACCTGGTACTCTCATTTTTTAAAGGTCTTCTCTCACACATCCTTAATCCACTTTTCTTGGGGGGGGACACTTTTCTTTTAACAGTTAATTTGGGGCTTGTGCATGGGAAAATATAGCACATCTTACACAGACTTTGTTTTATCCACTGGTCTCCAAAATGCCTAGCAAGGAAGGATAAAAAGATTAAAGACAACACTAACAAGAATCTTTTATTTCAGCTGACCTAGTGTTATAGCTGATAGTAGGATAGGCTTTTTGCCTATGTCTTCAAACTGTACTTGTAATGACAAACTATGACACTGATGTGACACTGCACAGATCCTGATATTCATCATTTGTTTGAATAGAAACTGTTAAGATCACATTATAAATACTAGCTCTGGTCCTTCTATCACAATAAAGGGAAACAAAATCTGTCAGAGATGGTACTGGTAAACTCTTTGCCTTATAGTTTCAAACAATTGTATATTTTTCCTTTTAGGAGAAGACCAACATGGGATTTGTAAACCCCCCTGTACAAGTGTACTTTCAATTGAGCCTTGATAGAGCTTGCATTTATTTGTGAATGAATCCTCATGGGGAAAAGAGCAGTTCAGTAGAGCAGACCTACTCTATTTATAAAAAAAGAAAGAAAAAAAAGAAACAAAACAAGTTAAACAAGTTGCAGTTACACAACATATATTTTTGGCTAAAACTGTGTGAGGTGAGAATGCTGCTTCAATTACAGGCAGTAAAAAATAACTTGGTAAAATCGCACAGGAAGTCCTTATTCAACACTTTGCTTTGCTTTTCCATTTCTTTGAGTAAATCTGACGTTATAAGCATAACTGACTCTCTGAGGACCTCTTAAATAATTTAAAGATGCTGAGCCTCATATTCTACAGGCGAAAGATGCTGACATTATTTTAAATTAGGTTTTTATACTTAAAATATATTGAAGTGCATTTTGGGGAAATGAAGTTTTGCTACCTGTGCTTTTTCTGAGACTGTGTAGAACAATAGAGACACTGTGGGTAGAATAATGTCCACATGTATTTTCTCTATATTTTGAAAAACATTATTAAGCACAATACTCTGTTTTTCAAAGATTAGTTTGAAATATCTCTGTTACCTTCTGGAAATGCACTAGGTCTGGGATTTCTTTTGCAAGTGGTTGTACCTGATAAAAGGCGGGCAGTGTTTAAATCGAGTTTTGTGAATCGTACACTGGCCCTTCTGAGGGATGCTTTGATTTCAGTGAAAGTCCAATTTGGCTTTTTCTGCTAATAGCTTGAGCACAGTACCCTCCCTTTTATTTATGCTTCTAACTCTTGATGCTTTAAGTTATTTGTCACAAGCAGCTGGCCTCTGTCTTACTCTCCCACGTTGTTCTCAGATGTCCTTCAAGTCACAATCCAAGTGACAACATGTAAAGAAGAGACTCATGGATAAACAAAATTTCATCTTCAAAATATGGGGAACACTGAGTGGAAGAGCTGGTGTTTGTATGCCTTGTTTCTCAAGTTTATTTTTATCTTCTTACAGCTGTTGGATAATACTCGGTGAATGAGCAGACCCCCAGTAAAACCCTAGTAATTCCCCTGAAACAAACCAAAACCAAAAGTACCCCCAAATTGTTCTGACTCTGCTGCTTGCTAAATCCTAATGCGTGCTGGGATTGGGCATTTGCCAGTTAGCTTATTGATCATGTCTGATAGTGCAGACGTGATCAATAACGCCAAGAGTTGTGCATCTCCATATCAAATGCCATCACCTCATCTGTGAAGTCCTAGAGATGAGAGAACACCACAAAAGCAGCATCCTGTGCTCCCTCTCACATTTGGAGATGAGCTCAAAGTAAGACAGCTTTCAAAATCATAGTGAAGTCAGCCTTACTGTATTTGCCATCTGATTTTGGAGCCATTGGAGTCTACTTTCTCTACGTTATCAAGATTTGTTCTGAAACTTGGACAGTTAAATTGTCTTTTCTTTCTTTGTAAAGTGGTGCAACTCTCCTGTGCACATTGCCTGATTAGCAAAGATGTAGGAAATACCTCTACAGGTCTAGTTTCCACCCTGCAGACAGTAGACCTCCCAAGAGAGAGGAGGAACTCATTGTTCCCCTAAACTCATTTGTTACTTTATGGAACAGTGTAATTACTGTCCCATTTGGCCACAGGACTTTGGGAAGTAGAGCGGGTCCAAAGGAGGGCTACAAAGCTGATCAGAGGGCTGGAACACCTCTCCTATGAAGACAGGCTGAGAGAGTTGGGGTTGTTCAGCCTGGAGAAGAGAAGG
>JAVKLA010000074.1:44688857-44699254 GCA_034782735.1 Sagittarius serpentarius
GCCCGTTCAGGTAGAGTATCTCAGAGAATCTCCTCTCCTGCACTGCAGTAGTTTTATTCTGATTTCTAGTGCTTCTGAGCACATAAACCTACAACCAAATAGATATAGATATTTAGCTAAATCCCTTTTCCAGGTAATTATTGATTAATCTTGGTAGCTTGAAGTTAGTATAGCTAAAAAGAAGAATGAAAGAAGAAAAGCTTATAGAAAGGTGTCTTCTGTTTCTCTTTTATATCTCAAAGTAAGAGAAAACTTTATAATTGTATGTTGCATCAGTTCAGAGGGTTAAAATGATAGCTGCTCTGAGACAGACTGTGAAAGGGAGATTGTAGTAAGAAATGGCGAAGTCTAACTCTGCAATCCTATTTCTCATCCAAACAGAAAGTTTACCACGATATTGTCTTCTGTACTCTTATATTCACATAGTTTAAGCAGTAATCTCATTCACTGCATAAGGGTTACTGATTGTCTTACCTGTGCCTCGCATTATTTGGAGTATGTTACCCAAGTCTGGGTTACATTACAGCCTGTTGGCGCTGCAGCATTCTGTGCTATTGCTAGCTGTTATGGATTATACTGTCTCTATCTCCTGACCAGGTATTAATAGAGTTTCCTCAGTAACCCACAAGTGATTAATAAGATTAGAAGATAAAATGCTCCACCTGCTGCAGCAGCCATGAAAACTGAATTAATGAGTAGAGAAAAAGGGAAAAGGAGTCTCAAGGCTTCAGTGTACCGAACAAGCCAGATCAGCTGATTATTTGCCTCAGCTCCTAATGATGCTGTTTGCGAATGAGTTAGTGCTTCCTGAATTAGACCACTAGCAGACAGTCAATCCAAGGAAAATTATGCATTACTATGATAATTGCTGTATGTTATAAAAAAATGCCTATCTGTCTTCAAGACTGTAATCTTAAGAAAAATGCCTTATAATCATTACTCTGTTGTGTAGTACTTAAGAACAGTAAATTGCCTATTAAAATACACAGTAGAATAAATGCATTGATGAGAGTTTTAGCAGGATGTAGAGAATATGCATTGGATAATACTGACAAGTGTTTCCAGCGGGTTTTTTGTAACATGAAGAAGGAAAAATCTTTATTACAGTAAACAGTTTAATAACCGTAAGCTTGGATTCAAACTGCATGACTCTAGGAAAACATGGAGAGAGATTCTCAGTCTTTATTTCAACTGTATTAGTAATCTTTATTTGAAACATATTATATGCAAAAGTTATTTCTTGACTTAAAATTAGATCCATTAATTTTCCCTGTTATATTTAAATTAATGTAGGTCTTAGCAATCCAAATCTAAACAGAATGCACAAGTACTTAACCAAACAAACAAGAAACCCTGTGCCCTCTTTAAACAGGTAAGCCTTTCAGCATACTCTGCAAAGTAATCAACTTAAACTATTGGAGCACAGGGAAATCCATTCATAGAAGATACTGACTGAAAATGTAGTCACCACTCCGGTTGCTTATAAAAGGAATGTGTCTCAGCAGACAGGTGGATGGAAATGTAAAAAATTTTACATTTTAAAATCTCCCATTTTAAAACTAGTTTATCAACTTCAACTTTTTTTTTAAGACCCACAGAGTTTTGAAGACATCATTTGCAGCTGATTTTTTAAACCAACACTTGCAGTTTTCAGCGAACAGTCAGGAACTGACATCTGCAAGCGAGAGTTCTCACACTCAGCTACTGACTGCCAGAAGTCCTTCCACTTTCATTTCCATGGAAACTGCTCAAGGAAAGTTTGTAGAAAGTTTGTATTTTTTTTTATTCTTATTATATTCACCCAGCCACTCAACTTGCAGGGATGGGAATTAGCCCACAGAATCCAGGGGAGTTCATATGTTACTGGTTCTTTTAGTGGATGGAGTCTAAGGCTGCCACAAGATCTAATGTTCATTGACTGGAGCTCCCTATTGTGACATTTTTACCCTTTTTGGTTTTGTTTACTGGTTAGTCTCAAAAGCTTTGGCGTTTCAGTAGCAGTTTTGCTCCTTAGGTGCATACTAAACAGAGAGCTAACAGAAAGATATCGATTACTTGGGTAGAGTTTTATATCCAGTTTCTAGACTCCAACCACTCTATAGCTTATTGCAAGTGTACGTGTATTAGAGATGGTAGTTATTCAATTCAGAGCTTTCCATCATCAGAAAGAGAGCCTGCATTTACCCAGGCTTTGAATCTCTTCTTGTTCACTCCAATTTATAGCTGAACACCACTGAAGACATGGATTCTGATTCTGAATTCACTTCTTTCTTATTCATCTCATGCAGTCATACATCTTCACTGAGCTGAATTAACTCATCCTGGATTTACCTGAAAATTAGATGGAGTTCAGTTCCATTTAACAAACGCAAATGTCGGCGAGTACTTGAGAAACCATTGTAACACAGCATTTGGTACTCATCTCGATGACAATACTGAAACTGCCCAAGCATAATATTACTGCAAGTTCTAGAAACCTATCTATTATAACCAAACAAATGTCTCTGAATCTATTTAGTCCTGTACAACAGTGAGCACTGTTTACAAATAAAAAAACTCCTAAGAAATATATAATGTTATTCACTTTCTCTAACAGTCTTCATAGCAGTGCTGGATCTCATTAGTCTACTGTTTTCAGCAGCCTAAGACATTCAAGAATTCCAGAAGTGGCTGGATTAATCAGATGTCAGTGAATACATTAGGATGAATAATGAAAAAAGAAACCAAGAACCTATGAAAGTATTCTGATGGTTGGTAATAAAAAGTTCAGCAATTATTTGATCATATTGCTGAATAATTAAAAAAAAAACGGAAATTTATTCAGGGAAAAAATGTCAAAATTTGTATTATGAATAATTCATAATGAATAATTCATCCATCTCTGCACTATATAGAAATGTTCTTGCTATTCTGCACATACATTTATACCGTTACTTTAAAGCTTCAGTTCCAGTGGCTCCAGGCAGTGTTCAGCAGCTGAATAAATCCAGGACCGCAGCAACCTGCCCATGCAAACCAGAAGACCTAATAAAAAATGTTTGCTTGTGACAGCCCAATTGACACTTGCCATGTTAGTCCGGTCTGATCACATAACTGATCAGTGCATAAGACCTGTTGAACGTGCTCCCTTCTCAATGGTGGTTCCTGGAGTCTCCAGGGGGAGCTTCAGCCACAACTAGTCACAAGATTTCTGAGGTTATATCCCCTGCTCACATGCAGAAACCTTTCTAAGACACCCTTCTCCTCCCCAGCTTTGACTGGCAAGGCTTTTATTTCCCTTCCTGGGAGTCATCTCTCACTCTGTATCACACTGAATTGAAATGACCCTTGTCACGCTCCCCGTCTTGTGTGTCTCTTTGAGCTGCCTCTGAACACTCATAGACTAGAAGTCCACCTGCCGTTAAGTAACATGTTGGATGCAGTCTTTCCAAAGATGGGTCTTCCACTTGCAGCTAAAGCCCAGTATGCTCTTATCAACCATTCTTTGGATTGTGGACCTCATCCATTAACTATACCCTCTTGGAAAAGAAAACAATATTTCAGAGTTGCTTTACAGTTGCTGTTACAGCTTTCACAGCTTCATTTCTAGGGGAACTGCAACTTGAATATTTCCTTGAACAGAAGCTGTGGCCTTAAAGTCCACAGAAACATTTTGACTTCGGCCCATTTGTCTCATTACTTTTAGTAACCTACAGATGAAGGTCCCTACATACAGTCGTGTAAAACATCATGAGCCTTTTGTTTAGAAGGCAACAGCTAGGTTAGTATATGTAGTGCATGTAGGGAATCTTTTCTACATGCAGAAGAGCAGATGACAGAAGCCCCCAAATACTTCCCTTCTACACCAACTTTGATGGTTCAATGATTATTTGGTTGTTTGGATAATTATATTTTATCAAGTAGAAAGTCTGGCAATTTTCACTTCCTTTTTCAGAAATGTAACCTGCAATGGTGGTGTTCTCTGTCAGATTTCCCTTTTATGTAATTTTATAAGTTTATTGTGATAGCATTCAAAAGGCTGCGCCTGAAAAGCTCTATAACATATGGCATATATTTAACATTGCTTGTGAATTAAAAATAACAGCCTGCCATCTGCCTTTGTGAGCAGATTTTATCAAAGTCTAAATGAAAAGCTCAAAGATGTGAATGTTGTCAATTAAAATATGAAACACTTAGGTTCATGACAGGGTAAAAGTGCTCAGACTTACCTTACTTGAACCTGAGTCACTAACAGCTTAGCCACCATGTTTGAGTAGTCACTTTATACAGGAATAAAACATCATATTGAGCATCACGAATAAGTCTTGCTTTGAGAAAATAAAAGAGTCATAAGTCAGCCTATTGCCTGTTGGTTTGTCGCATATGAACTGTTTGAAAAGGTGTGACATAGTAATTTTCACTTACTCTAGTTACTTAAACGAACATTTCTATTAAATCTCATTAAATGTTTTCAGTAGCTATTAGCTAATGGGTTCATAGTTTTAGCTGTACTAGAGCAATACAGTATCAGCTATACCTTCCCCCAGCCTTCTCCCTATTGAAGTTAGAGTTAGTAATAATTGATCGTTCATTCATTTTCAGCTTCAGGGTTTTTTTAGCCAAGCATGTAGATGTTTTTTACTTTTTTAAATGAGGTAAATCTCTAAATGAAAATACATTTTAAAATAGAAAGTAAAAACATTTCATTTTGAAAATGTCAAAATAAAATACTGAGACTTTTAAAAGAAATCTCCCTCTCCCTCAATCTCACTCATTTTTTTGGCTAAAATTACTCACTAACTTGTCAAAAGATATAATGCTAGCCTGGCTGACACTGTCTGCCCATAGCATTCTACATTTGTATGACCTTCTGACTTGATTATTGCAAGTTTTTACCTGAATTACTTTCAACTGGTGTACCAGGACTTGTCAGGAGAGAGTTGTTCCAGAGTTTTGTCCCCATCACCTGCTGGGACCTGTTGAATCTAGAATACAACTCAAAATACACACTGGAACAGTGTGTGGTAATAGGACCAGAATCTCAGAACTGCTGTAGGATGAGTTCTGGATATGCTTTCTGTTAGGTGTGAATCTTTTTTCAGTTTTTCATTCACTATTTAAATTCTTTACACATTTTTTAAACTGATCAAGCTTTTTGATAAACTGAGGAGAGGGAGGAAGCACCACCTTTTGTTTCTACTTTCAATATGGAACAGGACTTCAGATATCATAGTGATGCTGTACAGTATCTAAAGGAGTTTGTAACATCCCAGGAGATGTGTCACAAAGAGAGAAGTTGGTCAGTATTTCAGTCAATTGGTCCATCCTTTGCTCGTGTATGATACCGTATCATACAGAAAGCTCCTAATTCAAGTGAAACAAACTAAAATTGCATGTGTGGGTAGTGTGGAACAGAACCTTGTCACCTTTAGTTGCCCTGAACTGCTGAATGTTCTCAAAAAGAGGGATTCAAGAACAATGTCTGGAATCTGATTACTGCACAAAGATGGAATCATAGAATCATAGAATACCAGGTTGGGAGGGATCTCAAGAATCACCTGGTCCAACCTTTCTTGGCAAAAGCAGGGTCTAGACAATATGGCCCAGCACCCTGTCCAGCTGAATCTTAAAAGTGTCCAATGTTGGGGAATCCACCACTTCCCTGGGCGGATTATTCCAATGGCTGATGGTTCTCATTGTGAAAAATTTTCCTCTTGTGTCCAGTTGGAATCTCCCCAGGAGTAACTTGTATCCGTTACCCCTTGTCTTTTCCGTGTGACTCCTTGCAAAAAAGGGAATCTAGATAAGACAATTTAAATTCAGTGCTCTATTTGCTCTCAGCATTTTTAGTAAAACTTCAATGACTTCAAAGAACATAATGAAATTAGGCTAATATAAAACAAGTGTAAGCAAGTTCCCGTTTTTTTACACAGAAAAGCTTGAGTTATGCTTTTGGGCAGTACCATGAAGTAAGGAAGTATTGAGTCGCAACCGGCAGATGACCTAGTCAACTGTACATTAAACAAGTCAAAATAGATTTGATTTAGATTTAACTAGGGAAGTATTGGAGGAAATTTTATGTTTTATTTAGCTGAGGGAAAAGACAAGTCTTACAGTCTTATTCTCTGTAATATGTAGAGCAAAGAGCATGACTTACAAATATGAATTGTTAGGGGAAAATACAGCTCCCTCATAAAAGGGAGTTTTATCTTTGTGAAGGTGCATGGGCATCGGAAAGTGACTGGCAACAAAAATCTTTGCATCAGTTACCATGAGACAAGAAAAAATAGTTCTTCAAAAATGAAGAAGTAACTCAAAATTCACACTCAAAGTAGAGGAAAAGAAATTGAGATATGAATAAATAGGAAGATCTTCTATCAGGCACTCCAGAAAACTCACATGGCTGAGAGAGCTGTGGCTCCTCCCTTACGTATTCTTTTGGAATATGTTTTGATAAATACATTGGATCAAATGCATTAAATTTTCACAGCCTGCCAAGTTCAGCATATCAGTGTCCTCTCAGATACAGTGAATTTGGCTGGCTGCACATATTTGACAGCCCCTTTGAAGGACAGCCTGAACTTTCTGAGTTTTGCAGTTCCTCTGGCCTAGACTTGTTCGCTTATTTATCATTTCTTGTTCTGCTCCACCAGCTAAATTAAATAAACAAAACCAGAGGAAAAATAAAGCTGTGTAAATTTTTGTCATGAATCTAGTGAAGCTCTTGCATTGTTTTCTGTGCAAGAGATGAAACAGCAATTTGAAGAAAAGAAGAGTTTTGTGGTTAAAACACAGGACTAGGAGTCAGGAGACAGGCTCCTTTCCTCAGTTGCCGTGGATGTCCCATGTGATCACAAGCCTGGTTTCTGCATGTTGGTCCTCAGACTCAGCGCTGATTCAGGTGGAAGTAGAAGCAGGCTCCTAAATCTTGCTCAGTTTTACTTGTTGTCATTTGGAAAATGGGCATCCTCACTGATCCGACAGAATAGACTGTGATCCTCCTAACAGTCCTCGAGGGGCTCTGGGAAGAACAAAAGCATTTGTGATGACAAGTAGGTAGTTGATACTTACAGGTTTATACAAAGGCTGCACCAATGCATATATAATTTATAATGCATTCTATACAGGCCTAAGTAGACAACAAATTTTTTGGAAAAAAAATGGCACTACTTTTACCTCCTAATAATCTTTCTGAGTGATCTCTTACACATTTGCCTCCAAATAACAAGACTGTTCTATTTCTCTATATTTTTTATTTGATTATACTGAAAACATATGCTAAACTATAAGAAGCAGTTGTAATACATATTTCACAGGCATTTCTGCCAGAAGAAAACCCAGCTGTAAACCAGGATGTATTTTACTTGGAATTTCTCTCCTTCCTCTACCTATTTCTTACCATTTGCTGGGAAACAAGGAGGATAATTTTTCTCCGACTTCATTGCAAGAGTTTGATGTCTCCTTCAGTTGCACGCCTGCAACTTAACAAACTCCATTGAACTCATCACCACCTCCAGATGTATTTAAAGGTCAGATGCCAATTTAAAAGGCCATATCGGCTGGAACAATCTTTCCCACACTGGGCTCCATGAACAAAGTAAAGCGTAAAGGGTCTGGAGTAATACTATGGACCTGTGTAGGGCAGCAGCATCAGTTGTTGTGTTCAGTAATAGGTCCTCATGAATGGAAGTTGAGAGTGGTCCATTTTCTTAGTTGTCCCCCCCCCCAAAAACATAAATATTACTGCATTAAAGTATTGTTTAAATGGGGAGTGTCAGTTTTTTGGTTTATGTGGTTTTTTCCTGGTTCGTTTTTCAGATGTTGCTACTTTTCAGGCAGTCCTCTGCTATAGTATTAAAAAGGAACCCGTTACAAGCATGTTTTTGAATACCACTGAAATTTAAATATTCTTGATATTGTTGGTTACTTATTTGTTTTGATTTAGATAAACAAGAAAAATGTTTACATAAAGGGAATCCTCACTTACGATGCATAGGTAGGCAAAAGAACAAAAGTACCAATTTTTAAAATAGCAGAATATCAAAAAGAACCCAAATAACCCAGCTTTGGCAATGTGAAACAAAAGGCTTCAGTTTCACTCCCAGTGGTTTCTGGAAACACATCTATCCAAAAAAAAGGAGGAATGATGAGATTCAGGTGATCTTGGATCATCATCAGGCTCCAACCGCTCTCAGGCTCTCTGCTAACAGCTCTTGCAATTCTTCATGTCAAGTACCTCAACTAAAGTATGCCGTGGAGAAGTGGGCTCTCAGGAGGTGTCCGTTGAAAATCCCAGCCTAGCATCTTTGGTGCAAGCAACAGATGGTTAAACTAGAAAATACTTTCCAGGTTTATACTGAAGCAAACCCTGTTGCTTATTAACAGAAACAAGTTGAGGTAACTACATTCCTCATAATTCTAAAAGTGAACAACATGGAGAAAAGAACACAAAAAATGAGTCATCGATAGAGAGTCTTTGTTCTTACTTTGTCCAGAGGCTACTGACTAATAAAAAAGATACACGAAGGCCAAATCCCAAATGGTGGGTCACCAGTGAGTGAGAAATGTCAGATGATCCCTGTTCCTCAAAGACCCCACAACCAAGAGATCTAACAGTATATTATATATAACGCCATACATAATGAAAGATCTAGCTACTCCTTCCCATCTTCCATCTATAAATGCCTGTTCTTCTTTACAGGAATGCCTAGAATTTGTCTGGAAAAGGATGTATGCTTCACCCTAAAAACCCAATTTTTTCACTTGCACTTATGTTCGGAAATGAAGGTGTTAGCATCCAGTTATCTTAACTCTTTCTTTAGCCAGCCACTGAGAAAGTGAAATGTCAAAATGTCATTTAACCCATGCAAGGGCATAAAATCTGCTTCCTGAAGCAGCAGGTAGTGGAGATGGAAAGCACAACAGGTATGGCCTGCTACTCACTTTGGCTCTCCCAAACACAAAAAGCCAGTTTGACTGTTGCTACTACTGGGACAGCAGCTGGGGATGCCATGCACCAGCAGTCATCCCCACTCCCACCCATTCTGTTTCCCTGGCAGTGCCTTTGCTTTCCCTAGAGCACAAGCAGTTCCAACCTCGTGTCAGCCCCTTTGTTTGAGGTGGCAGAATTCAGTCATCTCTCCAGAACTGACAAGTCCTGACCTTACAGTGAATCTCAATCATCAAACACTTTACCTTCAAGTACTTAAATGTAGCAGTTAATGACAGTTTATTAATGTGTTACAAAATCAAAATGACTATTTTTGTAATGTTATTATTTTGACATTTTCAAGGAAATGAGGGAACCTATTCTTTCTTTACTCCCACAGTCTCATTTTTGTAGCAATCAGTATGTTCCCAGCAAAACGTTTCATTTATTTTCTTAATTAAATTACGTTTTTTTGAGGAGGACTTCCTTGCTGTCAAAAAATTTTCACTGAATTCTAGTAATACCCAAAGAAAGACTTTGGGTTCAATAAGAAAACAAACTAGCAAAGCCGAACTTCCTGTATATGTAACAATGGCAAGCTTCCAAATTGGAAGAAGATTTCTATTTAAGGCAAGATATTTTTTATTATTATTATTTTGTCAAAGCGAGCCTAATTTCTGCCAGTGCTAATTATTGCCAGCTGTATCAATGTGGTTTCTTTACTGCATTCATTTTATGTGTTTAGGAAAATGACAGCAATTCTTTTCATCCCAATTTTCTGTACCTTTACAGTGTTAATGAGAAATCTGATAGCTTCTGCTGGAGAATGGGTCTTCCTATGTATTTCAAAAGAGAAAAGCAACCTGCTTTTCATTGTAAGTGACCTTTGATGCTTCTGGTAGCCTGTACAGGCGTCAGAGGTCTCCTGGGTACGTGTTTTTCATGCTGTGCCTGATTAGAAGCACAGCATAGTGCCAGTCATCCCACCTCTCAGTAGCTTTACAATGCTGGTGGCCCTGCAGTACTTTGCAGTGTAAGGCATGCTGTGCCTGAGGTGAGCTTCTGCAACCACACAGAAAATCTAGGGGTAGTGGGATATGGCAGCGGGGTGACTCCAAACTGAGAAAGGGATAGGTTTTAGCTAAGGAGAGGTAGGTAGTCAGCACTCTAGTCCCCACTGAAGAAGGGCTGAAAAAGCAGAGCAGTGTGACCTGGGATGCAGGCAGGGTTTGGCAGCTGGGACAACAGCTAAGCTCTTTCATTTCGTCTTTGAAGATGCCTGTGGGGTCCTACCACATTACTGAAGTGAGTGAGGGCTGCCAGGGGTTGCTGACAAAGCAGGGCTTCCAAAATGCAGATCCCCATGCAGCATCACCCTTGCCACATGCCTAGAGCCACCCCTGCCAAGCAGCTGATAATCCAGCCTCCAAACAAAGGGAACCAAGAGGCCAGAAACGCACAGCTTTACAACCATGGGCAGAAAGCAGGT
>JAVKLA010000074.1:44720303-44733216 GCA_034782735.1 Sagittarius serpentarius
AGCCCAGCTGCACATTATTAATGTGTTCCTGGTAGCAGGAGGTCAGCAAGGAATGGCCTTTCGTCTCCGTTGTTAACTTTTTTTTTTTTTGAGGAGCATGTACCCAAACATGGAGGGAAAAGTATTTCCAGTTTATGGGAGATCTTCACCATCTGTGAACATCTGACAGTGCTGGAAGGTGATACAGATGCAGGAGCATCTCTGAGGTACTGAAGGTGAACGTGTTTGGTACAACAGCAGAACTTAAGAAAAGCTGTAGTTATGTACCCACCACCTGGGCTCTAGTAATAACCAGATAAAACAGGAAGAGTGGTAAGCACCACTTCCCTTCCCCAAACAGTCTCACATTTGCACATTAGGGTTCAATATTTTAATTTCATATCTTGCATTTCCCTAAAATCTAAACACTTTCACTCACACCACATGGAAGTTAGATTAAGAAGTGGTCTGTATGGTTTTAAACCAAGGAAAATCAGATATAAGATAGAATATCCTGGCTTTAGCCTAAATAATCAATACTGTCTTTGAGTATGGGTTTAAATCAGATTTTTGGTCTTATTTCATCACGGATTCATACAGTTAATGGGAATCTATAGGTTTTTGAAACCAAAAAATAAAAAGCTCTGATTAACTAGCTCTTCCAAAACCAAAAGAAAACAGAGAATATGCTGTAGCCAGTCAAGACTGTGTATCTCTCTGATTATTTAATTATGATGAATAATGAGAGGGAGGCTGTTTGAGTTTTCTTTCTGTTCTGCCTTTAGCAGAATGTCGGTTTTTTACCTGAGAGCTTTTGAAAGAGCTTAAGCTTTAAATCATCATTTTTCTCTCATGAAAAGACTTTATGCCTTCCTCACTGACCTCTGTATTCACTGTACAATACATTTATACTTGCTTAGGAGCTTTGATTCAGGTTGAACAAAGTAAAGGGGCATCTTAGTCTTAATTGACTTAGGTGTGATATTTCCAGCCCATTCATCTAAAAAAAGTGCAGAAAAAGGCATTGTTTAGAATGAAAGATACGTATTATAACCTCTTACTTAAGTATGGCTCACTTATATAGCTGTGTTCTCTTTTCTCTTAACTTTGCACATCTTTTTCATTTCACCTTTTCTTCTCTTCATTCTCCTCTTTTTTTTTTTTTTTTGACAGTAACTCTTTTGTTAGCATGGTGTTTCTTCAATTTATATGTAATTTATTTTAATGTGCTGAAAACACATACAGCAGAGATCTTGTGCAGTACAATACAATGCAATACAATACAATATGGATTGCTCAAAAGTAGACTACTTGTATACATTGGATCAGACAGTTTCTCAGTATCTGGTGTTATAGGAGTGCTGTACAGTACAAAAAACATGGCAATAGAAGCTGTTTTCTTTCTGGTGTACATTTAAGGAATCATCATCAAAGTCACTGGAGTTATTTCACGTTTATTCAGGTCTGAGAACTGAATGTGCCAATACTTTAATTTAATTAAGCTTTTGCATGTAAAATCAAAATGGACTGCATTTCCTTCCTGTTGTATTTCAGTCTACTCAGTGACAAGACACAGGCAATAAATCTGGCATAGTGTGTTGGAATACAGAAGGCTCCGATGAGAACCAGGCAAAACCAGACATAACTCTATCGATCTTCAAAACTGGAGCCTGGATTTGGAATGTACCTTATGCAAAAAAAGGAGGATCACACAGATTTCAGAATAACACAATTCTGGTCTCATTATTCACTTACTAGCTACATTTATGGCAGTGTACTCCAACTGAATCCTGCAGAGTTATGCTAATCCAAGACAGTAAGGAATTTGTGCCAGTGATTTTAACAGCACCCTTACTCATGTAAGCAAGAGAATTAGCTTCACAAGTCTATCCAGAGATTTATTAAAAACAGACGTGATATTTTAAAGCAGTTCTTCATTTAAAGAGAATAATTGTAGGAATCTACGCTCAAATTTTGCAGAATAATATTCTCAAAAATGGTCACTGGCTCATATTATATTAAATTCCTTCTGATATCTGTGTATTCAGAATATTTTTTTCTTCTGTGCTGGAGTTAAGTTTTTAAAGGTACTATTCTTCACAGCTGATACTTACAGAACTCAAGTTTTAAAAGTATGGTGAATGCCCAGATCTGGCCATCACACAGTTAAAGGTATCAGCAGAGTGGGTCTAAGGTAGATTCTGATTCGACATTCCTGATTTTCCTTCCTGACTTTGGAGATACCAGTCTATACACCACTGTAACTCACATCAGAAAGCTGGTCCCTTTACAATGTATCTGCACGCACTGCCATTTTTGCCATCACCATTCACAGAATAGTATTCAGGTGACTGACGAATATGTTAATCATCTGCCAGGAGCATTTATTTACCACAACCTTAAACATCACAGGGACTTAAGGATATGTTTAGTTGTCAGTTACACGGAACCCAGAATCATTCCCATGAAGTCTGTGAAATTAACACAAAAGTACATACCTGACAGACAAACATTTCCTATCACATCTGTTCTGTTAAACACCATCCCTACCAGGTTGGAATTTTGCAGGTTAGTCCTGCAAAACTAAATTTCAATGGTATATAAACATATTCAGTATTAAGATTGCATAGCTTAATCATCTTCTACCAGTCAGGAATGCTTCCAAATCTTAGCAATGTACCTTGATCTCAGGCTGGCACAAAGGTTTGTTCAGAGAATTTTTGGTCTTCATTACCTAATCTCTGAACCACCTTGACTTACATCTGCTCTGAATCAGTACCTTTTTCCTCTCAAGATCACTGTTTTTCAAAACCCATACCTACCACTACTATATAAACAAAAGAAGGATGTTGCAGGACAATTTTAAGGTACAAAATTAAATTCAGCTCTGGTGCACAAGGCATAATATAGCCCTATCCACCTCCTGCTTCACCTTTTTCCATTCTGGCTGTGCTGTTGACAGTGGGGGCAATTACATTGGTTATGTGATAGGCAATATTTCTCTAGAAGGAATAACAATTTCAAAATTCAGTTCCTCTCTTTCTTGGAGAAAAATGTGATTCCTAGAGGTGTTTCTAAAAACACCTCTGGGCAGGAAATTAGGACTGGATAAGATGGACAAAGATCCTGCTGATCAAGCTATTTTTGCTTTTTAGTACCTTCTTGCTGATTAGTGTTACGGTGTTTATGGTGGACGTTATAGTGGGTGATAATGGTGGCACCTTTATCACATGCTTATTTTAAATGGGTGAAAGATGATAAAGTCTGTAAGTGCCTTCATGAGTAAATAGAATTGTATTTATCCACAAAATCTCAGCCTACGGAAAAATAGTACATAAGACCCGCAGAAGATGCTACCATTGAAGGTTATGGAATGGAATGTGAACAAGCTTATGAATTTTTCTCTGTCACACAGAATTTTTAAATTATAAAAAACTGTTTTGCATTTAGTAAGAAAAGCTTAAGGGGGGGTCAAATTTAAGTTCAGCTTGAAAAGCTGCTGTGGTTAAAACATTTCCAAAGATCAAAAAAAAGATAACTGGTAAATATCTGCTGATTGAGTTACTAGTGTTCTTTTCATAAGCATATCATCTTCTCCATTGAATTGATAACCCAGAACATTTTATTTTTAATAGTTACCTGAAGTAGTAAAAATATAAGCCTAGAGGCTACTAGAACAGTGAGGTGCTATTTTTCAATTATAGGGTGGAACTTAAATAACCCACATAGTAATGTTGAAATTCAGCAGCCATAGGCTATCACTTGTGCCTTTTTAATACAAAATATTTAACATAATGTTAAGCATACAGTGCAGGACTCCATATTTGCCAGGAAAGAGAACTAATGCTGCTTGCTATCTATGCTGCATGCTGTAATTGCGAAATGCAGTACACTCTTCTGTGATGAGAAAGCACTAGTGCAATTGCCAAACAAACATGAAAATGAAGTGGAATTTTCTTCCAGTTCTCTGTCAGTTAAGAAATTCCAGGCTCAAAATCACCCTCATATTTTACGTATTCATGAAAATTTATTAGAATACCACTCAGAGTAGGCAATCAGCATAACAGAAATTTAAAACTTATTTACTTCAATATGAATTCTGCTATTGTCTTTGGCTGACAGAGAATTTCACTATCTGAATGAAATTCAGGTATTGTATTTAAAAGTCCCATTAACTTTCATAGTGAAATATGAAAAATGTTGCAATCCAAGTATTGGTGCATTTTTTTGAGGAAGAATGTGGTGAAGATGTAGCTATTTCTAGCAAAACTGTTTAAAACACCATCCAAGGGATAAGGGGAAAATATCCTAATCATAAATATTCCACTTTCCACAAAATTTTTATTCAGAAACACAAAAATGAAAAAGAAGCCTGAAATAAGAAAAAAACAAATCTTTTTCATCTGCTCTATGATAAAATCAAAAGTGTGACTATCTGTCCATATGCTCCTGTGATGTGTATGCCGAAGAGCATATAGAGATTTTCTTTAAAAAGTGTCTTCTGTGCATAATCTATAAATCTCTACTTGTATATTTGGTGTATTTCAACAGAAAAAGCCTTGCAAAGAAAATCCCTGAAAAGGGACTGCATAAAAGCAATGAATAAAAATGTTTTTCAGAGAGGAAGGAAAAATGAGAAACACCTTAGGCCAGGGCACAAAAGATTAAATTTTACCACTGTTGAAATAATGCCAAAATTGGAGCCCACCTTACAAGACATCCTTTAAAAAGGTCATGTAGCCGGCTAGCAGGCTAATCATCTTTTTAACTAGGAAATATTTACAAAATAAACTTCCTCAATTTTGTAGTTCATAGTAACTTACATAATGACAGTGATAAAATTAATAATAAGGGACTGTGAACAGTAAAATTCGTAACTCATGCAGAATACTTAATACGAATTCTGTAACATCTCTTACCATATTGCTATATCTTAGCAATCCAATAAGGTAAGATACATGTTTATCTGCAGTTACCTTGACCAGTCCTAACTGCCGTAAACGTTATGTGAATACTCATGAATGATTAAATGAACATCATTGTGTCTTGACATCCATTTTTATTAAGGCTGGAGCCCTAGATTATGTTTAAATGATTTGTCTCTTTCCTAATGCAAGTAGCAGAACTTGATCTGTGCTTATTAATATTAGCTTTTGGGATGCTGAAAATTTAGCAGAATATTACTTTCTCTTGTAATTATGTTCATTGAAGTTACAGTGTTTTAAGGGAAAAAAGATTCAGAAGCCTAGTTTGCACTGGAATGCCAACATGGGTTGCAAGGGAGAAATCTCAAACCCTGCATGTGGTGACAGGGAGGAGAGACTAACCCAACCACCTCCCCAACAGTGTGGACAGCTGAAGTTCATGGGGCAAGTTCATGCTGACAGGTTTTCTGTAGCCAGGAGGGGACAGACACATGATGGTGCAGTTGGGTGAAGAGGAAATCTTAGTGCACGGTTGCAAATCTCAGATAGAGTTGTTGGAAAATTGCTGTGGCTGCATCAGAGAATGACAGTCTTGCCTGCAAAGGCTTGTGATGCTGGGAATGTCCTGGCAAGCCACGGGGCATTCAGTTGTACCCCATGTGGTACTTTTTATCTATAGTTAATCCTTGTGCATCTTTCTCTTATCCTGTGCAAAAGCACACAAAAAATTCAGATGCCATGCTGACTAACATCTTTTCAGTCTTTTAAGAAAAAGATGTGCATTTAAAACCTATAATTTTTTGTCCTTCCCTTCTTATAACTCTTAATCTTAGCTGGGACCCTTGATTTATGATCCCATGAGTTTATAGATGGGGCTCAGCACATCTTCATTTCTATTTTGCACGTAGTTTGTCTTGGAACAAAATTAAAAAAAAAAAAAAAACAGAAAAAGAAAAAAAACCCACCCAGATTTCTAGTATCCCCGTACTGAAATGTGCTTATCCTGTTTGGAAATATTTTTTTTTTCCTTTGCAGTGAAAGACAAGAAAAAATGTAGTTGTTGTTTTATGCAGCTATCTATCACCATTATTATTGTTATTCGCTTAAAATCTCTATTTTTTTATAGTCATTTACCATTACTTGCTATAAGTATTTTGCACAGTTATATATTCTTAGGGAATGGTGGCAGCATCATGTCAATTTGCTATAGTAATTGCTGAAAATAGCCCATCCACCAATGTGCTCAAATAACCCTTGTTAAAGTATCTTTCTTGATCCTTTCCTGTGTTCATTCCCCTGGGAATTCCTATAGCTATGGCTGTCCTGAAGGCAAGAATCTGCTGCCTGTAGTGAAGAGGTGGCTGTTATTTTCTGAGCTGTTGTCGTTCCCATAAGAGACCAACTCACCAATGCTATGGTTTGTTAGTCACTTATAATATCTAGCTTTTCCAAACCAGACTCAGACGAATACAGAATAGGCATTCCCTACAAGCTGAGTTCAGCTTTTGAAGAGTAAACAAACATTTCATTAAAATGGTCTCACTAAAGACGGACAGAGAGATCTGAACTGAGCTGTCACCTTGTATTAGTCACACCCATAAATTCTGCCGTGTTACAGTGCTCACTTGCAGTATCCCAGAGAGCTTGGAAGAGGCAATTCTTCAGGTTCCCCTCTCTTCATTCTGGAGTTTTGTCTGGGGGGAGGTTATCATCTCCTTTGCAATGTCCAGTATGTGTTTTCATCAGTACTGCCACACTCGCTTTGTGTACAGGTACTCAAATACTGACCCTGACAGCAACAACATTAGGCCAGTGCAAATAAATATTTTTGTTATGAAGACCACTCTTTCTGTATCAGCTCCTTTGCTTTCAGTTCTGAGACATAGCATTTCTGATGTTGATGGTTTCCTGGTCTTTTGGATTGTTTTTTCCTCCAGTAGCAGTGACAGTGAATTCAGTCCTCACATTCACTCTGACAGTCTGACAACTGATATCACTAGGACACAGCTAGGACTGGTTTATTACTTTTAGTAGGATTTATTTAATTCAGCCTCACAGCCTAAGGGGGTGGGGGAAGAGATTTAACTCAAAATTAAATTCTTGCAGGAGTCCTTTCAATATAAGAAAAATGGACAGGAGGAATATGGATAGAGGGTAGAAAAGCAATGGTTGGAAAAGCATGTAATGTGAACATGATTATTAAATGAAATGAGTCATGGAAGTGGGCTTGGTAAAACATGTATGAAACAAAAAAGTAGAGGGAAAAGAATAGCAACAGACTTTGTAACATATATGATAAAGTATGAATAAAACATCTGTGCCTGAGATTTTAATGGAGTAATGGCTGGATGGTTTTTTTCGAACTATAGTTTTGAAAAAGGAAATTTAAACCAAAGTCTAGATGAATAATTCTTGAAAGTTGTCTTTCCAACAAAAAATCCAATAGAAACAGCTTTTTATTAAATAAATATTACTTCGCTTTCCATGACTCAAAAGCTGTATTATTTTCCAAATGAATAAGGGGAAAAAAACTAGTGATGTATTAAAAAATAGCCATGAAAGTAAGGAAGGATTAAACTGGGTTTTTCATGACTTCTATGAGCCGTTGTTAAAGAATACCATGTAAACAGTGAAATTATGAGATCTGCCTACTGCACTCAAGTATTCCAAATTCAGATACAGTTCCCAGCCCAGTCCTTATGTCTGATCAAGAATTTTCCTCTCTAACCTGGGCCATCGGAAAGCAATCTTTTCTTCCACACAAACCCCTGCATCCCAAACAAGGAAGATCTTTAACGCTGCCTTTCACTGCTCATGGTGAAATTAATTTATTCATGAAAACCAAACATGGGAAACAAATGGGATGGAAAGCGGTGAACATAATTAGACAATGTGCTAATCTCCACCTTTTATATAATTAGCATTGGAGGACTTCAATGCCTCTTTCCCTTCAAGGATTTTTCTTAATTGGTGAACCTTTCACCTTACTACACCACAGACCACCAACTTTCTTTGATACTTCAATTGTTTCTTGGGCACATGGACCATCCAGTCTGCTGAGAAAGCAAGCATTACCTAGTAAAAATCCAGAGCAGCTTCCTAGCCCACAAGGAAGTAAAATGTTCTTCCCCTGCAGGGCTAGGGGATTCTCTGCATCTACAGGGAAGCCCTTTATACAAAGATTTATTTTGTATTAATAAGCAACTTGCTGAACAAAACCTAAACAGTCACCTAACTGGGATATGCGGCATCTCCTTGCAAGTCGATGTGATGGCAAGCAATAAACTCGAATAATAATGGTAGTAAGACAAAATTACTCCCATGCCTGTCCTCCAAGGATGCTGCAAAAAGGAAAATGGGATTACCAAAATACACTCCTTTTGACATTCCATGATTTCTAGGTTAATATCTGCAGTGAACTTATCCTGAATCAGAACAGAGTAAGTGGGGGCCATGTAATCACATATGAACAACTGCATTTTGTGACACGTGTTTCATTCAGCACTCTTTAATGTTCTCTTTCCCACTCCTTTGCTCACTTTCAGCCTTCAGTCAATCCGTAGTTGGCTACAAGGGAATGGAGCTTTGGGATGAGACCTGTTTTACACACACATGGTGCTTGCAAAGCAGAAAGTCATCAGGAGAAATGCTTTAATCTCCTGCTTCTACCACCTGTAACTCTCTGACCATGTGTTCAAAAATGAATGATCACCTGAAAAGGCAAACTGATCAGACTTTTTAAAGGCGGTGTCGTACATTTTTGCAAGGAGCTCTGAACATAAGCTGATATCTTTAAAAACAGCTGCAAAAGAAAGGAGACAGTCTTGGGCATGTTATGAGTCTAGGGAAGGAGCTTAAAACCGGTTTTTAAACAGCTGCTGACAGAGTAGCAATGATAATGTGACTACCTGTGGCCATATATCCTCATTTTCCTGTACTGAGCAAGACAGTCAGAGGACCAAAACACTTGAAGAACCCTCATAGTCACCTTCTTTATGAGTGAAACTTCATCCTTTTGCCTCTCCCCTTAAAAAGAAAATGGCCTGTTAATGATAAATAAATTCTTCAATATTAGCATATTGCTCGGAAGAGAACAGGGAGGTCACTTGGGATATGAATGACTGGAGGAGAGGCAGCCAGTACACAGCAGTTCATCATCTGTGTATCATTGCACAGAGTCTATGAGCTTTAGCAATGGTTAGATTTAGAGACTGCAAGCAATCTGAATAAATCAGGGTTCTGTCAAAATTGCACTTGGTTTGCAGAGAAACATTGACAAGAAATACAGATGGATAAACTAAAAAACATCCTGAATCAAATAGTCTGCATAAAAAAAAGAGATATCACTGCTACTAATTTGGAAGTCTACTATCCAGATCTTGCAACCTGTGTATTAATGTACTTCCTGTAACTTTTACCAGATCTGGGCAGCTCTCTTTAAACCTATGGCCTCACATGTAAAGCCAAACCAAGCTCTCTTCGATCTTGCTATGTTATATATTTACAAACAACTTAAAGACCTCAGGTAATCCTTCTAAATGAAAAGATAAAGTCTAGGTGCCATATTCCTTCTCACAATAGAAACTGGTGCTTGTAGGGAGTAGAATTCAGACTTGAAAGTGTAATTTCTACCCCATTTGCCTCTTTGGCTTTACAAAAGGCATAGCATGTACTTTATGTAATTTCAATGTAACTGTGGTAGAGCTTAGAAAGTACGGATACTTTACACGACAGGGTAATCACTTCAGCTCAAATTACTTCATCTGCTACAGTAACAAATGAGATACTTTAAAGACTGTCTTTCTCCACTGTACATAATTTTCATTTAATTGCAAACATCTTAGAAGAAGGGGCCTTCTCTGAGCTGAGCTTAGCCGACGCTTGGAATGAGTGTGTCTTCCCAACCACAATAATTTGTAAGTCTACTGCCAGTATCAATCTGGCTAGACAGATAGTATTCTGAAGTGATGAGGAATAAAGTTGGTAGATGAATGGGCAAAGGAGAGTATGTGGCCCAACGGAGGGAAAGGTCTACAGGGCAAGCTTACACCTTTTTTGCATAAAGGAAAAAAAACTTTTTGAAACCTCAAATCAATTAAACTTGAGTTAGAATTCACACCTTCTTACAAGCCAAATCAACTCACCACAGGAAACAAGTCCATAGATGCAGCTCTTAGCTCCAGGTCTCAGAGAAGTGCTTGCAACTTGTGCTTTGTAAAGCAAAATTAATAAAAGACATGGACGTGCTCCACAAAGAGAAAAGAACCTCCAGGCTTACTAAAATTGTGCACTCTATCATGCAACAGGTGTTCTTGGAGGGGAGGAGAAAAAGCAAAGCACTACTTGAAAAAAAATTCTATTTTCATTTCACAAATGATTGACAACTTTTTACCAAATTTTGCAAAATAAGATCTCTTAAGAGTTTGGCCTCTGGAAGTATATGTTTATAAGGGATTCCTTAATTAAGGCATTATGAATAAAACTCTCTAATGCCATATGTACACAATGTAATTACTGGAACATTAACTTAGACGCTGTATTCAAGGCTGTAGAACTGTTCCAGTGGAACCATGTTTCATGAGCTACACTAACAACTCTGAAAAATCCACCATTTTCGCAAAAATATTTTGTACTGAGTCACCGGGTAAAGACCATAATTGTTGGTTTTTAAGTTGGAGCAAAGCCCCATTAGTAGCACTTGGATACTCTGAGGTTGAAAATGGTGCAAAGTACGTGAAATACTGTAAAAGGAAGGATTTCTGAAATTCACAATAATGGGAGTATTAGATGACTTAAGTCCATCAGCTTTTCATCATTTAAGGAGACTGAATGGTATCAGGAGAATCATCACCTAAGCCCATATCTAGTGCTCCTTCTTAGACCCTGTTCTTTACAGCTGAGCTACATACGTTCACATGACTGATACAAGTGGTTTTCTACTCCAGCTGTGTCTTATGTAACACAAATAAAAAATAAAAGTTGACACACAAATCAGAAAACTGAGTTGTTTCTAAACACCTATGAGCCTTCCCTGAACAGTTTTTCAGTGTAATCCAGAAATTAAATTGTTGCACTGGAATTCAAGTAAGCTGAGTCAAAAGTCTGTCTCTGGCTCACAGGCCTCCTTTGGTGATCTTGGATGTGTCACCTGGTTTGGCGTTTGGAAGCACATAAACACTCCTGCATCTGCTATGAGGAAGTAAGTTGCTTAATCCAAGCTTCTGGTTTAGATTGTTGGACTGTGAACTCTTATTTTTTGTTTATCTTCCCTCAGCTAGTTTTTGGAGGTTTCTAAGATGTTTAAGGACATCCATACTATTCCCTTCTCTTCTCTTCTCTTTTCTTAATACTTCTTTTCCATTGAGGTCTCAAAACCGAAGTCAAAGGCTACCTCGATTAGTGGAAATATTTTTAGCGGTTCTCATTAATTTGTCAGTGCTAGCTGATGCAAACGTAGTTCTTACTCTCGGTTGTTCTCTGTCTTTAGCACAGCTTCCCTCTTCTCAGCAGCGCTCTCTGGAGAAGCATGCTGACAGTCACACAGTGCCATGGAGCTGCAGTGGGAGCGTGGTGTGTGCCCCACGCTTACAGGAACGCAGAGTCTCACAGGCCTGCGCACCACGTCTGTTGCAGAAGGTGAAAGGGTCATTGTTGTATTGGTTTTTAGCGCTTGAAGTGTGTGAACCAGGGTCCCCAGAATTTTTTATTTGTACAAGTGATGTTTACAATTTTTAAATTTATTGTATTTAAAGTTTTTTACCTCAATCAGGAATTAAAGATTTAACTAGGACAGTTTGCAGCCTGCTCCATGACAAAGAAGGCCTCCATGTGGTTTGCAAAATGATGACTCTGGGATCCTAAAATCAGTGTGTATTAGTATAGGTCTTCTAAATTAGAAAAGAGAGATAATGGAGTACCTTCTCTGGAGGTAGCAAATGTGAAGTGTAGCAAAGACTGATAGAGGCCCAAGCCACATCATAAGGGGGGCAGGTCTGGGAGATTTTAGTTACCAAATTCTGCCAAAATATTTACTTAGCTAGGTACCAGCTTTGATTTCTGAAAGGCTCATAACTTCACCAACTAAGATGAATTTGCATGAAGATGGCAAAAGTTAACCCGTACCCATTGCAAATGCTTGTTCTGTACTGCAGAGACAGTAAAACTTTCCAAAGATATGGTCGGCACAGTTTTACACTGAAAAATGAGTATTTTGCCCTCAGTAGCACCTGAACTAATTTAAGTGAGCATGGAGGTGAATATAAAGTAATGCTCACATAAAATGCTTTATCACTTTAGCAACATGCTTTAACAGAACTTTATGGTGCTGGCTACAACTTCCACAGTAATCTTCCCATTTATGTGAAAAACAAATGCCCTTATTTGGTTATAGCTATAATTTCTCTTTAACATGACTCCTGAAGGATTACAGGAATTTGTTTATTTTCAGTGGTTTTGGAGCAAGGGGCTTGATTTAAAAAAAACAGGTTGAAGACTCCATGAAATTCTGACTTTTCCTAACTCTGAGCTTTCTTTGTACCTGAAAGAAGGAAAAGGTTGCCCTTTTTACTAAATTTATTCTAGAACAACTGAAGAATACAAATAACAAACAAACTAGAATTAATCATTTTGCTAATCAGAGACAAGATAATAAAGTTGGGACCCTACTCACTCATTTTGTCAGAAAAGCTTGTGTAAAATTATAAATAACCGAGGAAGGAATGTATTACTTAAAAATTAATTCCTTGCAAATAGGGACAATTAAGTAATTAATAGCAATGTCTGGTTTAACCAGCTGTAGTTTGATTGGTCTGGTGACATACATTTCTATACCACATTCATGGGCAAATTACACAGGGAAAAACATATATGCACATATTTGGAATAAACATTTTTAAAAGAAAAAGGGGGGAGGGTGAAGGGGAGACAATTCCTTAAGAGAAAATGTCAATATGTGATTTCACAAATAGCCAAAAATGTCACTTCTTAGCTAAACTGTTTAACCCTGGTTT
>JAVKLA010000074.1:44857527-44868440 GCA_034782735.1 Sagittarius serpentarius
TTGTTTCTGTGCCAGTTTTTCAGTATCAGATCAATTAGTCTAATCTTGTTTCGTGAGCCTGTTGTGGAAAAAGATGTCAGTTTTCACATCGGGTCCAATGGGAGGCATCTGAGTCTGTCAGAGCTCCCTTTTAACGAAAGTGCTGTCTCGAGCAGTGCAACTCTGCTCTTCATTGCCCAGCAATTAAAAGAACTATTTGCTCAGCCTGAATACTAACAACTGGTCATTTCAGGCTCCTTTTTTTCTGGATGCGTTAGAAACCTGCATAAATTAAGAGGCAGACCATGTGTGGAAGAAAGAGTCGAGAAACACTCCACAAGCATGCACACACCTTCAGCCAGGCACCAGGCAGCCACAGTGGTTTCAGGACACAGCATCCGAGGACTCTACTGCCAGTGGCACGGCTACAGGCTTCAAGGGACAGGAAATCCTTTAACTCTTTGTCCCTGCACTTGCTATGCCACTGCAAGTGCATATTATAAGTGCTTAAGGGGCATCATAAATATTACTGCTATTTCTGTGCATGCCTGCATATGCTGAATAACCTGCTGGACCCACTGAAGAAAATGGTGGCTCTGTCACTATCGTCACTGAAAGGGTTTCCATCCCGTTCTGTCTCTGTGGCTCCTTCTTTTGCTGAGAAGCCTTTTATCATCTCTCCTGCGTACCCCCAGGGCACATTATTTGCTACCACTCTTGTCATGATTTAGACAGTAGTTCGCGTGACCATTTCCCTTCTCGGACTGACGGTCGTTGGTGGATAAAGTGACTTGTTCGAGATGCAGAAAGACTTGCTGTCAGTGTTGGGAATATTGGGAAACCTGTCTTTAAGTCCATAGATCCTTAGTAATAAACTGCATCCTCTTTCCCTCAAGTGGAACTGTTCTCAGTAAATATAGCCAATATTATATAAAGATCTCCTAAAAACGAAATGAAAGGATTGTCTGTACTTTGTAAGATAACATTTAGATCTTATGCAGGGGAAAGAGAGTACTGAAGTCTCCTCAGAAAAATAAATTACCTGCTGTAGATTAATTTTATTATGTAACCCTTGATTTTTTCCTAAGAGGGGCAAAGAAGGAACAAACAAATTCTTCTGAGATGAGATCAACCTTAATGGGAAAAAAAAGCACTACAGGATAAGGCGTGGTCAATGCTAGATGGTTGTGTGGGGTTTTTTGACCTTATTTAATTCATTTGTTCTCTCAAATCCGTATCCACATAGGAGCTGCTAAAATCTAAACCTTTAAACCAGAAAATCCTTTGCATGTCAAAACCAAAATTGGCTGTAAAGTTCAGCAAATAGAGTAGAAATATCTGCAATTAGCATCCATTTAGCCTTAAATTAAACTCGCCTCTGCAGTATCAGGGATGTTTTGGTCAAGCAGAATTAGATAAGTCCCTATCAGATTTTTTCTGAGAGTTCCCCTGAAGGACTTCCATGTTCTCAAAAGTGCAAATCATAAAAGTTAATTTAGTCTTTAGACGTATTATGGTCACTGATAAAACCAGCACAGGCCAAATGAAGTGAGTCTCTTCATGCTTGACCTCAGGAACTGGCACTGCCAGTGTCATTGGTGGGACGCCATGGCTGTTACCTGTTGTTACTGACACCCCACACCATCCTCGGTGGGTTCACCAGGACTTGAGTGAGAATTCAGGCGCTACCTGTGGCAAGCGAATTGAGCCCTGTGACACTGTCGCCTTGTTGCTTCCCCGCTCTCATTCCCCCAAAACGCATGGCTGCTGTGGTTTTTGTTGCCTGGTATTACCACCTGCCAGCCCGTGCCAAGATAACACTGGTTTTGTCTGATAAACGAAGTGATCTCTTGCATGCTGGCGCTATTCAGAGCTGTTTGCAAACCAGCCCAGAAAGACACAACCTCTTAAGCTTCACTTCTGGTGATTCGCGCAGCTGCAGTAATGATGCTTTCTGCCCTTTTTCTCCTCATGGCTTCCTGCAGTGGCTAGGCTGTCCTCCAGCTCTCCCACCACACAACCCTGCTGTCGGGGTTTAACCCCAGTCAGCAACTAAGCACCACGCAGCCGCTCGCTCGCTCCCCACACACAGAAAGGGATGGGGGAGAGAGCTGGGAAAAAGCAAAACTCATGGGTTGGGAGAAGGACAGTTTAATAGGACAAGAAGGAAGACGACAACAACAACAACAATAAAATAATAATAAATAATAATAAATAAAAAGGACAGGGATACACAAAACAGATTATGCACAATGCAATTGCTCGTCACTCGCCAATGGATGCCCAATTAGTTCCCAAGCAGCTATCTGCCCTCCCAGGCCAACTGCCCCCTGTTTATGTACTGGGCACGATGTCCCAAGGTAAGGAATACCCCTTTGGCGAGTTTGGGTCAGCTGTCCTGGCTGTGTCCACTCCTCCCACCTGTCCTGTGCCCCTCCAGCCTCCGTGCTGGCTGGGCAGGAGAAGCTGAGAAGTCCTTGACTCTTAGTCTAAACACGACTGAGCAACAACTGAAAACATCAGGGTGTTACCAACGTTCTTTTCACACTAAACCCAAAACACAGCGCTGTACCAGCTACTAGGAAGACAATTAAGTCTGTCCCAGCCGAAGCCAGGACACCTGCATCTGCCTGCATCTGAAGATGCCAAAGTGGTCGAGGAACTTCTCTTCTTTGTTTCTCTCTCTCTGGACCTGCTGTTCCTCTTGTCCTTTATTTTACAGTAAAGAAAATAATATCATAAAATGCCTTCTCCCTCTCTCTTTCTCTCTCTAATCCTCACCCTCTGGTTTCATTCTTCTTGTCACCTCTGCATTTTCATGTCATTTCTGCTGTACTAGTACCTCTCGGTGTCGTTCATAGAAGCTGGGAGCTCGTAAGGCCTTAGGTATGGGTTAATACTCTCCTTCTAGCCCTCTGCCTTTAGCCAGATAGCCCACAGCTGGCCAGAAAAACTTTCTAGGAGATAGAATAACTCCACATTTTTACATAGATAAAATGGATAATCTTATATTCCATTGAAATGGAAAATGTCATTACTTTCTCATGGTAGCGTCTAAAGGTGTTGCTTTCTTCTTTGTGTGTTGGCTTTACTTGATATAGTCATTAAATCCTAGTGCTTTTGTGATGCTTGAATTTGAATTGCTTTTCACTCCTGAAGTGTATGGTCCCTCCAGATCAGATCAACATTTGCCAGCTTAAATTGAACAGCAGACTTCAGCTTCTACCACTATGCACAGCCAGTGCCGGTTATTACCAGTCTCTTTCATTAAAGGAAGAAAACAGTCAGAACAAGTACTTTTAAGTCATCTGTTTACAAATGCTGACAAGTTTTTCCTCTGTTAGGAGCAAGCAGTCGACGATACATAGTCGTTATTGCGCAATGAGAACGCCTTCTGTAACATTATTGCTTGTGTTTTAACAAAGCACAATTTCTTTACAGAATAAAGCACAATTCTCCTTATTATAAGTAAATGTTCTTTAATTTCACTATACAAGGCCAACACATCTGCAAAGCTGCAGCACAAGTAACACTGCAATAAATAAGACTTTACTGTAGTCGTTTACATGATTCTGTGTCTCTGTGTGTGCACGCGTGTATATATATATATATGCGCACGTGGTAATACTCTGTCTCTCTTGCTTTCTTGCCCCTAGGGATTCTTTCGGAGGAGTCAGCAGAACAATGCCTCCTACTCCTGCCCCAGGCAGAGAAACTGTTTAATTGACAGAACCAACAGAAACCGTTGCCAACACTGCCGACTGCAGAAATGTCTTGCCCTGGGAATGTCTCGAGATGGTAAGGAGGCAGATTCCTGCTTCACCCCTAAACCCTTTGAAACTCTTCTAGACTGCTGACTTACTTAAACTCCCTGTAGTTTTCTGGAAAAAGAGAGAGAAGCAGCTCCTTGCTTTGTAATGCACGCACTGAGAGATGAATCTTTGTCATTCAGCTAACAAAGGAGGCTGTTTTCATGGGGAGGGTGGGGAAATCACAAAATGGAGAGCAGTATAAGTTTGGAACAGAAAGAGTCAGAAGTGAAATGTGTTATTCTGACCAAAAGCACAAAAAGGTCACCCGTGGAGAGGTGGGGTTATATTCCAGTTTAGATAGCCTCTTATATTAGCCAGTAACATCTATCTTAACGTTAAATATTGACGTGTGAAAGCATCCCTTTCCTTGAAGTCTCTAAAGGGCTGTGACAGTAAATAGGCACTCAAGAAGAAATTTACACCTTGATAGCATTAGGGGTTTCTGCTTGTTTTATTCAGAGGACTTGACCAAATATTTTGAATTGCTAAAAAAGCCATTTCTTTCACCTGTACATTGCTCCGTGTCCCTGTCTGGGTCTACAGAAGAAACGTTTCATAGTTTAGCACTGAAAATGGACACCACACCCGAGGAATGCTCCACAGTGTCTCCGACAGCAGGATCTTTTGGTCCTTACAGAGCTCTGGTCCACCTTCCAAGCTGCGGTGTGACAAGCTGTGATCAGCAGGCTGAGGACGTGCACCACACCGGAGCTGCGGGCAGTGGGAGGTGCGGGCAAGGCTGCCCACAGCCGACCTGCCCCAGCCACCACTGCTTTTGCAGGGCGTTTCCAGCTCACAGGCAGGTTTTAAATGGTCAGGAAGTATGAGAAGAAAAAGTTTTATTTTTGAAGGCAGGTTATATTAATTTCAACTGCCTGGCAGCATTTTCTGCCTTAGAAAGTTTACACAAAACGTGTCATTTGAAAGTAACGGTCATTGATGGAGAAGTTATTGAAAGACCTATTTCTTTAGACGGTCCACAGACTATAAACTTGTTTTAAGTTTGGACTGTAATAGGTCTTTTCGTACCTCGGAGTGTCTCATGTCTCACTGAAACAACTTGCTCACCAGTCTCACCAGCCTGGGAGGGGCCTTGCAGCCTAGCCTTTAATCCGTGAACTCTTTTTGGTCCTAGCATGCAGCTTACTTGATGCCTTAGCTCCCGATTCTTCCCAGAGGAGATTAAAGTAGTAACGTTTCAGCATTTTATCAGCACATGCTTTCCTCCTGAAAGTAATATCTTCCAATGATTTGAGGTATCACAGGGACATTTTAATGTGACTGACAGCACTGTCTTCCCAACCTGTGATTCAGGGACCACTGCGTACAGACAAAGGGAGCGATTCTTCTGACAGCATCACTTTCTTCTCTCATTTTTTATGTAAGGGTGTTTATACCTAAAGATATTAAGAGCTCTTGCAAGTCTAAAATAGGCTGTATGTATTTTTTTAGCAGAGAAATTGAACGTGATTTTTACCTCTCAGCCATGTAACAGATTCATTTTTATCATGCAGAGGCAGGATGCTAATTGACAGCAGCTGGAGAATCCAATTAATGAATGTATAATGAGAATAAACAGTGGGTGTTTGTTTTTATTACTGAGGCCCTAAATTTGAAGAAAATACACAGTTGCATTTTTTTCAAAATACAGAAACTCTATCTTGTCTGTAAGGGTGTGCTGGTTCCAGGGGCAGGCTGTCTTCCTGTGAGGTAGCTCGCCGTCTGTGTGAAGGGCTGCAAGTAAGCCGACGATGGCAACAAGAAAAAAAAGACCTTAGTGTAAAAAAAGTGCAAATAAATTGAAGAGGCTGCCATCTCCTTGGTGTTCTGGCACTGCCTTTTCATACTACGCTCGTCCTTTTCTATTCTTTTTTCTGACTGAAGATTCTCACATTCATCCACGTGTGTAGGCTCAGACTCTTCTCCAGGGCTCTAGCTGAACTATGGGGTAGCAAAAATGAGAGCCAAGCCCATCCTGTGCTAATAAATGTTATGATTCTGAATTGATCCCAATTACAGATGGACATGAAATACTCAGCATTGGAAAATACACCTCACAATATGTAGAAATTAGTATTTCCAGAGCAATGTCCTCCTACCTGTGCTCTGGTAAATTCTGCTGAATGTATCCCGTATTTGTTTTAGAGCACAATTAACAACTACGTCTGCTCTAAGATCCCAAGATCTAGCCCAGTAGAAAGCCAGAATTCATAGAGAGATAGGGGGGTGGGGGGAGAGAATCAGCTATGACACACTGTATAGGCAGGCTGTGGATTTACTCCTCCTAGTTCCACAGCAATCAGCCTATCATTTCTGAAAATTTCAATCTCAGTGTAATGAACCCTGTTCCTGGGGAGAGTGGTTTGCACTCAGATGTTTTCCTCCCGTTCTCATCAGAAGGAATGCATGGATTTGTGCACGGAGATTATGTAAATTGATTGTGTAAATCCCTCAGACTTTCCTCTGTGGAAAAGATGACATTCATTTGTGCTGTTTACCTTCAAATCTGTTATTTTCCTCTAGGTTCTAACTCTAACCTGTAAGATTTTTTTTTTAAAAAGTGTGAAGATAACACCCCGTTGAAGGGATGAGATAATAAGGCTTTAGGGCTTGTTTTAATCCAGAGTACTAATCCTGTTAGTGCACTGTTTAAAGGTTTGTGGAAAGTTGGTAAATCACATGGGATATGAATCTACAGACTGTACATTTCATACAGCTCTGGGTTGTTGTTCAGTGAACACAGAGATATAAAAGGATGCATGGTCTTTTTAACATTCACAGTGGGAAGTGAGTTGCTTGACTGAGGCCCTCCTGTCAAATAGGAGTCATTGTCGTCACCTTGTAAATCCAAGCACACAATACTTTTTCCTTTGTGAGATGCATACGGTGTAAAGCTTTGCATCCTCTCTCATTTCCACAGAAAAAGACATGTTTCCACAGCAAAAGTAACGCTGAAAGTAATTATCAAGAGTGGTGGGATTGAGGGAATCAAGAAAAAATGAAAGACAACAATGGTTTGCATTGTGCTTTGGTTTTCAGCTGTGAAGTTTGGAAGAATGTCCAAAAAGCAGAGGGATAGCTTGTACGCTGAAGTGCAGAAGCACCAGCAGCGACTGCAGGAACAAAGGCAGCAGCAGAGCGGCGAGGCTGAAGCCCTCGCCAGGGTTTACAGCAACAGCATCAGCAATGGCTTGAGCAACCTGAATAACGAAACTGGCAGCACCTACTCAAACGGGCACATCATCGACCTGCCGAAGTCTGAGGGTTATTATAATGTGGATTCTGCCCAGCCTTCCCCAGACCAGTCTGGGTTAGACATGACTGGAATCAAACAGATAAAGCAGGAACCTATCTATGACCTCACCTCTGTACCAAACTTGTTTACCTATAGCTCTTTCAACAATGGGCAGTTAGCTCCGGGGATATCCATGACTGAAATAGGTAAGGAAAATTCTTATTCCTCCAGTGTAATATGTTCATGTTTAAGCTAGATTGCAATACTGTCTGTATTAAAATATTATATAGGCATTCCATATACAGGTACACAATAATTGCATGTTCACACATGTGTATATGTGCATACACATACAGGGAGTAAAGGAAAGAAAATCAGGCTGTCAGTATTGACACAATATCGAGGCAATTCTGTTTTTACCAAAATCTGCAAATTATGCAGTTTCTTAAACTCAGCAGTTCATGTTCTGTTTGTGAAATAGGAGCATCAAAGTAGGTGATGAATCAATCAGAACCAAGTGATAATTAGTAGTGGGGAGCTTGTTTCAAATGAGCTCATTACTAGCAGGGTTAAATGATCTCTTCAGCCAGCCATCCGTATTCTTGTCAACACCCAGAATCCCCATGGCAGCTAATTCTAGGGTATTCGTTGTCAAAAAGCAGCAACTCACTACTTCTGGTGCATGGATGTACATGCAGAGCAAGTACACTGAATGAGGTGCACAAACTCTGAATATAGTTGCGCGGATACCCTTGCTCCCCTGCTTGAATGCCTTGGAGAACCTGTCCCTTGATTTCTTCTTTGAAAAGTAGCAAAGAGACCTCTCTGTGAAATGAGACGGTTTGAAAGGCAATGGCTAACAGTGATTCTTCTCTAAGGAGGATTTCTGTTCATCTAATGCCTCTAGTCGTACCTCTCCAATGCAACTGGAAGTACTACTTCTATTATAAAGAAATAACATGAAAGAAGATTGTCATCCTAATTAGGTTCTTCCCACCTCAACAAGTGAAGTGTGCTGAGTCAGTTGTGGTTCAGAATATAATCAAAGGGTAACACTTCGTTAATGGAATTTAATTAAAAAGAAAGAAGATGGAGGTATTCAAGAACACCCATAACAAATTAATTAATGTCACATCATTAAAACCCTCTATAGTTCTGGCCTGGCCTTGCTGACTCATGGATGTACACTGAGATGTGTAAATTTATGTGTGTACTCAGACATACTGAGGGCCCTGGAGATGCGGCATGCATTTGATACATATTGCAGAAAGGGTGTATATAGTAGTTACCACCTGATAAAAAAAGAAGGTGCAGCTAGAATCTGTAGCATGTTTTCTACCCATGGATGCTTCTGTGCAGGAAGCCGTGTAAGAAATTGTGTGCTTTAGTTGTGAACTGCGGAGGAGAAAGTTATGCTTTTCTGCTGCTCTCTTTAGTGGGACATGTTTTGTTACCACATTTGGCCTAGGCTGCTGTCCAGTGAAGTCCTACACCCAGAGCACAGCTGTACAGAGTGTTAGCGGGGAACATCTGCTCCAACTTCCCTCTCAGCTCTCGTGGCCGCATAGGTATTACTCAGATGTGGCTTATGCAAACCTCAGCCCTGCAACAGTGATTCGCAGTACTCCAAACCAGCTGAGAGACAATTTAAATAGTCTTAAGAGCTGTTTCCCTGCAGTACCCTGTACCAAAGGGAAATGTTCCCAGAGGGATTCAGAGGAGGTACCAGAAATATGACAATTCTGATAGTTGATGAATTAGGGTTTGTGCTCAGTTACAGAAGTGAGCCCTTGCAGGATCACTTAGAAATAATGCATCATTCTTGAATTTTCACTCTTTTTTTTTGCTCTCCTAGCCCTAAACCAGCCAGTCTTAAACCCACCCCGCATTTCCCAGTCTTTCATCCTCTGTGTCGTCTGGCCAGTGTTCCTCTTCTGGAGCACACAAAGTGGAGAACACCCCAGAGCACAGGGAGCAGGACATAGCAAAGGGCCTGTTTCTGAGCCGACAGCAAATTCGGATGCTGGGACATACCTCTCTTCCTTTTTAAATTGGAACCAGGGCTTCTAAATAGCTAGGATTTTACCCAAGCACTGGTGTGTGTCATTTGTGGCACCTACAGCAGAGAGGTAAGAGTGTTAGTGAGAAATAATGTAATATAAGGGATCACCTGACACAACTGAAAAAGTGGAAGAGATGTACCATAAAGTATTGGGATTAGTGCACAGGCAAATGATAATGTTCAGTGTCTAAAAACAAAGAGAAAATGCCTCTTAATGCTGCAGTGTATTGGTGGACCATCTGTAAAGCTGCAGTCTTGCAATCAAGAGAGGAAAACTCTAAGCACTGGGATGCATTTATTTCCTATTACAGTGTGCTTAAATTTTAGTGCAGCATTGTATCTTACTCACTCCGGTGAGATTTAGGAAAAGCTCAACTCATGTTAAATAGAAGTTACTGCCTTAACTGTTAGATGAAATCATAGAGGATATATAGGAGATGGAAAAGCTATACTGCATTGATCCTCGTGCGTGATAGAAACACTACCTTGCCTAGTGACGTACTGAACTGTTGCTTTAAGTATCCCAGATCATGTTAGTTCTTTTCCTCAGGGAAGACTTTCTACCAGATTCAAATTTCTGGTCTGAGTTTTCTTCTGGTCTTTATAGTCTTCAAATACATATTTTTTTTTTTTTAAGCACGACCTCACTTGCTACTTGCCTGATCTTGAGTGCAACCCTCTTAATTTTTTTCCTCATAAATGAATACGTGAGACTCCTTCCATCCTTGAGCTCCAAAAAGTTGCTGTAAGCTCTCCAAGGGACGGACTTCTTCACAGGCAGACCAGAATCAAAGTGTCTTTGCAGCTTCTGCATCACATGCCAACAAATATCCAGTTCACTTATTCCTTCAGTGTTATTGCTTTGCTTGTTTCTCACTCCTCTCCTGTGTAGGGTAGTTTTTATTAAGATATCTCTGACCACACATTTCTAAGTTTGAATCTCATTTTCTCCTTCTTATTTTTCTAGCCTTTTCGATGCCGTTACATTCTGTCTCAGTCCTCATTGATGCTTTGTGACTTCCTTCAATTTAGAATTATCTCTTCGTTTAATTAGCATGCTGTGAACCCTCTCTTTCAGATTATTAATGAAAATGTTAAATGCTTGTAAAACAAGTTCTAACAATGGTCCCTGCTGCACCTGACTAAACAACTTGCTGCAACTGCATAAATTACTTTGGTATTTACTTTTTGCTTGCTATCCAACAGTGAGGTTCTCTGAAAAATCCCAAGTATCAAGTCTTACTTCGCCTGTCAGTTTGATTCAGTTATAAAAATAATATTTTCTAAGACACTCTATGACATAATTTATACATCATTTACATTCTTTTCTTCACATGTTAATTTTCTAATTCCACCAAAAAGGAATCAAAATGGTCAGGCCTACTTTGATCTTTAATAGATCTACGATTTAATTTGAATGTGAAATTGCTTTTTTTCCTGAACATACCTTCATCTGCAGTAGACTTTGTAGTGGAAATGGAAATTGTTCAGCCTAACCGTTTCGAAATTCAAAATTTTTGCACAGCAAATGTTTCAACACACTAGTATTAGAATGTCACAGGAAGCAAAATATAGCTTGTCCTGCATTGTGTGCTTACTAGTGTCTCCAAATTCTGTACTAGGAAACAGGTGTAGGAGAAAGAGGTGCTGACAAGTTAAACTTACATAGGACTCCTTCACATGTACTTAGTACTATTCCTCCAAATGAGTTGAATAGTCCAGGGTACAAGTGCACATTATCCAATCGCTATGAGAAGCAGGATAGGTAATGTCTCCTATGGAAGACAGGGATAAGTATAAGAAAGAGCAGTTTCAGATACAGACA
>JAVKLA010000074.1:44880496-44893078 GCA_034782735.1 Sagittarius serpentarius
TTTCTTCAGCACATTTCCACCGAGTCTCAGCTTATTAACTGTGACAGTAGAGCAGGCATCTCTCCTTTAAATAACACTCCTATACACAGGAAGCATATATATGTTTACATTCATTTTTCAGCTTTTCTTTTTGCTGATATTTTTAAATTCAGTCAAAATTTGGCCACAGAAACAGTCTTATTTTGGGACTGCAAGCACCAGGTCCACCCGCTGTATGCAAACTGCTGAGGATGTGAATGAGTAAATTATGACATTCCTAGTCCTTTCTGTTTCTCGTGCTCAGGTTTGGCTAATGCATTGTCAATGTCCTTTCCTTTTTTGACAAACATGTTTTCTGCGAAACGACAGTTCTGCCACAAGGGCTTTAGTTCAGTTCTGTGACTTCAACTTTGTTCCATTGTTTAAAAGATATTCAGCTTAAGCAAAGTCTTCAGGCTGAAGCACTGGGCTTCATTAGGCATATACATCTCAAAGCTGCAAAATAAGAAATCACATTTCTATAGCATGTTTCATCAAGACATTTCAAGTTTCAGTGCTAATGAATTAATGCTGGAAGTTTTTGTGAAAATCTTTTTAATCCACTCAAGTGGCTTAAGGGGCAAAGATCTACTTTAAAATACTCCCCTCAGAAGTTTACTCTTGGTTTCCATTGGATCTCAGGACAGCACTGAGTGCTTCCCTTTCCCCTTGCATCCTGCATTCCATGTTATGCAGTAGTTTCTAAGGCTGCAATTTCAGAATAATTTTAAATTAACTTAATCCTGTATGTGAGATCTATTCCCCCCATCTCACCTTCTAAAACCCAGGATACTAGTTCTAGCTTTCACCCCTTGCTAGCACCAGTCTCAATGTTCGTGTTCATTGAGCTAAATCAGAAACTGATCCAGTTGAAAACTAACTGGAGAAAAAAAGAGAAGAGGCCTGTTTCCCCATTCTCTGATACGAGTCACCCCAAGATAATGCAAATGGCCATGTCAGGATTGAGCATGCAGAGCTGGGCAGCTGCACAGGCTTCGGGCAGACAAAAGTGGTCAAGTAACCAGGGTCTCCAAATGACATTTATTTAAACACAGAAAAAAAATCACTTTCAGAATGAAAGAGTCGGAATAGTTTCACAAGGTTCATTGTTATTTTCACGTGCAGATCCACTATTTATCAAGCACCATTTGACTTTGAGTTGAATACTGAAACATTTTGCAGCAGTCATCTTCAGAAGTAAAAAAAAATGAGAAAGGTAGCATTGGAAAGAAAAGATTTTTTTTTTTAATCTGCATTTTCCAACAACTTTAATGTTTACCACATTTTGCTATTGCAAACCACTGTTCACTGTTTCATGCAAGCTATTTTTTATTCTCCTCTTTGCAGATCGAATTGCACAGAATATCATTAAATCTCATTTGGAGACATGTCAATATACAATGGAGGAACTACACCAGCTAGCATGGCAGACCCACACGTATGAAGAAATTAAGGTTTACCAGAGCAAGGTACAATCCTGTAATACACTTTTTCTTCTGCTCCATATGGTTTGAAATTGTAACAATGTAATGTATTTGGCAAGGATACACTGATGATTTTCACATAGGTCAAAGCAGGCTTTTAAATATCTTTGAGGAGCTGGTTACTTAAAGCAAAGGAGTGACACTTCACAAAAAGAAGCAGCAGCTTCCCAGCATGTTGGGATGTTTGTTAATATCAAAGCTTAGACATGGTTATGGAATCCAGCTTTCCATGCTTTGCTTGTTATCACAGGCCTAAACTTCATGCAGAAATTCAGTTGACTTCAATGCGATTAGGATTGGACCCTCTGTTGTAAGGATTTTAAAACAACAAGACAACCTAACTTTGTTTTCTTATAATTTTGAAAACACACTCCCTTTTCATGTGAATAACAAATGTCTGTCACTTATAGACAATAGATAATGACAAACTGAAAGTACTGCTTGAATTGAAGGTGTTCAAAACTGGGTGGAAAAATGATCTCATTACGCTGTATTTTTGTTCTGCCTCTGAGATTCTCAGGTCAAGTTCAGACTGTTTACCACTGGCACCCCTTCAGATGTAGTCCAGTCAACAGAAATCTCTGTGCCTCTTGAGCCGGCATCACTAGCAACGATTCTTCAGTCAGATTTCAGCTGGCACATTAGCTGATCACGCAAGAGGCAGAAGAGACTCCAGCTTGTTCACTGAAAGCTGAGGGGCTATGCAGTACTAGCAAGAATAAAGACAGGCCACAGTTTGCAGAGCTGTGGCATGCAAACCAAGAGCATCCGTTTACATTTGCACACTTGTGCGTGCAAGGAAAATTATTACCAAGGAGACAAAATTTTTATGCAATCAGTGTTCAGATTGCAACGATACTTTATTTACATATTATTTTAAGTTTCAAACTCGCAAAAATATTCTGTTGGATAACTTAATGCCACTGCACTGCTTCTTCCGTAAGAGTATTCTGGGGTGTTTACATTGTTTGTGCTGCTGTTTGTCTATCTTGCACAAAAGCCAGCATTAGAATCCCATTTCAATACTGGGCAATGAGCTCTCCCCCTTTGAAGAGGCAATGCCAGAGTTCAGATCGCTGGGGCGACTGTCTTGCGAAAACAGCCTTCTGATGAACAGTGGCGGGTCCCTTGAGAAGCAGAGGTGCTGCTAGCTCTGCCTGGGGATGGGGTTGGAGTCTGAGGAGTGCGCCTTTCTGCAAGGCCACCTGTAGAAATGCGCTGATGAACCCACCTGCTCACTGCTTTGCTTTTCCATGTCTGTTTTCCTGGAAGACCAGAGAAGCTCTGTGGCAACAGTGTGCCATTCAGATCACCCACGCTATCCAGTACGTGGTGGAGTTTGCAAAGCGCATAACAGGCTTCATGGAGCTCTGCCAGAATGACCAAATTCTCCTCCTTAAGTCAGGTGGGTAAACGCCAGAGACCTGAGACACGTTTAGCACCCAGCACATTAGAAATGTGTTCTGCTGTCTTGTTCTGCAAATCATTTTAATTTTGAAGGATCCCTAATTTCAGTCTGTTTCATTAACTACATTAACCCTCCTGTATTTTTTCCACATTAATCGTGTTGCTGCCTTCTGATCCCCTTCCCTCTACAGTCGGCTGTGGTTATTAAGCACACACACGCGCACAATCACTGCAGAAACTGCAGTCTCCAACCTGACATGTGGTGGAAGGACCCTGCAAATTGAGCTGGTCGAATCAGTCATCTGCCACCCTGTAAAATCCCCATTTGTCATTAGTGAAACGAATGCAGGCTCACCGGGGCCTGCCTCTGTGGTCATCTCTAATCTTTTTAATGAGACTACAGAAATACCCTCCAGCCAGTGCACAGGAGGGAAAATCCCTGCTGGTGCCAGTTGGTTTCAGAATAAACGAGAGCGGATTACGGCGGTGTGCCCCGGCTGTGCTCTCCGTGCACGCCTGGGTGTGCACGTGTGTGCATAAGGGCAAGGGGGAAAAGGGTTTCCTTCCCTGTCATGGGACTCAGTAATTTCTGTCCTCCGGAAGAATCATGACAAGATTTATCGTGACTATGTAGTAACACCGCCAAACTCAGGAGGACAAAATGGTATGACCAAGTGAACTGCAACTGGTAATTAACTGCATTTACGCTGTCATATCAGTTTCTTGCTCCCCCATGTGTAAAAGGCAGGATGCTGTGTAAGACGGCCCGTTAAAGCATAAGAAGGGCTTCCTGTTTCAAGAGAGAGCTCTTCATTAAGGCCGAAAGCCAGTGTGCTTCAGCGCTCTGCACACAGAGGGCTGTGGCTCGGTGCAGGGCTGGACTGAGGCGGCGGGCATAGGTGCAAAGAGAAGGGATACAGAGACACTGGGAACATGCAGGCAATCTCCTGGAAAAACAGAGTCATAGCATGAGAACGATTTTCTAATAGCTCGTAGTAACTTCGAATATTCTGCAGATGCCAGTGCACCCCAAGTAACTTCCTTCATTTGGCTGGCAAAGCTAACAACACAGCTGCACCTTCAGCAAAAGATGTAGTTACATTTGACTGTGCTGTCAGACAGCTCTGTTTAGCTTCAGCATGTATAAATATGTCTGGGTTTATTTTCTGGTTTGCTGTTAATGCTGGGCAGGAGTTCGAAAATCAGGACTTTTCACACAAAAGCACGTCTGTGAAAGAATCCTCAGTTTCAGAGTTCGTCTTACAGTAGATTTGGATTTAGTTAAGGGATGCTTAAAATTTTTCCCTTCTTTTTCCCAAACTGTAAATTTTTTCTGGTTAGGAAATATAAGGAAAGATAAGGTGAAAAAAAGTAGGGTTGCTTTGGCTATTCCCCAACCTGAAAGAAAAACAAGGGAAACAAAAGTAAAACCCAATTTAGGGATGTTCTTGACAGTACGTTAACTTTTACTTTCTCTCTAAAAATATTTTGTGATGTTATCCCCCTCCAGTCAAATGAAGCTGGGATTTATATACATGTTGAATGAAGCTCCTTTTTTTGTATCAAAAAGGTTTAATTATTAAAAAGGAGTTTCAATATATGCCTAATTTTCAGGATAAAATATTTTTTTCAAATTGAAAATATTTGCCCAGTTTGAAATTCAGATTAAGTCCAGGCTGCCAATTTGCTGCAATAGGGGAAAAATCAACCTAAACAAAAGGTGCTTAGGCTGGACCAGAAATCACCCCTTTCTATACTCAAAGCAGACAAATACTTTTTCTCTCATTCAGAGACATATCACCTAGGTGCCTTCAAAGAGTGTTGATCCCTGCTAGTGTTTCTAATGATTGATGTCTTCCTAATATTTTCTTGAAATTTCCTATATTCTGATGTTTTGCAGTAATGTGTGGTACTTTTGCTCTTTTTCATGTCTGATAGGCTGCTTGGAAGTGGTTTTGGTGAGAATGTGCCGTGCCTTCAACCCACTCAACAATACTGTTCTGTTTGAAGGAAAGTATGGAGGGATGCAAATGTTTAAAGCCTTGGGTATGTTAGTCTTCTTCTTTTCAACCGGCTACACTAAGCCACATAGTGACAGATTTGTCTTTCTGAAAATAGCTATCCACAATGAAAATCTCCAGTAAATGTTGAATCCCCAAACCCGTATATCTCTAGGTTGCAAATGAAAAAGAAAAAAGGCGACTCCACTAGCTGCTAGCAGTGATAGGTGTTTTCCTCTAACAAAAAAGAGCAGCATGAGCGTTTTTCAGATAGATTTCTTACTCTGCCATCTGAAGTTTTGATAAAACATGAGTTTATGGCAGGAGCCAAGCAGTTTATCTTCATAGTTCAGTTATGCTTGATATATCAAATCACTCCCACCAACTGTGTCCTGCAGAAGGCAGTTTTAGCCACAGCAACTAGGGAACTAAAATGATGAACTACTACAACATATACACAAGGACTTACCTAAAACACTGTTTTGCCTAAAACATTTAAGTTCATTTAGATTCATGTATTGAAACATTTGCTTCATTTCTCAACATGATATTGAGTGCTGCCTGAAATGTTAGTAGCTAAATGGATGTCTTTTGCCATTATCAGAAATTTATTCAGGACCAAACTCAAAGAGAGATATTTGCTTCAAATGTATATATTTATCATATAGGTATATATTTTTCTTACTTGCATATGGATAAATATAACACTACTTTACAGGTTTAAAGCATTTATGAATATGTGTTAGTTGATTTATTTTGGTCTTTATGGTGTTGTCATGAATTTTCATAAATATTTGTACTGCTAATCAATAAAATCATATACGCGAAAGTTATTTAGGACTGGTCATTCATACCTCTTGAATTTAATATCGGTTTAGAAATAACATTTCTTTCTACACTGGGGAAAGAAAACCCTCTTCTAAGATGTCTGTGCAATTTTTGTACAGGTCATGCCCCTAATTTTTTGTAATTTTTGTGCTTCAGTGGGTGCTTTGGTGATACATTTTTGGGGTAGGTGGAATTTTAATAGCTGACGAAAGGCACTTGGTTTAGAAGTACAGACATTCACTAACAACTTTTTTTGACACCAAAACAATCCGCTTTTCATGGCAAGTTAAAGACCTGATAAATTTCTAGCACTGATTTTGTCCTCTGTGGTCTGCAGGTTCTGATGATCTGGTGAACGAAGCATTTGACTTTGCAAAGAATTTGTGTTCCTTACAGCTGACCGAGGAGGAGATTGCCTTGTTTTCATCTGCTGTTCTGATATCACCAGGTAATTTTTCATTCCAAACACCACAATGATTTTTTTTTCATCCTTGTCCACCTCTATTTCTACCTACTTAAACAGCTGTTTAAGCTGTATTAAGCAATATTAAGCAATGTATTAAGCAATGGAAGAATACCTGACTTACTCAAATATACCTCATTGTCTTTTTGTTAGGCTGTCAGGAATCACACATACTGGAAATAGATCCGAAGTGTGGGGGGTAACAGACACGGAACAGGACTCTGTGGACAAGCAGTGGTGTTCCTCCAGACCACGTACAGAGAAGCGTGGTACTCAAGGAGGTTCATGTTCCTCCTAGCATTTTCAGGGACCTCAGACCTCACAGCCCTGAGTAGGTTATATAGTCCCTAACTATGAGGGGCTTCCTCTTTTGGTGCAAGAACATGAGCAGTAAAAATCTGTAGGAGGTCCTGTCTGAATTTAGCTCTAGGTGAGAGGGGGCGATTCCAGGGGCAACATGCTTTTGCTGTCTTCATATATCATAAGTCTCCACAGGCAAGCATGCACCCAGGGAGTGCTGGCTCTCTGACCATAGAAAGGAGGTTTTTGTGATTGAATCAACTCGGAAGGTGGATCTAGTAGATAAGCTCACAGTTTAGTGTGGGGTTTTTAAACAGACTGCAGAGGAGGTAGACTTCCAGTTCCCACTAAGAGTAACCTCTTGAAAGGCCTTTAGAAAAAATCCCACCACGAATTATTTTTCCAGCCTGTTCTGCCAAAGACTTCCTCTAGGACACTTTGCCCTTTTGCACATCTGTGGTGGAGATTATGTTAGGCAGAATTAGACTAGCACAGATGGTGTCAACGTGTTCATTCTCGTCACTAATGACACCTACTGAAAGGACTCTGCTCCTCTTATTTTCCCTTGGAGCAGTTCTTGCGGTCATCTGCTCAGAGGTGAAATGGTTGAGCCAGTGGCCCTTCGGGGTGTTAGGCCAGGATGTTCCAGAGAGGACCCTCCAGACAGCCACCATTCCCACCTCAGGGGTGTCCCTGCGCGCAGGCATCCCAGCCGTGCGCAGCGGGGAGAGTTGCCTGTGTGCTGTAGTACCCTGGATGCTCTGACTTCCCCTTGTCCTGATGGGTCCCTGTCCGTCAGCCCTCCCTCGGTCTGAAAAGACCAAAGCTGTGAGCGCGACAGAAGATGCGCAGCCCATGCTTGCTCCTGGTTAGCATTAGTGGCCTGTTCAGCAGACTGACCTCAGTGCAAAGCTGGAAATTCGTTTGGGGTCTGGGCTGTGAAGTTCTTCAGCAAGAGACTGCAGACCATTTCAGTGTTTCCAGCTGACTTCACATTATGAAGCCAAGGAAAGCACTAAGATGACGGTGAGATCCTTGTAAGCAGGATCTGTATTTCCCTTTTGTAGCAGCTGCAGGTTTTTTTACTCTTCAGTTTATTTTCTTACAGTTAGAACAGGAAAATTAGGAGTTAACTGAACAGACAGAAACAATAAGATCATTTTGAAGCTGACTTCAAAGCATGTTGGATCAGATGGGGTAACTCATCTGTAGGGAGAAAGAGAATTCAGTTATGTAACTTCCAGAAACTGAAAAGAAGTCATGTTTCTGTCTCCCAGGTGATCTTGGAAAGGAGACCATGTTACAGCCCTAATCAACAAAATCTGGTCACAACAAGCTTCTAGCACCTCAGAGTGTCCTGTGCCTTAGGCCTAGGCAAAACCTATTTAAGTAATGGAAAGTTTCCCATTTTTTTAAATGGATTTTGGATCTAGTAGTTTATGAAATGTACCTAGCTGCAGGTAGGCATTAAATGGACATTGAATTTCTGATTCAGTTCTGCAGTTCTACGTATGTCCCTTTCGTTTGCAAAGCAGCAAAATCTCTTGCATTCTGCCAGCAGTTCATGTTGCCCGAGTATCCACACTCATTTCTACTTCTCGAAGCTGTACTAAGTAGTTGAAAAAGCTAGCAACTCAGCACTGGCTTTGAGCCAGCTGTATTGCAGGCATGTGTTGTAAAAGCTTCTCCAGTAACTCCAGCAATGCCTTTCAGTCCTGGTATACATCAGTCCTGATATAGCCTTTCAGAGCCGAGTGTCTCCTGAATAGCAGTTTCTGTTTCTGCTAAGTAGCACAGATAAGTAGCAGGAATTCCAAGATTTTTGCACTGTAATCAAGCTTCAGGGTTGAAGGTGGTGCTATGAGATGAAATCTTTCAACAATCCACAGTAATCCATTTCACATCCAAATTGGCTTTTTCCTACTTGCAAGCTAGAGGACACATACAGTGGCTCATATTCCTTTAACCAAAAAAAAAAAAAAGGTGAAAGTGCTCAATGCATGCTGTCTGCTTATTTCTGTAGTCTGCACACATGTATATCTTTAGTCATAGAAGATGCAATAAGAAAGAAATTATGGGCTGCAGCAGCATGTGCGCGAGCGAAAGCAATCTCTCTTCAACAAAACGACTGCAAATTTGGATTGTGCAAATAATTCCCATTTCAGCTGGACTTTTACGTTTGTGAGTGGGAAGGCAGAGAAACTCAGTACAGATTGAACTGACATTGAAATTTGCCATTTATTTTCTTACAAAAATGGTAACAGTAAACAGTAGAGAAAAATAATTTCCTTCCACCCTAGATGTTCCAGTTTCTTCACAGTGAAGTGTTTCATCCTTGGAACATACGTAAAAAATTAAAAAATGAACTACTTCTTCACAGAAGTACCTGCACTTAGCCCTTCCATCCACTAATATAGGTACACAGAGATTCCCTGCGGCTAGTACTCATACTCAAGTTTCTTTTCTACAGAAGCCACCATCCTGTAAGGTGATCTTGAGCCCTTCCTCTCAGTGTTTATGTAGTTTACAGGAAATAAAGAGGTCCCATCAGGAGTGAGGGGACCTAAGAACATCCATTAATACAATTGCTAAGGTTGGAAATCCCAGCGTCAGACCCATTTTCCGTCTGATTCAGAGCACAAATCCAGATTTTCCACTTCAGAGTGGACAAAACCACTCCGCTTGGAGGTGATTCTTTAACTTGATTTCTCATTTCAAAGGTTAAAACATTGCAGAAGGAGTCCAGCAAAGGCTGCAGAGGCATCTCCACCTGCAAACATGCCAGAGCCGAGTGATGAGACACTAACCTGGCTGCCCCATGTGTGACAGTTCCTCTTCTGAAATTCTGACTGGCCGTGTTCCATTTTTCCATCTTCCTTTTCCCAAAAGCAGATCTTGTATGTTGTCCCTCATCTTCTTTCTCACACTATTCTGTAGCCTAGTGGCCTGTGCACTCTTTAAAGATACACAAGTTCAAAACCCAAAAGGAAACATACAAAATTGAACCACTGCTTCTTCTATCCTGTATGGGTAGCCACTGGTCTATTGACTTTTTCCTTCACTTCTGTGAATATAACTAGAGGTACGTGGGGAATTCCAGCCAAATCTGCAGATAGTGTGCAGGTGGTAGAAACCACTTTTTGGGACGTGAACTTAATATCCATTGTAAAAGTTTCACCTAGCTCTTGTCATAAATTTAAGAACTCTTGTGTTACATACAGCATGCTCCATGACAGATAAGTGATTAAACCTGTCCTGCAATTGCCTCCGTCTGTTTTTAAGTTTATTCCTGTGACAGAAAGATGAATCTTTAAGGATTGCTATCTATAACAAACCATTTTAGCTCCAGTCTGCCACAATAGGCCTTGATTTAACACTGTTGAAAGGCATGTTTTTGCAATAGCATAAAACGTGGCACCTAACCTGTGATGTCCAAATATTACTGTGTGCTTACTTGTGTAGATGCTGCGTGTGCTCTCAGCAGGTTCTGTTTCTCTGGCCACTGGTGGCACCGGATCCATTGGCTTACCTTCTGGGAGCATGATTCTCTAAGCTGTGTAAAAAGATTGTTTTCTTTTCCTGATCATCTGTTAAGTAACTAGAGGTTTGGTTTTGTCTCTTTTCACAAAAGTCCACCACAAAAGTGGTGATGGACACTTTCCATACACCCCTTTCCACAGACAGTCAGGCAAATGACAGAATACTGCTTCTCCTGTGATGAAATACTATTCAGCTCCAGCCTCTGTGGCACGTATGCTCATTGAAATGGTCGACTTATTTCTGTGGATTATTTTAGCAACTGGGAATGGGTGAAAGAGCTCTGAAAGTGAAAAGGATTTTCCTGCACTTTTCAATTTGTACATGAAGATTCATGCCCTGTGATAAAATAGATTATCTTATTTCCTATTTGAAAGCTAAAATCTATACCCAAGAATTGGTCTGGATTGAGGGAGAGAGGGAGAAGAAACAAGCTTGCAGCATGGGAAAACAGAAGGTTTAATGGTGCTGTAAACACACTGTATTAATGGTTTGGGGATTGTCTTGGGGTCTGCTACTTCTCTTTCTGTGTTCTTGTCTCCAGAAGCTAAGACTTGTGAGAATACAGATCTTAAGGAAAACCTCCTACACTTGGGGTTTGAGTTCAGTAGAAGCCATATAGTTTTCCAAACAACTGTGTCTGTAACTGTTACTCTCCCAGTTAGAATCTTTTATTTTGTGTTGTTTAAAAAGAGAACATTTTTAAATAATGAGAAATTTGCACTTCAAGACATTGCAACAACTCATAATTCTTTTGAATTATTGAAGAAATTCTTTTGAAGGAAACCATTTCTTCCTATTCGGAATATAATATATGGTCTCAAAATGTTAGCCTAGTAAATAATGAGATATATTTTATTTTAATTTTTAAATAATTATATTCTATTATTTTCAAAGAACTGTTTTGATCAATATGTTTATTATTTATGTATTAAGACGCTGAGATAACATGACATGTTTTTCACCTAGCCAGTATGAAGTTAGAAGAACTCTGATTGTACCAAGAGGGAATAATAAAATCATTGGGCCTTGTTTCGTTTCTACTCACATCTTTATCTCTAACATCCTGGTTTAAACAAAGAAATGCAGAGCCAACATTGCGTTCTGGTACACTTTGTATCTGTTAATTAAACTCTCAGGTGATCCTTTAATGGATTAAGATACTTTGCCTCTGAAACCATGTTTTAGTTACCACGCGGTCCTTCCTCATGGGAATTACAATTTTGCTGTGGATGCTTGCCAGCACGGGACACTGTGTTCATCCACGAGCATGCCCCACATCTGTGCATTCCTGACTTTAGCTCTTGCTTTTCTTTTTCTCAGATCGAGCCTGGTTAATAGAGCCAAGGAAGGTCCAGAAGCTTCAGGAAAAGATTTACTTTGCACTTCAACATGTGATCCAGAAGAACCACCTCGACGATGAGACTTTGACAAAGGTAAATCGTTAAAACAAAGAGACGAGCACCCCTTGATGGTGACTGGGTTTTTTTGTAGCCGTTTCTCCATGAATTGCTGCATTAATGTAAGTTAAAAGCAGCACACTGTGTGCTATAGGAGAAGTGAGGCTAGTTTTACTCTTCTCCCCAGTCCCTCTTACTCCTTTTTTGTTCAATCCACTAACCTTTTCTACTCGTACCCTAGCAAGAATGAGACTGCCTTAAAAAATACCTCTGGAGGCAGTTCCTTGTTAAATGCATTTTTGGCACTTGGCTAAAATTTCCAGGACAATTGGTTTTAGCCTCTTAGTGTAAGAGCAAAGTCTGGTCCTTTGGATGGGTAGTTTTGATGGAGTTCAGAGTGTTGCATTCAGTTACCCAACAAGATGTTAAAGCAGTTCATTTTGAAAACTGTGATTTGTACTAAATTTACTTCCTCACTCTTCCTTTTCTTTTTATTTTAACATCTCACAGTTAATAGCCAAGATACCAACCATTACTGCACTTTGCAACTTGCATGGAGAGAAACTACAGGTATTTAAGCAATCTCATCCAGATACAGTGAACACACTGTTTCCTCCATTATACAAGGAGCTTTTCAATCCAGACTCAACCACTGGCTGCAAGTGAAGGGGATAATAGAATTTTCACGTAGTCATGGAATGCGTCACTGTTAAGACAAAAAGAAATGTTTTCATGAAGAACTTATTAAAAATGTCACTACTGCAACACTAGGAATGTCCTGCACTTAATAGAATTATTTTTCACCGCTACAGTTTGAAGAATGTAAATATGCAACTCTGAGTGGGGATGTCTTTTTTCTCTTTTCTTTGTTTACTTTTTTTTTTATTTTTGAACTGACGATGAATATACAAATATAGGACACTGGCTGTTACTTTTTTTTTTTTATTTTATTTTATTGGGAGATGTTTTGGGAGACAACTGTTCCTAGAATTTTATTGTAGATATATATGAGAATAGAGCAGTACTTTGCAGTATTACTCTTGCTGTTTATTGTTCAAATATAATTTAAGAAAATTCCACTTATTAGACTTGCCTATTTCTATGTTTTTAGATAGTTTAATGCATGTGGAAGTTTGTAGCTGTCT
>JAVKLA010000074.1:44893088-44905383 GCA_034782735.1 Sagittarius serpentarius
TGGAATACACATATATATATATATGTGCTATATACTTTTATATATATATATATGTAGGTATTATTTGCATACATGCTGTAGCTTAAAAATCCCATGCCTACTTTTAAAGGATGCTCAGCCCAGCTGTCATGCATTTCTTACTCTCCAAGTAATGTGTGAGATTTACTTTGGGCAATCAAGATTTGCTTTGCCAGTCAGAGTTAAATTATCAGCTGCCGATGTGTAATGACAGGATCACTTCTGAGATACGTGTAATGTAGTGCATGTGTGCAGTCTATAAATGAACCATCAGGAATGTATCAATGGTGCAAAAGCCTTGTCTGGATGATTTTAGTGGAGAGAGGAAACATTTTTTTTTTTATTTTCTCCCTGTTACAGGGATAGAGCATATATAAAAGTGAACATCATAGGACCTGATGTCAGTAAAGTATCTGAAACACGGAGTAAAAACATAGACTACCCCATACGTACATTCTTCTGGTTCCATACATTATTTTATTTTATATATACTGCTTTGAGAAGTAGTTGCAAGGCTTGGTTTATTTTTTGTTGAACTCAATGGAAAGACATGTAGTGAACTAAGTGAAAACCACAGGAAGCCTAAAATGTAGCTCTGAAGAGTAGTGGCAGAGGCAGGAAGGGAGGGAAGGAGGAGGAAAGTCAAAGCAAGCAATATCCATGGTTACAAGGGGCGGATATAACTATCCCTGTTTCTGACACAGCCATCATCTAGATGGGACTGATGGTTTCCAATACGCACATACATATACGTATGTTACATACACATGCCTATATGTATGTATATATCTGTATGTATATAACTGTGTATATAGGGTTGGTTTTAGATGCACTTCAGGAAGGGAGCAAAGGACTGGGGCTTTCTTTTTGTTTGTCTCTGAATTGACTTTTGTGCATTTTCTTGCAAAACCAAAGGCAAACTCCGAGGGGAGTGGAAGACTGCCACGGACTTAATCTTGTGGATTAATTAAGTTTAATTAGCAGTCATGATTAATGTATTTGGATTCTGCCAGAGATACAAAACATGGACTTTTTAGCAATGTAAGAGGGATTCAGTTTCTGCCACAGCTCTGCCCGTAGCACCACTTTTACCCTTTGTGAGCTTTTTCAGAGAAGTCTCCTCTGGGGACGCCAGTGGAAGGAGTAGAGCAGGAATAAGAGGAAGCAGGCAGTAGAGAAGAAGTGAAGTGGAGGCAGGATCACGAGCAGATACGCTTCTTTATTTCACATCACACAGAAGTCACTGCAATCTGAGGCAAGGCGAGGAGGAGCGTGCTGGCAGGGAGGCCGAAGGACCCGCCATCTGCCGGGCTGCATGGCAGAGCAGTGTCACTGGGGGACCAGCGGGACACGGCTGGGCCCCAGGGTGGGTGCAGAAGCTTAGTTTCTTGCAGTGGTAACTTAATTCCTCCAGCTTTTCCAGCAGACTCGCACAGCTCTGGTCGCCATCTTCTGTTCCCTTTTCTGCATGACTACATGACTGACAGACTATTCCAAGTAATTTGTGGAGTTTTCCCTTGCCCTCCATCAGCCGGTTTGCAAGTTTGCACACATGTTTCATGACAGAATCCAGTCTAGACAACATCATTTGTTTGCTCTGTTTTAGCAATGCCAGATATAAGAGCAGTTACAAACTCTCAGCTAGTAAATGTTTCTCTGTAGGTCCATTACAACTTCAAAAACAGAAAAGGAAAACCTGCACAGCCAGCTTAGCTGTGCTGAGAATTTTGCTGCAAACATGGTGTACTCTTCGAAATTACTTGGTCTTATAGAACAGCAATTTCTGAAATACCTTTTTTGCTCCAAATTCAGAGCACATTCTCTGATCTCTACTGATTACACTAAAACATCTTCAATTAACATAATAAAGCATTGCTCTTGATGTTTCTTTATACCACTTAAACCCTAAGACTGGCATTCCCTCATAATACATACCTGTTTGCAGCCCCTTTTACCTGGCAAATGCATGAAAAGGATCCCAAACTCCAACCCTTTCTAATATCAAAAAAGTTTATTAACTATATTTATGTACTGCTTGTGTGAATTTATTTGGGAAAAAACTCAAGTCAAACTGAACCCTAGAAGTGCCCAGTTTTAACTGCAGGGGATTCATGTTTACCTTGTCTTTTCCAACACACGAACACACATTTGTTTGAAATCTTTTATAAACTTGTTTTCGGTATATCAAAAGTAACATATTTAGCCAATCCACGGAAATATAGAATATGTGATAAATATTACTGTTCTTAGTGTTGATAAATAAAGAGGTTTATCATGCTTATAACAGTTCCTCAAAATTATGTGTTACATCTCGAAAATGTTTTGTTCTTTTCAAATAAGCTAATCAGTCCTTGGGATTGTTTACTTACATCGTAGGCAAGATAACCAAATGGAGATCACCAGTGAAAAAAAAATTATTTAATCATTATCTGTGGACTTTTAATCCTTAAAGCACTATTCTTAAATCACTGCAACCTCATGACCTTTTCAATCAGTAAGGATTACTGCCACTTTTTAAAGATGCAGGAATGAAAGAAAAGAAGTTAAAAGACTTGCTGGAGACTGTAGAGGCAGCAGTATCCAGTCCTGGAATAAAAATGGATTCTTGCTTTTTGTCCTAAAAGAATTAAGATGCTGGTGTACAAAACCTTCATTGCCATTGATAGGCAATAGCCTGTACAAACAATTCCAAACATTGACAAACAAATTTTTATCTTCAAATAAGGTTAATTATTGACATCTTGCTCTATTTTTGTTACTACTTTTACAGAATTTGAGCAAATAACCTTGTTGTTTATTCGGAAAATAAAAATTGGTTCTCATACATTATTTATTTGTGGTAACTAAGGCTGATAAATTTTATTTAATTTTCTGTGATTTGAGATTGGCCACATAGGTAAAGTAGCACCTCTTTTGCCCTTCATTGACTGAGTTTAGAACAATAAATAATGATCACATGCTACGGCTGGATTTTTGTTTTTTGTTTTGATAGACATTTATACTCAGAATTTCAAATTCTTGATACTGGATTTCATATGTTCAAGTTATCCATAGACCTTAAATAATAAAATAGCTTGAATTTGAGTAAATAACTGCATAATCGCCTCACAAGATGCATTTCAGAAAATATTAGTGCTGCACTTTATTTGTTCTTGGTTTTCATTAATCCACAGTAGTATCTGAAGCCCTTCAATTCAATCTCTAAAACTAGGATTTGCCACATCTGCTGTCTATAGCAATTGGTCATGTTTGTTGATTCTTTTAGTGACAAGCTTTTCAAATGGGACACATTTATTAATGACTGATTAACCTGGGATCTTTAACAAAAGGATATTTAAAACATGTATTGAATATTCTGCTTCTAGCATTGCTCTCAGATAATTCAACCACATTGATATAAATTATCCTTGGCATCGAGGAAGCAGATGTAGGCTGTTCGTTACACTACCACAGAGACTTAATTTTGGTGTAAATGTCACTCTTGCCAGCTCTTTGTATAAAGAATTAATTCCAAGAGTCATATTTCCTTCTAATGGAAAGATTGCTTTAGCGATTACTAGGAAAAAAACAAAAAGGGTAATAGAAGGCATTCAGTTGAGCCAACTCATTTCCAGAAGCAACGTATATTTTTTGATGGGTTTGTGACAGGCAGCATTTAGGAATTGACTCTGCAAGTTGCCAGGCTCCCTTAGCTCTCAAAATGGAGGCATCTCAGCACCGCACAGAAGGTTCTGAACCCCTCATAAAGTCGGAGGCCCTTGGTGTTAAGTGGTCCCCTTTGAGCGTTGCAGAGCCCAAGTCAGAAGTTATTTGCATGCTTGCATTTTGATGCTTTTACTTCATGCTTCCCATTGCTCATTTCAGCTCCATTTCACAGGGATCAGTTTATTCCTCTTGTTGTGCCTTGGGCGCCAATGCTCTCGATGGCTGTGCCAGGTTATGGTGCTCCAGGTGGAGCAGCTACCGGACCTATCCGTGAAGATGAGCTTTACGATGTGATTTTCTTTGTTTGTTTTCGTGGTGGCAGCTTGCACGGGTGTACATTTCCCTTTGGGACAGTTTGCAGGGACCTCTGACGTAACAACTTCTACATAAAGAGGGTGCAAAGCTGGTCGTGCGCGCTGGCCTCTCAGCCTCCCACCGCCGGGCTGTGGTCGCTGCTCCAAGGCTGCAGCAGTCTCACAAATTGGCCGGGCAGCACAGTCAGAGATGTGCAGCTGACGGCTCCTTTCCTTGTTGCCCTTTTCGACCCCTCTAAAGCTGTGCTACAAAGCACATTTGAAAGATGTTCAGGCTCCCCCTGTCCTACTTCCTCCCAGCTCTGCATTGATTGCGGTGTTTCTGGAAAAGCCAAGGTGCAGCCTGGAAGCTGGCCCCGATTTTTAGAGTCATTGTCTGTTGGACATCCCAGGAGTATAGCACTGGGCAATAAGATGAAACTGAAACGTGAAAGAGGTTTTTGTCCGAACACGTTATGTCTGAGCACATATGAAATGGAGACCTGAGACAGAACAGCCTGCTTTTCCCTGGCAATAACAAAATAGTGTATTTATACCTACCAACCTGTCCCAGCACTTTCTGCCTCCACTCTAGAAACTAATTCCTATCTCTGACATCCATTAGGAACAGCGTCTTGGAGACCCAGTCCTCTTCTTTCCTTTTTAAATTTCACGCTTTGTAAATGACAATCACTGCTTGACGCAGATGTTGCACTGTATGCCACTCAGGGATGTTTCATTACTAAAAATAGCTATATAAATATAACAGTGATAATAAGGAAGAGAATGTTAGAGGCATAGAAGGGCACGGGTTGAACTGCCCAAATGAATGCGACCCAGACAAGGCTTTCAAGCCAGTGATTAGAAGTAACATTGGTATAAACTGAATTCACTGTCAGCATTTCCTCAGCTTGATGCAGGGCTCACTTCACCCATTCTTTCGCAGTCAGTGGAGCCCTATTGATCCACCAGTCTGTGATGTTAGGGTCCTTTCCGAAACAAAAAAATGCAAGAGAGCTTTGTATGAGTTACTGAATTTAGACAACTGACAGAAGAAAGTGTAGTTTAAAGGTACTGAGTTTAGGTACCATTAATGTGAGCTCATAGTCAGAATTGCTGCAGGCGTGTAAGAAGAAAGGTTAAGATGTGGAATAAATGATAGTATGTCAGCAATGACAGCAACAGTTACGCTGAGCTACCACATGGAGAAATGACTATAAAGAGCAAGTAGTGTAAAGTGGCTAACAGCTACCCTTTCCTCTCAGGGATACAGAAAATCATAGCTACCCCCAGACCTCTGCAGCGGTGCTTCTCCATGGTATGATCAGTCCTTTTCTCACCTCAAGCAAACATGACCCTGTTTTATACTGCACTAGTGAAAAATAATCCCATTTCCTAGAATTTTGAAATGCGTTTCTGCTTATCCCTGGCTTTACACCACAGGTTTTCTATAGACCTATCATTACAAGAACACACACAGAAAGACAAATTGCAGTGGATTATTATTGAGTTAATTCCAGGTCTCCAGTCAAGAGGTTTTCCTCAGCTCTGAGTATGGTCATTGCTCCTATGCTCACAGTGAGTATGTATGGGTTTTGACTCCATCTTCTGAACTCCCTGCACCTAGAAGATGGGTGGACAACTTCAAGAGGTGGAAAGGAGGGGCCAACATTCCTATGCATCAAGGTTTTCATAATCATATTCTTTGCCAGCTGTCCCATTGCAATTTGAATGTTAGTCTTTCAGGTTGCTGGGAGCCATGAGTAAGTGACTGAAATTCTTGTTAACATGATACCTGCCCATTAAAAAGAACAGTCCTCTGCCCAGAGGACCTTGCCTCTCTTTCCTTTTCCTTTTTTTACTCCTTGCTCCTTCTCAAAGCTGATCCTTACCTGCAGCCTGCAATGTTCCTTCCTCCTCTTCCTCCCAGCCTCCATGTCCTCACTTAGCTGTATTGTCCCTGCATGTGTTGTCCCTGCAAGTAAGGTTGTGTGACAAGGAGCCCAACACCCCGGTAATTTACCATCCCAAAAGTGGTTTGCAGCAGATCACTTAACTATAAAAGCCACTTGCGTATGCGGTCTGCAGACAAAAGCTATTGTGAAAAGACCTGAAATTTCTACAGTGGTAGCTCACAGATCGGTAACTCTCCTAAAAAGTCAGCCTAAATGTCCAGTGACATGATGGATGTGTCAGTGTCCTCCAAACAACCCTTGCATTTCATTTGTGCTGAGAGAATAAGGCAAGGCACAAAATGCTCTAGGAAAGGAGAGATATTTCCCGGGTGTTACTGCAGGCAGTGAGGATAATACTGCTCACAGTGAGTTCAGTAACGTGATGTACTACATTTACATAATTTCGTCATCCTCACAATTCAAGCACAGCATGTAGGGAGAGTGAAAGAAAACATCATTGGATATAGCAGCAATAAATAAATTATAAGTGTTTCTTTGTAACTGTACTTGCAGAAATTGTTTGCTTTGCACGTGGTCTTCTGTACAATAACATAAAGAAAAAACTTCATCTAATGTAGATATCACAGTGGTTTTGCGTATTTGTTGGATTCGTTGGATGGAGCTGCTAATTTGTGATCGAAGATACTGCTGTTGAGAAAAATGTATGTGCTCCAAGAAAAGGCTGAGGCCCTTGTTTATGGCTATACATTGGCAGCAGTAATGTTCAATATAAAACTCTGTCTGGACAGAATTTTAAAAATGTCTCCTAGTTTTCGATATTATGATCACGTTGGTCCCTTATTTGGGCAACTAGAATGCAACTGCATTGAAAAACAAGCAGGGCCAGATGGTTAACCACAAAGAACAGGAAAGAACAGGCTTTACCTTGAAGACTGTTCCAGATAAAACCAGCTTATTTAAAAAAAAAAAAAAAAATTAAAAAAAAAAAAAGCACTTATACTTGTCTTGATTAGACACACAGCTTAATAAGTCAAAGTACATTAGGCTGTTGACTTTGGGGATTCAGATTCAGATGCACTACATTTGTGTTTTTTTAATGTGTCACTTCAATGTCAGAATCAGGCAAAAAAGGTGTTTTGTTGTTAGTAAGAAATGCTAATAATCATTTAACCCTACGGAGTGTGGACCCCACATTCTCGTGCAGTAGATGGGGATTTATTCGTGCACTTATTCTTAAAAAGCCACCGAGTAGCATAGCAAGTGAACTAGCCGTGACAGTCTTTGCCTCTTGCGTGACTGCAATGTGACCTCTGGTAGGCTACAGGGAGCGGCTCTGTGATTGTACTTGTGGCCACAAATAAAGCACAACCGAACTCTAAGCTGTTATCAACACCCAGCTAAATCAAATGCATGGGGTATTTTGAGATTTATGCTAATCGCTGTGAGATAATTCCCATGTTAAACTAATTACTCTGGTTGTAATGAATGGACGGTATAAATAAAATAGGAATCAGAATAGCAAGAAAATCCCTTATTTACAGCTGCACTCTCTGCCTCATCTGATTAACACTAAAGAAAGTTACTTAAAAACTAAACAAACAAAACAAGAAGAAAGAAACCTGAGTATGTATTGTAGAAATGTAGAAGACAAATAAAATATTTTTTCAAATGTAATTACTTTTAATATATGCTTGTGGAAGGTCTGATACTATGTATGCTGTCTCTGTAATTTTTGCTGTACATAACTTGGGACAGTGAATACACTGATTTTTTCTATGTCTCTGTTTAAGCATAAGACTTTGTAACGATTTTTTTTAAAGAGGAAAAACATCAAAGAGCAAATTATGTACTTGCTTCCTGTAAGTGTAATGTACTCTTCAGTTTTTATGGAAACTGATTGTAATAGATAAAGCCTTTTGACCAGCCGTTGGTGTTTAGTGTATACTTCTGTTTGTAATGGGGAAAAAAAAAGATGGGACTGTCAATGAAACATGATCCCAGTGAGTCTGTACAGTGAGTATTGTATTAATACCTGCAGACTGCATTTGACTAATATAATTTGAAGAAAGGTTGCTCAAGCAAATAATGTTTCCTTACAGCATATGGCTTTTATGAATCCTTCTGGCATGAATTATATTAATAGAAACATTTCTTTCTTTCCAATGAGCAGAATATTTTTGTATGCCTTTAATTTCTTATTCAAATTTGAGGTCAGGTCACTCATTAGCTATAATCCGAAGCCATAACTGACCTTCACCAAATACATGTTTTAAAGATCATAATAGAAAAAGAAATTATGTCCAGTTTATCAACAGCTATAATAACACAGGCAGGAGCATAAATAACACGTAAAGTATTTGGATGTTTTTCTGGCATCCCAATATGACTGTAATGGCTAGTATTTTATGATTACCAATTTATAAAAAAGAAAAACATAATTAAAATAGATATTTAGATTTAAATGAAACTTTCTAATATTTTTTAAATATCCCTGAAAATGCTTCCTTGCTTTTAGGATTATGAGAGAAAATGATTTTTCATATACTTCCCACTTTCAAATATCTAATGTTTTTATCCTATTTCCAGTTCATTTTATTAGAGTGAAATGAGATGTTAAGACCCAGATCTCCAAGCCCTGAGCTATTTGGTGCTTGGCTGTAGCTATATTGTTGTAAACCAATTTGATTTGAACTTTGAGGGTGTGTTGTTTGCTACTTGATAAGCATGCTTACCACTGTTGGTAACATACAAGAGTTGCATTGCCCGTCAAGAAGTGTGATAAAAAAACAATCTAATAAAATACAAATAACACTCAAATCACTCTCAAAAGCTGAATAAAAATTCCTTTCTAAAATCAAATGCCTCGTAGAGTCAACAGTGATTTTTTTTTTTAAATTAAGCTTAATTGTATAATAATAATGATGTATCTTAACTGGCTTGTAGATGCAAAAAGCAAAACCGCCGCAAATGAACCATGACATACTGGGTAAAAATCTGGCTCCATTGAAACCAATGGCAAAACCCCTCACTGATTTCCATGGAGCCAGGAGTTCATCCAGCATTTTTACTTCTGCAATTTTCTTCTGATCTTTCTCCCTTGTTTAATATAACTGACCTAATTTATGTGTATGTGAGTAAAAATACAGCCTGATTCATTTAGAAAGTGACTGTTGAGGGTTTTATTTTTTATCATGAATTTCGTAGGACCAGCATCCCTGTCAAATGAAAAGGTTCTATATTACTTTAGAATGTAATAGATTTTTGTCTTATTTTATGTCCTGTAAATTATTAGTTCAATACTGTTAGCATTCCATAATAATGCACACATGATTTTTGAATGTTTTCTGTAAATGACAATCAATGTTGATGAAGTTCCTTTCTTTAATGCAAAATTAAAAAAAAAAAGTATAAGAAAATAAATTCTGTTGTGTGATTTTTTTTTTCTCCTGTCCCTTTAAATTACCTGGATCTGTCAGGAAAAGGTACCATGTATGCATTTCCAAAAGAGAAGGGTAAAAACAAAAACCTAAACATCAGGAGTCTGTACTTATTTTCAGGTTTGCTCTTAACCTATTGAATTAAGTATAGCGTGTTGCTCCGTCAATGCACCAAAAGTGGCTCTGTTTTGCAATTTAAATTAGAGCTGCAACTTTTGAATATGCAAATTGTTAGATTTATTCATTTATTTCCCTCTTTATTTTGGGGAAAGCCTCAGCTAGTAGAAGAGCAAAACAATACAAGAAACACTTGCACAAAGGCAAACTGCACAGTAATGTAACAGAAGGTTATATCATTTAAAAGAAGATACTGTATTTAAACTAAATTATATCAAATATTTTTTAAGTTTGTATAAGTCTAGTAACAATTAATACTGAAGGATGGAACAGAAAACGCTAGCTGTCGAAGCTGAAGATAGTACCTTTCAAAGATACTATCTTTTCATTTTTAGGACCCTAAATTTAAAGCAGGAGTAAATTAAAAATACAACATCTAAAGGCCTCATTTTGCAAACTGTTAAGCACGTATTTATAGTGTTACTGACTTCAGCAGGATTAATGCATACTCTTAAAGCCAGCTATATGTTTAAATAGTTTCTTGCATCACAATGCAAGCAAGCAAGTTTGGGTTCTGAGATGCAGTAAGCACAGCTTGGCATGATTAGATTTTCAAGTCCTAGATATGTAAGACTCATTTAGAGATCTCACATCCATCTGAAATAATTTCAGACAATTGTAAAAGGGAGCTCATATATAAGCGTTTATATTTCAGATATCGTGAAGCTGAACAGTTTACTAGCCAAATAAAATGACTGTTGTATTTACATGTTGCAAAACTGGGAACCCATGCAAATATGCTGATGCTATTTAAACATGTAGTGTCACAATGTCAGAAGTACTCATTTTATACTAGTCTGTATTTTTTCAGTTAGAAAACCAGAAGCAGTGATTTTTAAAACAATATCAGCAGATTTAGTGTAGTTCATGTTTCCCTTCTGGTTTGTTGTCTTTGATATTTTAAGACTGTCTTATCTTTCTAGTCTGCCTAGGAAAAAAAATTTAGTAAAATACCCACTTTTCCTGAAAGACAAAAACAAACTTTTGTAGGTTCTGACTGGCAAATAGCACAGTGATCAACACTTTGTGAGAAGACAAGTAGAACATTATTTTGAAACGCAGTTATGTGAAAGTCGTACAGGGCATTGCTTACTACTCTGTTGTGCCAGTTAAATGTCAGTGTAAATGTCAGTGTGCCTGGGCCTACAATAGATTTACTCCTACATGTATGAACTATCCTACACATTTTGCACATTACACTTTCTCAAAGACAGATGGATTAATATAAGCTTTCAAGAAAGACAATGGTGAAATGGATTAGACAAAACAACATGAAATAACGATAGCTGTCTGTCCCAGAAGGATTATATACTTACAGGTGTTCACTTAGTTATAAACCCATGTAAATGCAGCCTTCTGGATCACGAGGTATCGTGGAAGTATTTGACCATAACTTACCATGCACTTTGAGCAACGTCTTTGTAACAGGAACTGACTCACGAAATGTGATCAATGTCCTAAAAATAGCCCAGCATTTGTAGTGGATAAATCAAAATTTGGCCAAGCAATTTTTCTGCCTCTCTCCTTTCTTACTCCTCCACTGTTTACCTCACTTCCCACCCCCATCCCCAAGAGAAATCTTCAAAAAAATCCTTTGAAAACTGGATTGCAGGTTGCTTTGGGAGGACAAAGACTAATTTGTTCTGCTGCAGGTGTGAAATGGCTGTTCATTATGGAAGGCAGATGTAATTTTGGTGTTACAGGCCATGCTTCTGTTCCTGGAAAATGTTTGCTTACCTTCCTATTTATGCAGGAGTTTTGTTGTGGCTTTAATGGTCTGTGCCTATGAAAGAAGTGAGATTTACAGAAGGCTTAAGAGCTTCACTCAGTCCTGATGAAGGGACTCTGATCCCGAAAGGGTTTTATTCCAATTATATTGAACAGACCAGTAAAAATATTATCTCCCCCTACAGACATGCATTAAAACTCTGTGTGTAGCTATGATTCTTAAAAAACTGAGCAAATCTTTCTTCTGGGTGTGCCACCTGTAAGGATTCAATTCAGTTGGCCGGAGAGGTGCATTGGTCCTCTTTGCATTGCTCTTGGGTACCTTGCTTGACCACCTCCTGCTGCTTCTCAAGGTCTTGGGTCTCTCATAGCTGTCCTCAGTAAATGGACATTTTGGACAACCTAGGTCAACTCCAGTGTAATTATGTGCTGATGCTCAGGTGTCCACAGAGAACTTAAGTGTGTAACATACCTACTTCATATGAAAGCCTGGAATTTTGTAGGTATGAAAGTAAACAGATTAGGCACCATTAGTGATTTAGAAATAATTGATGTGATTTCCCTTCAAAATCCAACAGTAACTGCAGTACTGAGTTTAACAGAATACTTCTATGATCAGCAGATTCAGCCCAGTCCTAACAAAGCTGATGTGTAGGATGCTTCCGTTTCAACAAATTAACCAACAGCAATTTTCAGCAAATGCTGAGCTTGCCTGGAATTTCTTTAGATTAATAAAAGCCTTTATCAGAGGGCTTTAAAAATTGCATCCTCTTCCCCCTCTGTTTTTGTTGCATTTTGGCATTCAAAAATGCATTCAGTTACAAAGACAGGATCACTAAAATTGCAGTAGTGGTTGATAGGCTTTGCAACACTCCTCTAAATGACTCAGACACTGACATAGGCAAGGTTTAGCCTATCCTTTGCTTCCTTGTGAGATCTGATGACCAAACACTGTGAAGTTTTAGCAAATATATGTTGGTATGACTTTCTTACTAATAAAAACCTCCTGTTGGCTTAGGAC
>JAVKLA010000074.1:44905483-44915845 GCA_034782735.1 Sagittarius serpentarius
TAAAAACCTCCGGTTGGCTTAGGAGATAGATAGATTTCTTGTTTACTGGGCTTGTAATTAGCCCTCCAGTTTTCTCTTGAGGCTGTGCACTCAGGAGTACTGTGATATCAAATGAGGGGTAAGAGGGCTGGGGGGGAGGTCATGACGTTAGGAGACAGCTCATCCTACCTTTGCATTCTTTAAAAGGCCATGCTGCCCTGATCAACATGGCCGCCTTCTCACTACAAAAGGAAGAGGAAATTTAATTTTCTTTTTCGAGGTTACAAAATAGTTTTGTACACAGTGCTTCGTACTAGATGTTTCTGGAGACACTCCCAGCAGAAGTAGAGGGGAATAGAAGATTTTTTCCCTTTTGTTCCTCAGCCCATGTATTTGCCTGCTACAAATGCCAAACTGGCATGGCTTGTACTTCAGGATAATTTAAAAAGGCAAGTACATTTCAGGGGCATTCCTCTATTTCTGTCTCTTGTAAAGGTCCTTTACTACCATATTATTCATTTTCTTCTCTACTCTCTCTGCCTTACAACAGAGGGGAGGTTGAAGGCCACGCTTTTGAGGAGTCCTTGGAGAGTCAGGGTTAGCTTAGCTTAGTGTGTGCTTTTTAAGCTCATACCCTATTCAAAGAAATCAACACCTCCTCCATGAGGCTGAAGCTAGGCACTTGCTTAAATAACTCTCTGAATGTAGCTATCCATGCAGCGTCAGGAAGTGCAGAACATTTTACCAGCCAAAAGTTTTTGCAGAAAAATGCTGCTTTAAGGAATCAATATCTTCTGTCCATAAACTAAATTGTAATACCATTATATAGCTAATTGAGAGGCCTGCTGGAAAATGAGAACAGTACCAAGTTTATACACTATGTTTTGGGGATGCTGGCTCTGATCATTGACTACTTCTGTCATTTTAGTCAAGCAGGTGATCTGGCATCTGTATATCTATTTATCTATTTCTTGGCACTTTTAAGGTATAACCACTGTCTTCATCTTTACTGTAAGGTTTCCAGATGTTATCAAATAAATCCATATTGTCTTGGCAATGACTACCTCATTCTCTTGCTGCCATCTGGGTTACTACTGAAATCCACTCTGCCTCTCTCCGAGGTGAGTTATCATTGCAATGTCTCAGAACGACTTGTTCTGTGCAAGTTAGTCTGAACAGTAACAACATTTTCATCCTTAAGGGAAAATCCTGCAATCCTGTCATATCACTGAAACAGCATGCTGAGAAGCTGCGGCTGTTTGCAAATAAGGATTTCGGGTTATTACTCCTAACCTTCAATGCTGCATGCTAAGGGATACCTAGCTCTACCAAAATATGCACCATTTACACCTTCACCAAAGGCTAGCAAAGCATAGATACCATGCATTTTACCCATCACTGAACCAAACCAACAGTCTTCAAAATCTTTGTATGAAATAAGAAATCTAAATTTGTTATTTTTCTTTTAATTTGAAAATATTCAGTGAGTACAATCAAAATATGCTTTGCACTTTCAAAGGTGTTGAACCGTTAGCCCCCAGGCAGAGATGTGATGCACCAAAAACCATCTGAGGGCATTTGTGGCTGATGCTAACGAAGGCATGCACAGTCAAAAGAGGAAAAAAAATGCAATTAGTATTAGATCTAGTGTTCTTTCCGTGAAAAGCAAAATTCTTCTGTGGGCACAGTTCTCCTGTGAGGTATATTGCATTGAAAGGTAATAGAAAATGATATAAAACTGATGCATTTTTTCATTAAATTTAAAAGAAAATAGTATGTCTTTTTATGGTATTCCATAGAAAGACTAAGAATCAGAACACACACACCACAGAAGACCAACAAGAGAAGTTCCATTTAAACTTCTTCAATCATTTAATGGCTGTATACAACTCATTATTTATTACCAAAAGTGACCAAAAATGTGTTCATGAAGTGCTTGCATCAAAAGCACAAAGAATAACTCTGATTCTTCTATTTTCAATTTATAGACTCGATCCACTTGAGCTAATGGCTGGTCTCTGTTAGCTGAGTTTGGGGCATTAAAAGCCTTTGCCAGTATCTTTTTAGGCTATTTTTCAAGGGCTTCTCTTTCCAACACTCTGTTGAACTTGGACCTCTGTTTGAGCTGCTGAAATGTTCTTTCCAATATGGAGCAGCATTGCAACGTAGAGAGACACTGACACATTACCCCTCTGTTGAAAAGATCAACTTATAGTAAAAATATTTATTTCATCCTGTCTCCAGCAAAGAGGTGGAGGCAGGAGTGCTTCACATTGGACTGATCTGGTTTTGTTCCGTTAGAAACTGTGTTTTTCCAGTATTAAGTGGACAAGGTAGCCATGAAATCATATGCTTCAAATGCCACCATAGTGTTATTTTTAAATAGTTTTTAAAATAATATTCATTTATTTACTGTGATTCCCTTAGAAAACATTTGTAAGTGAACTGCAGAAAAATAGGAGCACACGAAACAAGGAAGGGTTGATGTATTTGACAGTCAAGAGCATTCCTGTTATAGGAATATTAACCCATAGTTACTCTGAAATCAGCAGCATTACTTGACAGTGATGGAACTGGGGGCAGAAAATCATTGTATGAGTATAAAATTTACATGAATAAATGCATACAAAAACTACATATATTTAAGTGTAAAATAAAATATTGGCAGGCTAGAAATTTTTCTAGTCACTACGAAAGACTTGAGATTTTCTGCATAACTTCAGTCTGTTTAAGCTAAAAAAACTCCCACTGCAGTCCAGACTCCAGACATTGGCTACACAAACCCACAGAGCGAACAAAAGGACACCTCTGTCTTATGAAGGTTGTTTGCTGAATTTTGTTTCTCCTCTGCCTTTGGCCAAACAGCTTGCAGACTGGTATGATGCCAAGGAAATATTCAGAGCAGGTGCAAAACTTTTTAGCTCATTATCTTTCATCATCACATATGCTGGTCCTTTGTCACTGATCTTAGTTACTGGGAACTCTAGCTTAAGCAGGAATTTCCAGCCCATAGTTCAAACACAAGCCGTTTGGTGTGTTGGTCCTCTGGCTGCGCTTTTTAGCCTTGGAAGGGGACTGTAAACAGAAGGCTTTGAAATAGCAGTCACTGAAGCTGGGTTAAATTCTACTCCTTACGAAATTTAGATTATATCATTAAGTAATTTTCATAGTCACCTACTTCTAACTGCAGCCCTGATAGCCCATAAAGATCGGGTTGTATAGCACCACTCACCTGAAAGTAAAAGAAACATTAGAAGAAACATTCTCTCCCTCACAGCTGGCTGGATACCTACATGCACACGCTGCAGCCCCAGCGGCTAGGTAGTATGGGTGGATCCCCATGGAAACATCTGGGTGAGTTCCAAAATTAACACTTTGCTCTCAGAAACCAGCAATTTGAGTGTGCCTTGTAAGTCAGCTCCAAGCTCGGCTCATCAGTGCCACTGGGAGACCATGCAACATTCCTGAATAAGTCACAACACTGTTCTTCCTTCCCTGCGTTTTTCATGTCCGGTTTTGGGTAATCACAACGCTAACCAACTGGATACGGTTGAAACGAATCGAAGCCTGTGTTTCTGCAAAATCTTGTGTGCGACTGGGATCATTTCTACATGCAGAGTTGTTGTCTGGAGAGCTGTTCTGCGGGAAAATTGTTGATGAGAAATGAAGGATGCGGGGAAAGTACCGAGTTTCTGTAACAAATGCTTGACATAGGGAGACAGTAAAGTTTAACAGAACATGGAAGAGGTGAAGCAGTGTGAAGGCGTCAATGGCAAACAGGGAGATAATGAAGTTCAGTAAGAAGAAGGAGCCTGCACTCTAGTTGAGGTGCTACAGCCGTCCAAATACTCCAGAAGAGTCGCCCAGTTCCCACTCTCAGTGAAATCTGGTTTAACTCTCTGTGGTTCTTCAATTTGAATTTGAACCTCCCTGAAACAATGAATTCTTCCCATTTAACTCCAACAGGAGCAGATAACCATCAAGCTTACTATCGTGTCCTCATCGTATTCCCTTCCCATCTCCATCTGCCCTGAGGCTCCTTCTGTGAGTGACCGGGACTTACCTGAGTAGCTGCCAAGTGGGAGTAGGTAGAGATGGGTATTTGCAGAGTGGAGATCCCACTTGTATTGTAAAATGGCCTGAAACAAGCATTGCTGTTTTATGATAGACAGTAGGCTTTTGAGAGGCATTATTTGTGTATTTCTGCAACGGAGAGAGGCCTGAGAGTTGCAAATTTTCTCTGGAAATTTTTCCCTCCTCAGCAACAACCACCTACTGCCCATTGACACACTACAGATGTGTGCCACAGTACATCCCACGGTCAGTCGGGACTCCTAACCAGAGCACATCACTGTGCTAGCAGTAGCCATGCTACTCAGCTTCTGGACTTGCATCCAGCTCACAGAGGGAGCAGCGTCCCTCTCCCTCCCCCTGGTAAGACTCAGGCCACAGAGATGTTCCCCAGCATCTCCAGCCTGCTCTCTCAGTGGGCAAAGATGGACCACGCTTTTTGGACCAACTTGTCCCAAAGGGTCTTTCATTCTTCTCTGGAACCGTAATGTAAGAATTACGCATCTTGTCCTCACCTTCTGTTGAAGGCAGCTGCAGGCATTAAAAGCCTCACAGGTCACGAGCATCTACTGCCCCTTTGCTGGGGGTTATTGACTGCGGGAATGGCAGCAGTGAATGCACGCTGGTCGCTACACCATATGGTTCACAGGCTGATGCGTTAAACAAAGCCCCTGCCAACTCTCGCACTGAGATTTGCCAGGAAATATCGGTTAGAGATTTTAGGGTGCAAGATGGCAAGAAAGGCTCCTCCTAGAGCATAGAGGGTCCCTGCAGAGGTCCCAGCGAGCACAGTAGTTCCTGATCAATAACCTGGGCAATGTTGGACAGGAGTGTCTGGTTCCTGTGGGTCAGAACAGAAGAGCACAATGGCCTCTTCTGACCACAGCATCTGTGGAGGAAGCTGATGCCTCTGTCAAAAGCCTTCAGTCTGAGTAGCATCAGGTTGCCAAAAGGACTGCTGAACTGCTGTTCATTTTTGTCTTCATCACATGTCCCAGCTTCTTTCCAAGTCAGAGAGTGAGAAGCAGGTAACCACATAAGAGGGCACTGGAAAATATCTAAGAGAGTAGGCAACATAGGATCTGGAAAGCTGAGGACTCTGTGATATGTCTTCACTCATGTGGAATGGAAAGTTTCACTGACCGGCTCTTATTTCTTTACCTTCCACTGCCAGAAAAAGAAAACTATTCTCTCACAGCACCTTCATCAGAGAGGAACAATTGCCTCCATATTTAATGCAGCCCATAATCAAACCAAGTCATCATTGCTCTGCCTGGAGACAGGAGGGTACAAGGTTTTTAGGCTGATGTTACTAAGTCTTTAGTACACATTAAAGAATTTCTCAGGGGAAAAAAAAAGGAAAAAAAAAGTTATGTCCAGCCTTGTTCAGTAATGAGTTTACAATTAAAAAAAAGAAATAAATACATCTGGGCACTTGCCAGCTTCAAAAGCCTGGAAAGAAAATAGGCTGCATTCAAAGTGGTATTAATCATGCTCAATCTATTTCCCCTCTCACTGCAAATCAGTGCAGTTTTCAGCTAACAAGAATGGGTGCCCTACTTGAGCCGACAAACCCTATTCCCCCTGGTAGGAGAGGCACTTAGCATGGCATTACCATCATTACATCCCAAGGTTAAAGGCAATGAAACTCCAGGAGTGGCAAAGTCAAATCAGTTCAATTGTCTGATTGTTCATACTCATGAAGTAGTGAGGCTGGCAGGGGTCCAGCATAAAACTTAGGGCTTTCCAGAGGAGCTCCTTTAAGGTAATTCATTGCCCTCTGCTGTAGCTTAAATCAGAAGGGCTAGAATGGTCACAGTAAATGTGGCTCCTGACATTTCTTAAGAGCAATATTAGCAGATAGCCAGCTGCTAGGCCAGATGTCAAAGGTGCATTAAGAGCACTTGGTTTTGATCTAACCCATTCCCGAGAAGTAGAATGGATTTGGCTTTGAGCAATGCAATAAAAAAAGATTGTGATTAATGAAGCAGTACAACTTAATAACGTAAGTTGACTCCCGCTTCCTTCTCTCCGGCATTTTCACTGTCCACAAAGCAGTTCTTTAACTTACCAGCAGGGACATGTAAAATGTTAATCATCAATCTGTGGGCCATTAAAGAAGTTGCTTTTCCTTTCTCAACTTGAAAACCAAGGGGGAAGGATAATAGGTTTGGTAAACAGAGCTGTTCAGATAATGGAGAAGTTCAAAGAAAAGCATTCATCGAGTCAGCATGGGAGCGCAGTGCCTTAATCCATTCCTTTTACTAATCTGAGTTCAACATCTAGGTGGGGACTAGAATTCAGGATTGAGATGGAGGAGAAGGAGTCTTTCTCTTTACTGGGATGTTCCAATTCAGCATGGCCTAGAACAGCAAGAGATGACGAAAGGATATTACTCCTCATGCCTTATACCATTTGAGCAGAGGGCACACTGCCAGAAATAAGAAGTTCGTGTCTGTATTTTTGGACTTTCCACTAGGTAATGAAGTAAAATGCATGCAATTGCAAATTCAGGAGAGAAAACTAAATGGAACACATTATCTAATAAACAGTGGATATTTATAGCACAAAGTGAGCACATAGAGCGCTCTCTGCACTCATTAGACTGGTGCAAAGAGCATCATGCACAGAAAACATTTTTGCATAAGACTGAGCTTGGAAAATTGAAGTGACTGACAATACTTAGAACAGGCTTCATCAGCTCTATAAGACATTTTGCAATCTGTGGGTGAAAGGAACACCAGTTCTGCTGTTCCAAGGACAGGAAGGGGGTGTAATTATTTCAAATATCAAGAATCACTGGGAGGCAGCTGCTAAGCTATGACAGTCAGAGGGCCCTGGAGGTGCTACCAAAATCAAGAAGCCTATTAAAACCTCAGTCCATCTGGGATCGCAGGCTGGATTCAAGCTACAGGTCTGTCCTCAAAGGGCATCTAATCTTGCCTTAACTACTGTCTCTGAATCCTCAGCTTCAGGTGTGTTCTAGTATGAGATGTAGATCTGAAAAATAGAAAAGAGACTTTTCCTACTACCAGCTGCTCTTTATAAGCAATTTATTTATTTTGTGTATTGTGTCACATTTCAGAGCTCATTAGCCAAGCCATAAGCTTCAGCTGCTCCAAAAAACCTGTAGCCCCACCTTGAAAATTGCTGCAGTAAATTAATCTGAAAAGACAAGTACCTGATTCCTTACACCATTACAGTAATTATATCACCACTTCAGGAGACTTACCTTAGCATGCCCCTGAATGAAACAGCAGGCTTGCAGAACAAGAAAGGTTTGGGTTCAGGTGGAGATAGCTAACTGCAAGGCTGCACTTTCTAACGTTGTAAGGCTGGAAATAAAAAGATATTTTCCTTTCTCCTTCCCTCTCACTTTCCTTTCTTATTATTTATTTTATTTCTATATATTTTTGTCTTCTCCTGAATTGGATAATGAACACACATACAGACTTTTATTTTTGAAGTGGTTTTGAGGCCGGGGGAGGGTTGGTGGTGCTGGGCTTTTTGGTTGGGGGAGGGGGTTAGTAACAGAGATGCTTGCTAAAGGAAATGGTAATTTTACAAGATCTGTCAAATTTTAATTGGAAAGCTGGCACCAGCACTGTCTGTAATTTTCTTCCACATTGTGGACCCTGCATGCTGCAATTAGATGTCATTGCTGTACCCTTGATTTCAGTTTTGTGAGAAGAGGGTAGGGATCTCTTTGTAAGCCCATATTTCCCTTTTCACAGTCATGCTACAAGCCCTTGGGCCACAGACTCCCTTGCTGTGCTCAGGCAGGTAGGTGGACTAATCCATGAGGAAGGGATTTGTACCCAAAAGTGAATGCTGCAAAACACAGGTGCAAATTTTGCAGTTTATAATCTCATTTCCTATCAACAGGCATGACAGTCTCCAAAAGCCCTTGTCACAGGATTTTTCTGCTCTTTTTTTTTTTTTTTTGTGTGTGTGTGTGTGTGCCATTGAGTCTGCTTATTTATAAGAAAAGAACAACAAAATCCAAACTCATGCTGTTGGAGTAATTGGTTATGTAAACCGTGCTGGGGGAATGTGGGGCCAAGAAGCTACTGGATATGAGCTTTGAAAAAAAGTAATGCAGGTTTCTCATAGTTCAAGTCCAACATCACATAAGCAGCAGCATTGGGAAGCCAAGTGCAACTGCTGTGCAAATCATGTGCCCGACTCTAGAAAACAGAATGAAAGGTTTTAGCACTCAAATAAACACAGAGCAAATCAAAAGGTTAATCATTGCTAGATAATAGTGCGTGTTTCTCTTTAAGAATCTGCTTTTTTTCCCTCTGTATTATTTCAACAAACAGGCAGCTGTTTAGTTTGCCTACCCTTAAAAACAGAGATACCAACAGAAGACAACTTATTCACTTTATACTATTATAAAAGTCTGAGTGCATGAATTGCCTCCCCCAGCATTGAAATGTAATCTGTGGTGAAGAGCACATCAGATTTTTACTGGTTTTCAGCAGGAAACAAAGAACACTATATATTACTCCTTTTTTACATGCATGAAGAGCCTGGCTTTGTCCTTAAGTCTTATTTACAACAATTTTAGAGTAAGAAAGATGACAAAGTAAGAAGCAATGAGATGTGGCAAACAAGCACGTGGGACATTCATGAAAAGACTGATGTGTGGGTGCTCTATTGTGTATTACTAGGGTGTTGGCTTAACTAATTAAAGCAGGTTTCCTGGGATTGAAGATTACCCTCATGCCCTGGAAGGAACTGTGTGTGCTGTTCCTTCCAGGTTTAAGGGGCTTGACAAAAAGAAGGTCACGTAGGCAGACCTACCTGTGGTAAGGACTCTATTCAAGATATATCATTCCATGAATGACATAGAGAGGATGCTTGATATCTGCCAAACTAATACATACATGTGTTGTTTAATATTTTGGTCACACTTGGAACATTGAATAGAGGGGGATTTTTTCCTACATTAAATTATTCTCTGTTTCACCGGAACTAGCAGGTCATTCTGCCACTGCCCCTGAGAGAGAGTTAAGGTTCAGTTTGCTCAAGAAAGTAATAACGAGCTTCTTGTAATGAGTGTTACAGCACTTACAGCAGATATTGACTAAAGATAGCAATCCCAGTGAAACAGCTGAGAAAAGAAATCTCAAGGGAGAGCCCAGAAGAAACAAAGGAAATCATGCTGCCTGCTAAGATTTCCATTCCTTTTTTTCAGTCCTGTAGAACATGGTGGCCCATTTCTAGCTACAAAACCTTTCATCTGGCTTTCTAGAAAAATAAGCTGTTGAGAGAAGAGCTAAAATGTTATTATAGTGGTAAAAAGTTTCAGCTTGCTTCCCAAAAGGACCATAGACGTTTCAGCCTATGGATAAAAGTGCAGTAGTTTAGATCTCTATGAGGGAAGAGCAAAAAACTTTGTGTTTGAATTCAAACAAATACCACAGAGAAGCAAACACAGTAGCAGCTTGTTCATGTATTTGCTGTTTTATGTTCCCAAGGGGAGGCACAAATTCCCCACTGTTGCTCCCCTTTGTGGTCAGCCCAAAGCACCATGACTGAGGCCAAGACTCGGGCGTTCAGATAGGATCCAGGACTGGATCCCACGGCAGAGAGGTAGTGAGATAGATAAGGGAATGAAAGCACACGGGCAGAAGTTGAGGAGTGAGGCCACAGCTGCTGAAATATGTACAAGGAGAGCGAGGTATTGGAAAGATTACTAAAAGGAGGCCTTCGGTTAGGTCACGCTCCAGAAGACCAAGATAAGAAAGCATGATAGCGAGCAGAAGGTGAGGAATGGTAGCATGGACCATGTGAAATGAAGATTGTGGGTAGGAGCAATAGTCTGAGACTGAAATGAAGGAGACTGGTGTTGAATTTCTATGCTTGCTAAGGGAGGCTGTAAGATTCGAGACTAGAAGAGGCTTGAAAAATATACCCCATTAACTGCAAAGTAATGCAGAGGTAAGCCTTTTATTATGAAGGTGCCAGGCCCTACGAAAACTAAGGTCTGATGTCCACCTAATGGCAGTCAATGGTGGTAAATCAGAATCTTTAGTGGCTGTCCAGTAATTAAAATTGTGCATCCCTGACATGCTGGTTTCCAGTTCTTCCTCCTAGCAGTCAAACACAGTTGATGGAGAAATGTACAAAACTTAAACCTATTCTTGTGTTAGTGTCTTTGGTGCTTCCATGGATCTAGACCAACACTGTTACATTTAAAGGCCACAAAAAGCACAATTTCATCCTTATTCACATAAATAATTGTGTTATATTAATTAAGTGGAAGCAAGAATGTAGGTAGGTGAAAGTAATTATCTGAAATTTGCT
>JAVKLA010000074.1:44962702-44976655 GCA_034782735.1 Sagittarius serpentarius
TCCTTGTGTGGATTTTTTCAATTTTATCTCATGCAGCCACAGACCTTGTATGTTTATCCAAGCTTCAACATATTCCCAGTATTTCAGCTGCCCCTTGAAATCCTTCACCTCTCTCGTACTGACGTCTCAGTCTTCTGAGTGATCTGTTGTAACAGCGTCGTCCACTCAGAACAGTGACTACTTTTTTGCTGTTTTAATCCTCTAAAAGTACAGCATTTCAAATGTCATACACAAGACCATTCACACTACTATTGTTTACTATGTGCCAATTCTACAGCTAAGATATGTCTGATCAGATACAATAATTTGGGAAATACATAGCTGGCTTTCTCCCCAACCTCAGGTTTGGAGTGCAAGTTGTGTTGAGAAGCTTGGATCTAATCAACTGCAAATAACTGCAATTTATTTTCATTGGAATATCATTTTTCCGTGCTCAACAAATCCCACATTAGAAGTTGATGGTGTTTTTTTCCAGTTTCGTTTATAGAGGGTCAGTGAGATTTGATGGAGATCCATAGATTATTCTATGCATAACACCTATTAATTGATACTATGTCCACACTGAATGTAAATACCTAAAGAAAAATTCCATATTCCTTGTAAGAAACCTAATGGTCCACTCAAAAAAAATTAAGAAAGAGATGCCTACATTAGGGCTCCAAATCTCAATTCAGCACAATCACTCTCAGGCGACCTGCACATTACCACTGGCTTTACACAGACAAATAGAGATTTAAGGACAAACTTTAAGATGCATTTTAAAAGACCAAGAAATGGTCCTCAGATAAAAGACTTCTGAGAAATAAATGCCCTGTATAATTTTTTCCTCTGCTAAATTCTCTACACAAAGAATGCAGGATTTGGCATTCCTGAGTTTATGGTATTTTCTAGTTTACAATATATCCTCTATAGATGAGAAGTGTGAATGGAAAAGCTTACCTCCCTGACTTTTTCAATAGCAGTGCTGAAAATATAAATGATAACAAGCCACTCTTGCACACTTGGTCTCGGTTCCATCTTCACCAACACAGTGTAAGTGAAAAGCATGAGAAATGCCATGTACGCCATCTACAAAACACACGGGATATAATCCATATGCACAAAAATCTCCAACAAATTTCTGCAAACATATTAACAAGTGATTAGCCTGACTATATGTATTTAAACTGTCAGATTTTTGAGCCCAAAATCTTTCCTCCGCCTCTCCAAAGTATTTTTAATGGGAATATCCTTAAATGTCATTGGGAAATTGGTGCTTTAGTCCTGAAAAAATGGGAGCAGAAGACAAACTATTGCAGTGCATGTTCACCTAGGCCCCAAACCATATAAGAGACAGAATATTTTATCTGCATACCCGTTACTTGAACGTAAAGTCATGCTTTTATCCTAACCTTCTGTAGGCGCAAGCAACCATTCTGAAAGCTATGTGAATCACTGCTGGTTAATCAGTGCCTTCCAAAACAAAGGAAGAACGGTATCAGGTGGAAAGCACTTATTTTAAAGGTACCAGAACATGCTATAAATCTATCTGAGATAATATTAACAATTTATAAAGCAGTTAATCACACCCTTAAAGGAATAACAGTTTTATGTACATGGTGGTCTGATCCAACAGGCAGCCTGATCATAAACATCCTAAGCTCTACTGACACAGGGTTAGTTACTAAAATTGATCTCGTAAATGCGTATTTCACTATAGCAAATGATGTCCTATAGATTAATACTCTCTCTTTCAGAAACAGTTCCTAAAGAAAGGCACACGAATATCTGTGAGCTATTTAAGGCCAGCTTCAAATTTATATCTACATGTGCAATTAACCACTGTAAAAACCTGTGCTCAGGTTTTTTTAGTTCCTTATAATTGTTTTCTTTTTTTTTTTTTTAATGTAACTGCATGATTTTAGCAGAACCACTAAGCGGTTGCAAATCCATGCTAGGCAAAGGAAAAGCAGCATCAACTGGTATTTGAAGGATCAAAGGAGGGTTTAGCATGATGACCAACCGTGTGAAACCAGAACTTGACAATTGGTGCATTGTAGAACTCATAGATTTTTCTAGTGCCAGGCAGGTTTCCTTGTCCACCTTCTACTTGGCTTTCATCAGACTTCTGAGCAACCTTCTCCACATCATAATCTTTCTTTAAAAGGAAACAGCATTTTAAAAGTAAGAAAACACGGTCTATGATTGCAAAGGTTGTGTCATGTTCGAGGGAAAACAGGCACAGATGTTTAAGCTTTGTTCTGAATATACAAACCATTAGTGTAGCTTGATTTTGTCTGGTTACAACCATCTCATTTGCCACAATTAACATGCACACTTTTCCACTATAAATATTCATTTAGAGTTTGCTCTTATGACTACAGGCATCATGCTCTTATGACTGGGCGTCAGCAGACCTGAATCCACTCCTGTTTCTGCCACACATTTCTTTAAGGCTTTAAGCAAAATCACTTAATCAATCTATGTCTCACTTTCCCCATCTGTGAAATACAGGTAAGTAACAATTCCCACTCCAACACAACGCAACCGTGTTAGCTACAACTCTACTGACAACTGTGGCACATTCTGAAATAAGAGTATGAGCACCACATTTCCACTCATGTACACAGTCACACAGAAAATGTCAAGACAATGAAATTCTAAATACAGATTCTAATTGCTACTTTTGATGTATTGTATGCCTGAGATGAAGACAAGGATGAAATAAGTACTCTCTTACAACGATCTGCCTACAAAAAATACAGGTAACCTATTATCTTCAGTAAAATAAAAACAAAAAAGCAAACACACTTGATTCTGTACCCAGAGTTTGACACTTGTCCAAGTACCCCTTTGAAAGTACAAAAATCTGATTGCCACTGAAGCCTAAGAAGAGATGCAGACACAGCAGAGGGCAACTGACAAAACCAGAAGGTGCTGAAAGGAGTTTTCAGAGATGAAGGAGAGAGGCCTGGGGGAACTATAAATAGCGAATAGCTGGGCAAGGCCCAGGGAACCAAACTATCTCGTTCAGTTTTGTTTCAATGCTGGCCAATTGCCTTGGCTGAAATCAATGCTCAAACGTACTCCTACTAGACATCTGGAGTACAGCACTTTTTATGTGACACATTTATCCCTGCTACACAACATTTCCTTGGGTTATCAGGGCAAAACTGATTTTTTTTCATCACACTAGACTCAGAAAAGTGCTAAATTGGAGAATTTGATACACAGAATCATCCCAATGTGTTGACATCAGATCCTCCAAGGTGAAGGAGAGAATTTGTCCCACAAGAGAGTGCAATTTCCAGCTGTAGCAAGTCACTGGAATTTATGGCTGTGTGTGAAAGATGCTCTATATGGCACATGTACACTGTTGAAATTTTATGTATATTTTTCTATAATATTTCATACCCAATTATTTAAGAAAGAGCAGTATCTCAGCCCTTTGTTTTAAACAACACTCTATATTAGATAAAATCAGAGGTTAAGCTTATTGCTAGCGCAGGAAGGAAGCGGCCTGTCTGAGGCAGGTCAGAAAAGTGCTTACGCACATTGCTGTGTTGCCTTCTACTAGACTGCAGGGGTGGTCCTGCTGCAAATAATTCCAGTTGGCCTGTCCTCTGTATCATAGCTGTTACCTAACCACATAAAAAGCATTTTTTAACTGACTATATTAGACAGGCACTGCAAAAGATAGTGGCTTCAAGCATTTTTCTGCATCAGAGAGAGGACACACAAGCATGGCATTGACAAGCCTACCACGCTGCTGCGAAAGCCCTCGACAATCCACTGTCTTCTATTTTACACAAATTGGAAGTTAACTGAGAAGGTCCCAAGTAATCTAAAATGCTTATGTGCTGTAAGATAAGCAGAGCAGAGGAAAAAAGATTGCCTGACATCTCCCACTTGACAATCCTGTTTTCATTGGTTAGCACCTCACCAACATTTACCTTTTTGGATGGAAATTCTCTGTGTCTGCTGTCTACCTCTGACTGAAAACTTTTGGAAATTTTCAGTTCAAGGAATGCTTTGTGGAGAATGAGAAAAAGAAAGGACAGGCAATTCTGCTTAGCAGAAGTCTGGGGGAATTCAGATCTTAAAAAGGCAAAGACTTCACCTATGCTGGAGACTCCCCACAGACAGGCCTAAGAAGAACTTTTGCACAACCACAGGTCCTTGCAGAGTGTTTCAGGACTCAGTTCAGGTGACTAAACCAAAAGCACAGTGCTTCTCTTGTGCTTTAAGTGGCACCTCTGCTAGGTCCAAGCAATGCAGAAGTAGAGATACCCTGTTTTTCAGCAAGGAGGGCAGGAGCTAGACCTCTAGAAGGGCTATGATGCAACTCAGGAAACAAAATCTCAAGGAGAGACTAAGAGCAAAGGATGGCCATGGAGATGGGGAGAGGCTGCAGCTGAGATGCGGGCAGAGGCTACCGGCCAGGCAGAGCAGGAAGGAGGAGTGAGTTGGAGAGGACAGGACCTGGCCTGCCTCAGTTCTGCTGTCTCCCTGCTTTGGATAGCTCAGCTGGGCAACCTGAATCGAGTTTTATGGATGTGATTTTGTGTATGATAAGAAACCGTTCTTAGATTATTTGGTATACAAGATTACATAGGTATTTACCTGCAGCTTGAATAGACGTTGTGCCCTAAAATACCCATGTAACTGACAGATAATTATAATCTCATTACACTTCTGTGAGTTTGGGAAGGATTTTCTCATTATGACCAGTACAGAAATGACACCCAGGACAGATGAAGTGCCTTGTCCAAGGTCACTTCAGTTTGTATGCAAATGAGGGATCAAACCCTACTTCTTGAGAACTGGGCACTGACACTTCCAGCTGATCACCTTCTCCTCACTCTGCAGGATTATACCGTGGTAAACAGACAGACCTTGACACACAAATGACTGATCATCGCAGACTAACCAGAGACAAGGCATCTTTAGAGCTGGTTGGACTCTGATCCCCATGATACCATGTGAACTGGTGGAAGTCTTGAGACTGAGGCACATGAGACATTTCTGCCTTGCTTTTAAACTCCAGCATCAAGATGGTGGGAGGCAGGAGAATACTCATAATGACCTAAAAGAGAGACACAAGATTCAGGAAATTAATTCAGCAGTGACAGCACAGACCTGAGGTAATAGTCAGCCATACATGGTGCCAGCACGAAGCCACTGCAACTCCACTGGCCTAGGAGGGAGCCACTGGTGTGGGGAATCTCTGTATCACATTCCTACAGCCTCCAAAGAAGTGTGTTGCTCTTGACCGTTTTGTGGCTTTGAAGAGTGTCATGGTATCTGGGAATACTTTAGATACTGCTCCCCATGTCTGGAGGGCATTCCTCCCATCAGCAGCTCTGCCGGAAAACCAGTAATGCGGAGCAGTGAGAGCAGGTGGGTATCCTGGTTTCAGCTGGGGTAGAGTAGCTGGTACAGCGCTGCGTTTTGGGTTTAGTGTGAGAGGAACGTTGGTAACACCCTGATGTTTTCAGTTGTTGCTAAGTTGTGTTTAGCCTAAGTCAAGGACTTTTCAGCTTCTCAGGCCCAGCCAGCAAGAAGGCTGGAGGGGCACAAGGAAGTTGGAAGGAGGGGACACAGCCAGGACAGCTGGCCCAAACTGGCCAAAGGGGTATTCCTTACCTTGGGACATCATGCCCAGTATATAAACTGGGGGAGCTGGTCAAGGGAGGAGAGCTGCTCGGGCATCAGTCAGTGAGTGGTGAGCCATTGCATTGTGCATCGCTTGTTTTGTATATTCCAATCCTTTTACTATTCTTATTGTCACTGTATTGTTGTTATTAGTGTCATTGTTAGTTTCTTCCTTTCTGTTCTATTAAACTGTTCTTATCTCAACCCACGAGCTTCACCATTTTTCCCCGATTCTCTCTCCCACCCCACTGGGTGGGGGGGGAAGTGAGTGAGCGGCTGCGTGGTGCTTAGTTGCCGGCTGGGGTTAAACCATGGCAGTGGGGAGGGACTGAAGGGTGCTGAGAGAATGGGAACAGCAAAAAAAACCCTCACAAAATGCACTCTCCACAGCTGCTTTTGCAAAGAAGTAAAACTGAAGCAAGTACTGTCTTCCCTCCCCACCTTTCTTTTCTCTCCCAGATGCGCACATTCCAATCCATGCTTAAGCACACCTGTCTGAAGCTGCACTAGACATGTTCATAACCACAAAGACCTGTACAAAGCATCTAAACAGCATCTAAATGCTCAGAAAAAGCTAGAGTGATGCTACCTTAAACCAGGAGTTCTTCCGCATCTTCAGGCGTCCCATCCACATATCGGTCAGCAGCATCTGTGTGCAAGTATGGGATACGAAAGGCCGCAGCCCCACAGACACTGCTAGTTTTAAGCAAGTTGAGTTGCTCCAGTTTTTCAGTTCATAGGTCAGCAACTTCATGGCCATCTGCTCATTTTGTTTGAATGCTTTCTCTAGCACATCTAAGGCAAGCTGCCCAAATTCCCTAAAGCAGAAAGGAATTAACAGTATAACAGGGATCAGTCAAAACTCAGAATCATGGCTGTAAAGAGGCTGGTTTGAAAACTCCATTAACTAAAGTTCAGCTAATAATCTCAGTAAGCATGCCTTCTTCCATTTTTCCTGTTGCTTTATCAATGTATCTAGTGAAAAATAATTTGGGCAGTAAATCTATTTAGTCCTAATCACAAGGTTTAGGGTCATCCTGTCTTCTATTTTTTGTTTCGTTCTTAATCTCACTCAGTGATCAAAATGGACCCTATGAAGTTCTGTGTTTTTCCTTTAACAACACTCATTGCTACTGTGGGCAAGCATTGCAGGCAGTTGCAAAAGCCTCTTCTTTTACACTGGCTCTTAAAAATCTCTGTAGGGAAGACTCCTCAAGGAAGATACACCTTCCTTTAAATTAAGCTTTGGAGCTGCATGCAAAACAAGACAGCACATCTTACTGTACTCTGAATCTGAGGCATGATGTCTACAAAGCATACAATATGTCACTAACAAGAAACACTACCAGAAAACACTAACATGAAATTACAAACTTGAAGAAAATTCTTTGTCTACCTCATTTGTTTATTCACTCAGTTATTTCAGCATACATTTTTCTTTAGGTCTTACACAGAGCAGGATTTAAGCACTGATTTTCATTTGCTCATTACCACATTACAGATTTGAAAAGTCCAATGCATATCTGCCATATGGCTCTTTAACAAGCTGAACTGGAAGGGAAGATGTAAGGGAAATTTCAATCTTCCACTTGACCATGTAGCAGACAGTAAGCATTACTCACCTAGATTTTAATTTTCAAATATGCAACTAGATAACATGCTAATAGCTTTCCTTTAACTCTTGACCAGACTGCACACCAATACATAGGTCCATTACACAGTATGAATAGTGGGTAGCTGAAATTATTTCTTTTACACTCCGTAGGCCATGGCACCACAAACCTCACAAACTCTTAGTGGATTAGGAAAGTATCTAACCATTCTAAGCAGTGCAGAACTTTATTAACTGAAGTGAAAGGAGAACTCATACTTTGAGTACTTCTTCAGTTCTTCTGAAGTGTCATCCACCATGTTGCTCTGTTTAGCTTCATGTGCCATCGCCCTGTAGAGTTTACAAGCCACAACAGCTTTTACCATGGCTTCCTCTCCATGCTGCCAGAAGAACATTGCCATCTTCTGCCTTTTCATTAATACTGCCCAAACCAGGAGGTCGTTATAGGGGTAGATAAATCCAGATGACTCATAGTTCTCTGCAAAGTTTATATCCTCTTTTGATTTCTTCTTACACTTATGGAAAGCAGTGGATCTTTCCTATAAATTTGATTTTAAAAAAAAAAAAATCTCAATGAATGGCTGAGGTTCAGATTCATGCAAATAAAACTGGATGCAAATCTGAACTGCAAGTAGCAAACTATTTGATCGTTATATACATTTAAGTCATAAACCACAGCTAAGATCACATTCAGGTTACCAATGCTAAGAAGCTGGTAACATTAGTGGAGGAAAAACACTCCTTGCTCTGTACCCATGCGATTTATAACCTTCCCTTCTACAGTGCTGGGCAGTCTCCAGACCCCAAGATCCTACTTTCGCTGTTTTCTTGCACTTGTATCATGATCGGAGAAAAAGCAATCAGTAGACTGAAACATACACCATGGACTTGTGATACTTAAAGATAATTTTTACTGTCTGCCATACTTGTACTGTAAACTTGCTATGCATTTGTTTCTAGATTTTTCTCCATTAAAGGCAAAAAAAAAGTCTTACTGGTATGTGAGGTTGTCTCAGTGCTATAACGGGTTCATTCTGGTTCAGACTAATTCCAATAAAGCCATTTAAATTCATTCTGGTTTATGTTTTGTCTGTCAGATTATGCATGCAGTGATCTTTGCTCTTTTATCATTCTTTCTTTGAAAGAAAATATTCTGTCATAATTTTCCAGGTATCAGAACTGTATCTATTCTTAGCAGGCTTACTATAGCTACTTCAATAAGCAATCATGAGAAAACATTGGGAAAGTCAGAGAATTCCTACTGTTGCTTCCAAATGAGAAGAGTTTTCACCCATGCTTGATGTTTAGAAATTTGGTGATACTACATTTCAGTGAACAAAAGCCCTTAGCAACAAATGGATGGAATTTAAAAAGTATCACGGGAGGAGTCTGAGCTTGATTTCAACACTGAAATTGTAAGACTTGTACTTCATGAACAGTGAGCAGTAAAATGTTGCTTCCACTGGAATTTAAGTAGAATTATGATAACTAACAGCCTGACCAACATATGTCTAAAGTCTCTCAATAAAATCATTAGCAGCCTAATATGTCTTAAGCAAAGTCTAGAATAAGCGACTATATTACCTTGTATTTGTAAGGCTGTGCTGTTCTGAAGAACTGAGAATGCAAAGTATTTTCAGCAGATCCTATTCTGCTACCCGTCTGATTACTCTGATGAAGGGAATGAGACAGGCTCTGAGAAAAGCTGGAGAGCACCCTCTAGATCCAAAGACATAGCATAAAACACAAGGAGATAAATGCAAATTAGAGATGAATTTTACCTGTACTTCTCTCTGATTGCAATGGCGTCTGTAGAAACTGATGTTATTCAAAGACTAGTGAGTCAGCAGTCCTGTAACTACCACTGGACCTCATACCATCATGGAAAAAATTGCCTGTTTCACATCGAATTTAAAAAATATGCATTTTTCTGAATCTCTAAATTCAAAAAACTGATTTCCCCAATAGCGTCCACCAATTACAACAACAGGGCTTGCACCAGATTGGAATCACCCAATCTGGAAGCTCTTCCAAGTGCCTACCTTTATAAAAAGTGCCATAATCCCTTTAAGGAACAGAAGTTGTCTGAGCTTTTTGCTGACCATTTTCCCCAAAGGATGGCATGTCTAGCATCCTTGAGCATTCTGTTCATTGTTGACTGAGAGGAAAGAATGTTAGCAGCTGAATCACTAACGCTTTTCCCTGCAGTTCCTAGTTACATGATCATGTAGTTTCACCCATCCCTGTTAAAGTCATATTTCATGAGGATACAGTAAAAAGTATCTCTTTTTAGCATTGTATTAAGACAGTGACACACAGGAAGCTCTGTCTGTGTTTCTATTCACTCCAAGTAACAGTTTTCATTATTTCTTCTTATTTTCCCTGATCACCCTGAGGTTCTTCTATTAGTCATGAAAGCAGTACATGGGGAGGAGAAGTTTTTGTTGTTTGTTTTTTAGCACGTGGAAGTACTTTAATCAAAGTCCAGTTCTACTCCGAAAACCAGGGAGAATTCTTACGCAGTAAAACTGCTCCTTCTGTGATGTTGGGAATAATATTGGCTAATACACTGAGAAGTTTAGGCTGGTTTCAGGTTAAAAGTCAATGGGGAAAATGAAACTGCTAGTATGTTTGCACACTGTTCTGAGGCAGTTTGTTTGCAGAGGTGATGCAACTGATATGCAGACATGGCACAATGCTATGCTGTACAGTGAAATACCTCAAGCATCTAGAAGGTGCAGAATGGCACACATGTCCCCGCATAACCCTCTGCCTGCACAAAGCCACTGCACCATGGGTGCAGCCTGGCACATCCAGCATGAGACTTCCCCTGTGATGACCAGTGCATCATGGAAAAACCTCTGTCAGGCAAACACAGCTCATTGGCCTGGGCAGGAAGATGCACCACTAGCACTGAGCTGCTTCTAAAAGGTAAGACATTTGTTCAGACCTCAGGTCAGGGATCTCAATGTTGCTCTTCACTGTGCCATGCTGACATGCTCTAAATCCAGTACAGCGCCTGTTGAATTCAGTATTTCTGTGATGTGGTTCAAGTTGCAAGAGCAGAAACATGCAGCTGCTTTGCAAAAGAGAAAATGGTAGTTGGTACAGCCTTGTCGATCTTTATTTATGGATGAAAGACAAAGAACACAACCCGGCTACCAGACACAAAGGTAAATCTACTGAACTAACAGTCAATTTAACAGTCACTGGTGGTCTTGCGGGACAGGGATTATTTTGGGAAGGGATTTGTCTATTTTATTTGCAACCTCTCCATAGCTGGCAAAGAGATTCACAAAACAGATGAGCATGGCATACATTTAACTGATGTTCTTCAGACAAACCACAATGACAACGTGAACTATTTTCAGGTGTCATATTTTGATTCTTCTTGGTGACCAGTGGAAGCCACGTCATAGAAGTTACCTTATGTTTTCTGTAGAGATCATTGTAGAGAATTCGGAAATGCTTCCTTGTGTAGCTGCTCCGATAAGCTCCACCAAGGAGGTACTCTATCACCAGCCCAATATCAATCAGTGATATCTTGTAATCCAAGGAAAGGGTATTCTGAAACACCAAATGTCACAAGCATTTCATGATACTATTATACAAAACATTCAGCCATGTCAGAGCCATACTACTGTGAGAGGAGTCTGGAAGAAGATGCAACTGAGAGCTCTTGCATCTATCAGGAAAGTGTACACATTCATTAGGCATATGAAACTCCCTGGGAGGAAGAACACAGGCACACCCACATTTTCAGCCTCAAAAGTGTGACATCTAAGGACCACTGCACCCACATCGCATAGGGATGTATATTGCAATGTTCATAAGACCAGCTGCATTCAACAGTGAAGGTAATGATTCTTCAGGTTAGTCACCAGCAGCCAGAGATACTGATAAATATGTTCTTCTCATAACAAGAGAAAACTAGCATGGTATGATTTGTTCATTAAACTAGTTAATTAATCAAAAATGAAGAAGTGGATGAAGCATGTATTTAATGATGTAGAGTAATTCCTGGAGACTGGTAATCTCTTGCAGAGGCTCAATACTGTCATGACAACTAGGACAGCAGCTGCACGTGCATCAGCTGCACGTGCATCAGCTGTACGTTCTGAGTTTCTCACCACTTCTGTTCAAAGCACCACTGCTTCCCAGTTTACCTCCAGACAAATTCTCTGACGAACAGACTATCTTCCATGCAGATTTTAAAGATTATTGGTAAAACCTTAAACTACAAATCTTGGCAGTGAAAAATGGGCCTGCATATAGATGGGATCAGAGGCGCTAGCAGTGTATGCCTTTCAGCCAGTGAAGTTATTTTCTTCATTAGACTGAGTTTTATTTCAATAGACTTTAGCAGCAAGCCTCAGTACAGCCAGGTAAGGCCACCCAGCCCTGGGGAACAGAAGGCACCAACATGCTGAGCACTCTGGGGCAAAAGCATGTTTCACAGGATAGCATCTGCCAGGTCTGCCATTGACAGTCAGGCAATTATTTCTGACTACCTATGCTTGTAGATATTTCCCTGTACTAAAAAGTGTGTTTTATGCTATGAGGGCAGACTGCAATGTATCTCCATTCAAATGTAGCAGCAGCAGCAAAGCTGGTCACACTACTTGAGAAAATATTCTGAAATCCATGGTCACATCACCGGTGACTGTCCTAGCTACTGTGTTACCATATTTAATAAGACTGCAACTGCACAACCCATTCACAGAGCACTTATGCGTACTTACAGAAGCTCAGGTGAAAAAGGCTTTTCAGCGTTTAAACCTGTTTGCAAATCCCAAGTAAATTTAGCTTACCCAGTGGCGTAGAAAGTTTTGAAATTGTGCAACCCATTTTCTGCCTAAATTCCACTATTCCATTTCAAGTGCCAAAAGCTTCCCTTTAGATCACACCCTGTTTTCTCCCAGAGTGTCCTGAGATGTAACCAGGCCATGTGTTTTAGGAGAGGGGTCATATCAAGGAGCAAATCACTTCACTATCAGTGAGAAAGACAGATTTCTCAGCCTGGAAAAGTTCAACATGTTTTCAGCACTGAGATCTTCCAGATCTGTCACATAAATTAGATCTCAAATATGTCCATCAGTATGGGAAAACACAGAAAATAGCTTGCTATGGAGAACAGAATAACCTACACCTATCTACAGAACCATCAATGGGATTGACATGAAAGTCACCCACAATAAGAAAATTATACCAGAAATCCCACTACTTGAGACCACAGAAGTTTGCAGTCAGACTTACCATTTTATTTTATCTTAGCATTCACACCCTAGAAAGAATTAGCCAACTACTCTAGTTTTGGATCTAGGCATCTCCTGCAGTGGAGACTAGATGCAGAAAGAACAGCTCATCCCTTCCTGGCTAAGCAGCGCTGCAAGGAACAGCAGATAACAGGAACGCAAAATAAATTAACTGTGTAGCTAAATAACAAGGCTGCCACTAAACTACTAAGGGAGCCAGTGCTCCATGCAGTAGTCATCCACTGCCACCTTCTGTTCCCGTCGGCAACGCAGCACATTAAAATAATACTGTATCTTGTCACAGTATCTTTTTGTTACTGCTCAACAAGGAAAGACTTTTTTAGCTTTGGGGAAAAAAGAAAACCTTAAAGCAATGGGCATAATTACTGCACTAACTCACTAGTCTTTTGTACAATCACTTCATAATGTCACTTTAGTAACCTGAGAGAAAGAGTTTGATCACAAACTGCTTGGCTTTGAAATTAAGGTACAGGACCCTTGGGAGCATTCAGTAGTAGTATGCTAGTTAATTGCTTAGGGGGATCAGTGGGATGAAGATAAAACCACTTAGCAGATATAGCAGACTAGTAACAAACCCATCACTTCTATTCCTAAAATTCCCCTGTATTACCTAACAGCAGTGTGCCAGTGGATACTGAAGTTATAAGCTACCATTTTTGCTCCCCAGCCTTTCCTATGTCTATTACCTGTTTCACATCTCGAACTAGGTGATGCAAAAGTAGATTTGACGGTCCTTGCTTCTGTGTTGTGAAAAGAAAAGACAGGAAACAAACATGTCACTCTACATTAGAAAATCAATAAAGTAAAAGAAAGCAGCTAAAAGATCTTCAGTATAAGCTACTGTGATTCAAACTCTCCCCACAAACCCTTCTAAAACATTTCAGCACCAATCTGCAACACCTCTACTATCTTAACTCTTGACATATTCTAGAAAGGAGTTGGTATCTCTTTGGTTATACAACATACCATTTTCAGCAAGAGAAGCATGTATCACATACTAGACTAAAATCAGAACATATTTCTCATGAGCTTCAGGTGAGGACTCACTCTGGCTCATGTCAATGACTTGAAAATAGAAGGCTGTGGCACCAATCCAAAAATCCAACATTACAATCAAAAACGATCAAAACCTGCATCCTGGTTTCGGCTGGGATAGAGTTATTTTTCTTTTTAGCAGCTGGTACAGCGCTGTATTTTGGGTTTAGTATGAGAAGAATATTGATAACACCCTGATGTTTTCAGTTTTTGCTAAGTGATGTTTAGATTAAGTCAATGGCTTTTCAGCTTCTCATGCTGCCCTTCCAGCAAGAAGGCTGGAGGGTCACAGGAAAGTTGGGAGGGGACATAGCCAGGACAACTGACCCAAACTGGCCAAAGGGGTATTCCATACCATGGGACATCATGCCCAGTATATAAACTGGGGGAGTTGGC
>JAVKLA010000074.1:45122400-45133563 GCA_034782735.1 Sagittarius serpentarius
GGGATGGTGAGTGACAGCAGGGACAGTGGCAATGCATTTGTCCTGGTGATAAATACATACACAGCCAATTAACTGAGCAAGCATTTGCCATTTATTGATGGCAACCCAGGCTAGGGTAGCTAGGGTAGCATTTTTAAACCCCACTTTAAAATTTTTCCATTTACCATGTTTTATTCCCATCTGCAAGCTCTTGATAGCTCCTGCAGCATGGAAGGAAGACTTATCAAAACTGTTTTCTTTATGGGGTACTGAAGACAGTGCACACTTTGTTAAATAATATATAAAAAAGAAAAGGAAAACTCTGCTGTTTGGAACACCAAGTGTGTCAGAAAACTGGGAATTTCAGAGCCGTTGGGTCAGGGCACATTAATGATGCCCTACAGTATATTTTCCTCTGGGAAGGAGGGTATTTTTAGCTGCCGTTATTCTGACAGCTGCATGTGTTAATGACCCATCCATCAGGTGCTCTGGAGGGAGCCTTTCCCTGCTTTAGTCTCTCGTCTGCCTAAGAGCGTATGCTGCAAGTGTGCCGTCTGCACATTCATCTTCCTAAGTGAGGGCTCAACTGGCTGCTGCTATATTGTAATTACTATTAACACACTTGCAGGAAAGTATGACCTTGGATGTCCCTGGTCATGCTGATAGAAAACAGGCAGTTTAAGGTGCAACAAAACTTTTGTTAGAGCTTCTGGTTTTGACTGCTCCAACATGCTGAAAAATTTCTGTCAAGAAATACAGCCAAATGATATGTCTGTTTGACAGGCCTCTGGCATACAGAAATTATTAATTTTACTTTGCACCAGCAGCTTCAGTTTTGCTCTTCTTTTCTAGCTGAACCTGAGCTTTACCTACTGAGAAGAGAAACCTGCCCCGTGCACCCTCACCATGCTCGGCAGTGAGGAAAGAAATGGCAATTTCTTTCCTGTATTCTTCACAAGTCTTTCTGTTCTCTTCACCTGCTGGAAATGCAGCAAAGGCCATATTAATTTCAGAAGCTTCCTGCTTTTCATATGCTTAAATCAGTTTGGCTCAAATAGCCTCTTTCATTATAACTGTGATGGGCAGGCTTCTTTCCTGTGTCCCTGTTTCACACCCCATCATTTAACATCTGTCTTTCTCAATTCAGAAATGAAGACATTTCCTGCCTTCACTGAAGGATTTTCATTCTTTCACTTGTGACCTCTTTTTGTTGTTGTTTCAGTTGTCCCTCTTCCCAGCATTTAATGTTACAGCACATATTTTTAGAGTAGGTTTTCTCTCCTAGGAAAGGCTGAGTGTATTGTTTTCTTGTGTGCTCCAAGGCTCCCATGCTAACTGCTGTCTCTGCTGTTAGGAAATTATTCCTTGCAGAATCAGAACAGGCTTACAAATACAGCCGGTTAAGAGAAAACCAGACTTCTAGAGTAACTTTTTCTGGCAAGTCTTGTGCAAAATTCCAGCAGTGATAAAGAAGCAGGAGTAAGTATGTTGACATATTTCAGTTTTAGCACTTTTCCTAGAGTTAATGCCTATGCTTTTTGAACTGCTGACATCTATAAGGGCACTCCTCAATTTTTCTAGAATTTGTCCCCTGACCAGGTATTGCTGACTTCCTTTGAAAAAATGGTGGAACAGGGCTAACTTTTTGTCCCATCATATTACAGACAGACAAAAAACTGTGACTCATTTGATAGCAACCATCATTTTGATACTTCTTTTCCAATCTACTTATGCAACCTCAGCAGTCACTAAAAAGAAGAGCTGCTTGGGAAAATGCTGAAATATTTTTACCAATATTTTATTTGAAATTTACAGTACAGTGCCTTTTGTTACATGATTTTTTATTTGCCATAGTATTACAATTCCAAACACCTATAAAATTTTCATTTTCTATGATATGGTATTTGAGAAGAAGTAACTTTTAAAATAAGCAACAAAAATGCCTTAGTAATAAAAACCATAAACTTCCCAGCATTACAGTGAGGGGTACAAATATACAAGAAGTTAGCAGAACTGATTTGAAACAAAGACACTACAGGAAAAAAAAATCAATTCATGCCTTACTGCAACAGCTGCTGTGCATTTGAAAACTTGGTAACTTGAAGATGAACAATCTGGAAGCCAAGGCAAATTTCCTTTCAGAGCGACATACCTTACTGGATGCCCCCATAAGATTAAAGTACACTGTCTGCAATACTTTAAAGTAGCTTCAGAATTACTTTCTGAACACTTGAAGAGCACTAGGTAGTGCTTAAGTACTGCAAGATAGGATATTCTTTTGTGATATCAAACATACGTTTTTAATAGCTGCGGATTTTCTACCTCATCTTAAAATTGCTCTAAGAAAGATGCATGCAATTTTAATTTGACACTGTTACTGTGACCATTCATCCTTTATGTTAAAGAACATCTGTCTTACATTCTTCTGGTCACATGAGTGGGAAAGCAGAAGCAATAAACTCCTTACAAAGCCACACTAAGCAATGTAATTTTTGATAAAATCTCGCTTTTGGTGTAAAAACCTGTCTGAACATCCCCCTGTGTTTTAATAAATACCATGCACAAAGCAGTAATAGTGCTTTTTTCAGCCTTCTTTTGTAGTCCTAAAATGGCAAAGAATTGCAATAAAAATAAAAAAACCTTCCATAAAATCAGGACAGCGTCTTTATGTTTAAAATTTCACCTGTTCAGATAAATTACTTTGTTATTTACCCTTGCAACTGAGGTAAAGATGTTGGATTACAAGGAATGACTCTTCTGAAAACTTTCCTTAAATGGCACTGCAAATGGTTTGGCAAAGGCTGGTCCAACACATGCATTGGTGTTGTTCTGTTGCAAAGATGTGGGGAGTTCTCTTTGTCAGGTGCTAGTCTGAAAAGGGTTTAAAATTCCCAAGCAAGTTTTTATCATTGCTCCCAGTAGAACTCTGGCCACTGGATGGCTTTCCTTAGAAAAGGTATCTCCCTGGTATCTCCTCAGGGCCAGAAAGATCGAAGGAGTGACATGAAGACACTGGAAAAAGAAATAGGCTAATTCTGAAACTTGGCCTGGACAAATAAAAGTTCTTTCACACTCCTCCTGGCCGCACAGTCCTTCCTTCTTCCTAGCTTCCCTCATGTACTTGCCCCATCCCCTGAAGAACAAATACTGAGCCAGCAGGAAGCTGTTTACTGGTTTTGACTTGGGGGGCACTCTTACCTCAATATACTCTTGTTTTCCCAAATGACTTATCATTCCAGTTTACTTTTATGCTGCCCCTTAACCTCGAAAAGGTCCTGTCAATTTACAGATTTTAAGGATACAGAAATGTTTTTTCTCACCAAGGAGAAATTTAAAAAAAAAATCCATTCTGGCTAAGTACATTTCAAGTGTAGACCAGTTCAAGTCTAGCTAAAGGCAATGCAGAAAAAACAGGGCTCTGCGGACTAAATTGTCTGCTGTCTTTGCTCCTATCCCCACCCATGGGAAGGGACTGTAGAGATAACTTGCCATGCAAACAGAAAAGACACTCCTGAAGAGATGATTTTATCTGAGCAAGCCATCACAGCAGTAGCTGTTACTGAGTCTGCTATATCTAAGGCAAAAGAAATTCCTTGGAAACTTGTTGTGACATGTGAGATGGAGAATTACTTGCCAAAGAGACACAGTTCTACTGTGATGTCTTATACTATCTTTCCTGAAGTTTCCTTTTAAAGAAATTTGAAAACACAGCAAAGCACAAGGTGGCTACTTTGAAGAGCTACAGGAGAGTGCCACTGAATTTTCTAAAAGCCTGAACACCATTGAAAGGTTGAAAGTTGGTGGAGGACTGGGTATGAAAGATTCGCTAAAGTGTGTGCATGCTTCACAAGACTTATGTTAGAAAACTGCCCAATGTTTTAAAAATTTGAGAAAATTCAGATTTAAAGATAAAATGTATGGAAACTATTACATCATTCTTATCTCACTGCAGAAGGGGAAATAATATTTCCCTTCTGTAAACCAGACATGAACAGAGCATGGAGACCTGCAAATACTGATTATACTGAGGATGAGCTTCAAAATAAAAGTTTATCTCTGTTGGTCACATACGGGGTCACATATGGAGTCTTAAGAAGAAAGCAAGGAAAGATTTAAGTGTAGTAAATAGCTTTTATCGTACCATTAATTAGTGTAGAAGGTAATAATTAAAAAAACGAATCTCAGTAACTGCACGGTGAAGGGCAATAGAAATTCAGTCTTAGAATGAAAACCAGAGTACACGCTAAGTGGAGTAGAAAAGTCCTGTAAGGCTCTCTGAAACGTCTTCCTGTTTGTTCATGTGCATTAGATTGTTCTCATTTTTAAATCAGCTTTGTCTGAGTGTATTTCACCAGAAGTGGATCTTTACTGTCATTAGCTGTGCATTATTCTCTCCTCCCCCAGCATCCTACAACAATTTCATTATACTGTTTTTTGAATCTAAGGATGGGCTGGTTCAACATTTGACATTTTGTATAGACTGATTTCTAGTCCTACCTGTTCCTCATGCTCGTGCTCACTAGTCATCAGAAATTTTTTTGCTAGGGAAAAATTTCAGGGAAGTGCTATTATCTCTGTTCAAAGATTGGGAAAAGAAAGCAGCACAGAGATTTGCCAACTGCCTGATTTGTTTCTGTGTAAAAGCCAGAAGGAAAACCCACTTCTTGAAAGCACCAAGTAATCTTCAAGGAACCTCATTAGAACAAATTCCTTTTACAATGCCAAAATGTAGGTGCTATTTGTCACCTGTGCTTGGTTAGGACCTGACCATGTAATCCTTAACCTAATTTTTAACTTTTCTTTGCAAATAAGTCTGGCAAAATCTACAGATGCGAGTATGAACTGTGAGTTGAGCTCTGTGAATCATAAACTGTTGTGTTGTTATGCAACAGCTGAAGCATGGCTCAATTTACCTCTAGGTATGCTTAGTAAGTAAGTCACGTTTGGACGCATTTTACTGTGCCTGGAATTATTCTGCTGCGTCAGCCCCTTTTTAGCATCCCTCCACAGACAAAATCTAGTGTTTCTTCAAAGCAGAAGAACCATGCTTCAAAATGATTATGAAAACTATAGAGAATTGAGATGAAGGGAGATTCTTTCTACTTTTGTTCTTCTTTTTCTCACAGCTCCTTTTTTCCCTAAGATGGAAGCATCACAAGTTGTCTTAGAAACATAACTTCATTGAGCAGTAAGCTCTCTAAGGAAGGCATTTTGTATAGAACATAACTGCACACAACAATGATGTAAAGTTGATCACAATTAACGGTTGAAAGTTTGCTCACTTAAACAAAAATCAGTTTATGCAACTTCTGAAAAACAGGACTGAAAAAGTATTTCCACTACAAATTGCTTTTCTACACCTATTACACAAATTCACATTCCTGAGTGAAACACAAATTTACTTTCTGTAAACTTCTGGATTAGCTGCATGAATTAAAAGGAGCTTTCAACTAATAAAATTAGACTTGATCCAGTAAACAATTTCTAAATACCTCTGCTAAATGGTCTTCAGTCCAAATGCTATGCAATACTAGCAAAACGCTTGCTGTGGGAGGGCAGAAAATTGTTATTAATACATGATCCTGATTCACGTTGTACAAAGAAATCTCCAGTTTTATGGAATTACCTGATGCTTATCATGTACAGATTAGCAGTTCTCTTTCATATCGCCTATGTTTAAATCTTCCTCTCAACTATCACAATGCCCTAAAAAAGCACCAAGATCCTCTTGATGTAATCTTCTGTTCCTTGTTTTCCCATCTTTTTTTGCCTTTTCACTGTGTGATTTGGACCAGTTCACTTGAATATACAGTCTTTCAGCTTACACAGCCCCATAGATGCAGTTGTATTCAAAAGCCAGAAAAACCCAAAACCAATGTGGAGAATGTTTTGAATGCTCAGGTATAAAGCAGATCTAAAGTTTCAGGTAAAGTGTAAACCCCGGTTATTTGGGGATACATCCATCATTTTGGAGATTTGGAAGGATGTGGTCTTCCTCACAAAATGTAGTCTCTGATGTTATGTAACTGAACAAATGTAGCACCAATGGTTTTGGTGGTGACCATTTGGTCTTTTTATGAAAAATACGGTATTGGCCACTGCCAAAACCACAGTACTGTGCTGGAGAGACCAAATTGCTTTATCTGCTGTTTTTATTCTATTTCTAACTAATTTCAAACAGCTCAGTCTTTAAATGCATTTAGCACATCAGATTTAGCCTCAAAGTACACTTAAATAGCTCTCATATCTGATAAAAAATCACACCCAATATCATTTTCCCTACAAAAAAGCAAAAACGTAACCTATTGAATAGTACCTCCGGTTCTGCAGGATATAATCTTCCTCTTTAAAAGCTGGAACACCATGTGGTCCAACACAGAACACAACACAGACTGGATGTACATTTATTGCAACATATAAACCACAATTTTATTGGAAAAGCTCATCTGGCAAAATAATAAGAGCAATGAACGTATTCATTTTCTAAAATACGATATTGAAAATATAAATCAAAATCAGTGAGAGATATCCTTATTTTATTGTAGAGCTGACTTAAAATATAGTCAGTCCAACATCAGTCTTTGGAGGAGAGAAAATGGTTTTGCGTTCAGTTAAAGTGGTGATATTCATTTATATGAAAAAATCTAATATACTAAATTCTGAGAAATAGCAAGTTATGGAACTGGCAGATAATTTCCTCTCTATAATAAGATATATTCCAATCTGTATGTAGTAATTGTACCATACATCACAAAGTGCTTCTCTTTCTCTTGCGGATGCATACGATATTGAAATTCATGGAGGTGCTTCAGATGCAGAAACATTAGCGATCCAAAGTTTGATACCACAAGAGATTGAAGTTTCTATGCCATGGCACGGAGGAAATCCATGGAGGAAATCCAATGTTCTAACACAGTTAGAACTATGTTTTCTTTAAAAAAATACTAGCATGACGTACAGTATCTTTCAAACTTTAACTCTGACTAGGTTGTTTTATGCTTAAAAATAATCTTACTAATTATAAAGTGTTATAATAGCACCAGTGGGGTTTAATGTTAAACGCATCTAAATTGAAACATCTATGTTGTCCTCCGAAGTCTGAATTTGTGACTGTACAAACTCCTTTCTAGCAGTCCTTCCTTAACATGTAGCCAGAATTAACCATTGACTGCATTTTCTGTTTCATTAAAACATGGGCTTGCAAATCCCAGGTATTCAACGTTATTCCTCGGAAGTCTTTAGCACAGATTTGATCCCCTCCTGCATCACAGCATCTAGCTCCAGAGTGACCAACCAGTCACTTTGAACAGGGAAACCAAGAGCCAGACCTTGGAGGCCAGTCTTGTGTACAGGGAGTTTTAACCCGCGGCTGAAGATTAGCCAGGGGTAGATGGCAATATTAAATTTATTGGTTTTATTCTGAACATTTGTAAGGTTCCTTAGGTAAGACTAAGTAAGAATTTTCTAGGGTCCATCATTATTGCTTGTTGGTTAGATAAAACAATAGTTTCTCCATCTTTGCAATCTGGGAATTTTGGCAGTAGCCACAAGTTCAGACTTTTGGCAAGTTGTTGGGAGTGTAAGAGCTGTGCCAACCACTGTCATATTCAGTAGTTTAATTTCATAATATTGTGACAGAAAACTTTCAATTCAAATATATTTTTCAAAGGTAACACAGATTCACACACAAGACTTTTTCTAATGCCTTTTCTCTCCTGAAAACAAACAAACAAACAAACCAAAACCAAACCAAAAACCTTACTTTAATATTGCAAAAGACCTTTTTTGAGAAGTGTCATGGCAGTTGCTGCCTCTACACAAGCAAACTGTCAGTAAAAAGCAGATGCTTAATTCCCTGTTGATGATGCCCTCAAATCTTTCACATCCCTATGGGCTGAGCCTTGGTTTATCCTTGCTGGAAGCCAGCCAACTGCCCAGGCAATGTAAGCAGTGAAAGATTTAGCAGCTTTAGTTTTGCGGGAACATTTTATTCTTAACTGCTGTGAGACAACTGATTCACACTTTCCCTGTAGATCTGAAATTCGTGGAGGCTTAACATAAGGGCCGTGCTCATGCAGAAGTTCCTAGCAGCCAGATTCAGGTAGAGCCCTCTTTTTGTAATTTCAGAGGAAACTTCCTCTGTTTTAGTCAGGAAGGTCAAGTGAACTAATTTAAGATTTTTTTAATATTTCCAAAACCAGATTTAAATCGTTACGTACAAGCCACATGGCACCAATCATGCATTCAACTGTAAAACAAAAAGCAACACTGTACAAGGCCTGTCAGAGCTACCTGGACCGGAGTTTACCACCAGAAACTAGCAATGCAGAGCGGAAAACCTTGGAAAACTGAGCAAATGATAGCTAGCCATGAACTGAATCCAACGTTTAGTCAGCACCTAGATAATTTATAAAGGACAGATCTCATTCTTATGTCTAGTCAGATCATTGTTTTCAATAAACAAATGAACACAAAAGCAGATCCTGGGTCAGAAACCTGGATAAAGTTCAAGATAATGCGTTGAAGGCAGTGTCTAGATGTAACAAAGGGATCATGTGGGACTGAAAGGAGAAATTTGGAAAAATTAAGAGGCATAATTTGGTTAATTCTCTTCCCATGACACAGCAGAGAGCCCAATGAAATTTTCTTGTCTTAGAGGGTGTGATGACACCAACAGGGCTTGGTCTTGTGAATTGAATCATAACCAAAATCTCTATTTCAAGTAAAACTACATCAATCATTTAAGAAAATTAAAGTGTTAATCTTCAAGAAAAGGAATCAGCAGTAATTTCTTCTGGGAGAAAATGGGAAAGGGGAATAAAAGTATTTTATCAGGAGAAATACTGTGTATTCTTAACTCCTTTCTAAAAAATCCTTTAGGCGTATTTCATCTTTACTGACAAAAAAACAAAAAGAAAAGGAAAAACATCTACTTTCAGTATAACATATTTATAGAAGTAGATAAGAAGCACAAGTTTTGTCATGCATGACTTTCTGCATAATTTTAAGAGCAGTGTAATTACATTTATGGTAATTGATAAGATTCTTACCTGATAACAATCAGGGGTCAGGAGTTTAAAAGCTATGGTGGAACTTACTTTTCCGACATAAACAAAACAAAACAAAACAAAACAAAACAAAACATAACAACTAAGCAACAAAGCAACAAACAAAATCTAGGAGAGGATTTAAAGCTATATTCTGGCTGGTTGTGTATCATTGTTTTCTAGGACAGGATTTTCTTTTTGTTAACTCCTTTGTTAAATCATGATCCCATACCTCGCTTTTTTCCTGTTTTTTTCTTCCCATTATTTCTTTCACCTTAATAGTAGAGTATACTTCTTTATAAGAGTTAAGTTTGCAGATCGGAGATAAAGATCTGTGAAAAATTTCAGGTAAAATTATAGAAAAACAAAAAGATTGAAAGATGACACACTCTATTACATTGCCAGCTATCTTAATTTTCATGCAAGTTCTGTGATATTTGGCTTTTTTCCTTTCAAGCCTGGGCTGCCAGAAATAAAAATATTTTATAAGAATCTCAGTGCACTTTTTATTAAAAGTTCAGATATTTCTAGCCCTCGTAACAGTGAAAAAACCCTCAAGAGAGCAAAGAAAGTTCAAATTTAAGGCTAAAAATGGATGAAAAAGATTATTTTCCAGCCAACCTTTCTTTAAAAAAGAAAGCATGAAAGCATTTTTATAATTCACAAAATACAGAAAAAAATAAAGAAACCCTTCAAACAACTATTGCTGTCCTCATGTTGCTATTTTAAAAATGAATCTGTTGTTTCAAACGTTTCCTTTTTTCTAAACAAGTGATAATTAATCCTGTTGCACACATTAAGGTAAAAATTAAAATGTGCTTCCCAGCTGTAAAGCTCCGACTGCTGAGAGAGCATCAAGACTTGCACACAGCCATGACTATTGCCTGTGGCAAAATGTAATCCCTAGGCAGAGGCAGTTTGCTTTACACTGGTCGGTCACCTAGCACCCACAGCTATATCTGAGTGGTTAGGTTCCTGCCCTTACACACACTGAATGGCACTCACGTGTCCATACTGTCAACATTTTTGAGATGAACACCAGTTTGAGCTGAACATTAGCCCTGGCTTCTATAAAAGCACAGCACATTTGAAGACTGGGGCTCCACATGTATTTCAGCGTAGTTCAGATAAACTTTTATAGAAAGGGGGAAAAAAAAAAAAGGAGGAAACATAAAGCCTCACATACCTTTGCCCTGGAGCTACCGACTCCTGTGCCTAAGTTTCTGATGAGGGTCTCTAGACGGCTGACTTCATGTCCCCTTTCTGATTGTCCACTGGCTCCCATATCCCCAACCAGCCTTTTGTGGACACCTGGGCCACAAGCCGCCCTGTCTCAGGTCATAGCTGTGAGTTTACTTTAAACCAGTGTGAATGCATGCCCCGGCTGGCACACACCATTTTCAGGTGAATCATTTCCTTTACTGCGCCTGACACATGGCCTCGCGAGTGCCTGTGCCCACAGGAGCGATGAGTGGTGGTGAAGCAGCATCGCTTCTCCTAGAATTAGCATGGATTTATGTTGGATTGAAGTGACTCAGTAACCACAGCCTCTGGCTGTACAACACCTGACTGCTTCTCAAAGAATGGCACAAGAAGATTTTGGTTAACAGGAAGGCTCCAGCTACAGAAAAAGGGAGAATACGGGACCAAAACCTGAACAAGGTGAATGTCATCCCTTTGGTGTTGCATTACTTTATCTGTTTGTACGGCATATACTCCTTCCTTGGCTGACCATCCTGCTGCATGCATTTCCTAACAAGTAGCAGTTGTCAAAGGTAGCTTTCTAGTGCAATTATTTTACTGGCGTGACTCAGAGCTAGGTACCAAATGCTGTTACCCTCTTTTCCCAATGTGTTTTCCAACTTCCATCTGACAGGTAGCCACTGTGATAAAATAAGTGTCAGTGTGTATTTCTACCTGTGGAGCAGTCATGTCAGAAAATGAAATACCTCAGTAGGACAGGAAAGGACTGACTTCGCCCTTATCTTCCTCTCAGACATTGAGGATCAATGTAGCTTGATATGGGCTCCCAGTTACGTATACATTAACAAGCTCTCAGCCTGTGAATCCCCCCTTCCGCATCTTGCTGCACTAGTTGTACAAGTAAGCCATGTAGCATACTCTAGTTTGTGTATTT
>JAVKLA010000074.1:45188215-45202623 GCA_034782735.1 Sagittarius serpentarius
TTGCATCAATATAAAAGTGATGTAGTTCAAGAGGGAGAAAAAAAATCTGCCATTGGCTCCAGAGAGGTGACTGTAGTGACCATAGAAACAGAAATCTCAGGAGGCTGAGCAACACTCCTTTGCCAGCCTACCCATTGCTGAACGTATGCTGAATCTTGTGATACAGAGCCTGCTGTAGAGATCATTGAATACCAGGAAAACATCCTGATACTCCATGATACTCTGTTCACCTACACACTGGCCAGATTTCTGATCTATTGCGTTTGCCGACATTAGTGTTCTTAGTAAGCGCTGCTTCATGAGAGAAGGACTATGAAAAATTTAACTTTAAGTTAATTTTTAATTGGCATGTGTTTCAAACTAGAAATCCTTTGTCTAAATCTGATTTCTTCCTCTGGAAGTTGCCTTTGCCATTACAGCAATAGTAGGAGTTCCATCAGGGAGCAGACAGCAGTAAATGCTGCCATTTCCTACATTGGCTAGCTCTATTAGCAAAAAAAACCACCTGGTGACAATGAAAATCTGCAAGCAGATAACAAAAGAATTGAAAATGTGTATTAGCTGTGATTCCCTGCCATCTTCCATAACCATTAATATTGAAATAAAATGGACACAAAATGCTGTTAAGCTTAATAACAAGAGAGAAGTAAAAAAAAAAAAATTGTTCAAGACTATGAATTCAAACCCTACTTTATGTGATATATAAAGCTACAAGAGGAAAAACAGTCATCCACCCTATTTCTGGCTTCGCTACTCAGCTCTGCAAACCAAGCACAACTTCAAAACCATCCAGACTGTCCACATGCAATATCTGTACCTGCTGGGACATGTCAGTGCTATGCCAGTCAAATGCCAGTTACTTACCTATGCTGGGACTGATTTGCCTTATCAAAAGAGTAAGGAACATCAATTGGAAATTAGGATCTTGTCCTTTAACTACAGTGAAGTTATTCTAGGCACTTGCTGCCACAAAGCATAATCTGACTTGTATAGATTTGACCCAGTGTTACACAGGCATAGATGTTTACATACAGCAGGTGGAAGTGATACATCTTATGCCCATTGCAAACGAGGTGCAAACCATTATCAGGCCCAGTGGAGGAAGATACAACTATTTGCGGTTCCCTGAACCATCGGCCAGATGATGGCCAAACCAGTCCATAATCCCTAGGATTGTGTAAAAGTGCTCTCCTTCTGCAGCCAGCAAGCCAGTCGATATTTTCTATTCAAACAGCTCTGCTGGACGTGCCCTAACAAAAGGAAAATTTGTAGATTTCCCATGCATGTGAATACAGAGTGAAAGAAGGAACATGCTAGAAGAGAGTGCTTTCACGGGCAAGTGTGAAGGTCCTGGATAGTCAATGAACAGCAGAGGTGAAGGGTAGAATTCTTCATGTCTTCCATGAAAGACAATTTTCTTATGCTTTCAACAGTTTCCCCCGCTCTATTTGTGCACCTTGCTTTCTCCCACTTGTCGCTATGCGGAGCAGTTGTCCATGAACAGCTGCCCTGATAGTATTTGCTTCAGATTTATCTCAAGCATCATATCTCTTTTCATGCCTCAGGTATATCTTGATTTTAAAAAAATAAAAGGATTAATTCGTTGCTTTTCTTAACAGTTTGTTCTATGGTTAGTCACCGTCACATTGTAATGATCCTCAGGGTTAGACACTGCCCATATGTATTAATCTGGCTTCAGTCTTCTTTTATTATTAGAGAGTTTCTTAGTGCATAACTTCTTGGCTATACAGAAACAACTGGCATTTATAGGAAAAATTATGTACCTTAGGGGAAAAAAAGGGAATTCTGAGGTACATATATGGGTACATTAGTTTTGCTTATTCATGTCAACTGTAGTGGTTCATCCAACAGATGCCTTCAGTTTCTTATTAATTCCTTAGTGATTTTCAATTTACAGTCAATTACTAATTTCTCTTACCCTCTTACACACTACTTTTTTCCCCTCTAATTTCTTCTTTTTCTTTGCCACTGACCTTGTATGGGCTTTTAGCTAGGGTGTGCAATTTATGCCAGCTGTTCCTCTAATGATCTCCTAAAGAATGCCTCTCTATCACTTGCATTATTCCGTTTTAATTTGTCCTTCAAATCAACTTCACTCAATTTCTCTCAGCTCTGGCAAATTAAGTACACCTGATGCTTCTCACCATTTGAGATTGTCCTTTATTTGCCTACAGAAGATGTAATAGGTCACCATTGCTGGTTCCTAAGCAACAATGATTAATTAATCACTGGACTGGAGCCATTAATCTTTATCTTCTAAAATTAGACTGAAACTTAAGATACCTCCTCTCAGATGCAATAGCACTTGCATTGGGAGCATAATCATGAAGAAGTTTTATAAATGTTAATGCCATGTTTCAAGTTATGGTCAGAATCCTGACAGGCTCTACAAGAAAATTTTGAAGATGAAGTGTGAAGCTCTGGGTGCAAGGAGGTCCTCAGACAACAGTGAACCTCTGAACAAATGAACAAAGACTAAAGAAGGAGACAGACTGAAGAGCCACTTGCTCCCATGTCTTCTCTGCCATTGAGATGGCTAGAGGACGATGAAGGATCTCCTCTTTTGTTCACTCTGAAGGAGACTGAAATATGTGGGAGAAAATTTCAGGAGAAGAATGACATAAACACTCCAGACATGTCATGAATCATAGAATACCAGGTTGGGAGGGACCTCAAGGATCACCTGATCCAACCTTTCTTGTCAAAAGCATGGTTTAGACAGGATGGCCCAGCACCCTGTCCAGTGGAATCTTAGAAGTGTCCAACACTGGGGAATCCACCACTTCCTTGGGGAGATTATTTTAATAGCTGATTGTTCTCATTGTGAAAAATTTTTCTCTTGTGTCCAGTCAGAATCTCCCCAGGAGTAACTTGTACGCATTACCCCTCGTCTTTTCCGGGTGACTCCTTGTAAAAAGGAAGTCTCCATCTTCTTTGTAGCTACCCTTTAAATACTGGAACATGGTGATAAAGGCTCCCCAAGCTTTCTTTTCTCTAGGCTGAACAAACCCAGTTGTCTCAGCCTTTCCTCATATGGCAGGCTTCCCAGTCCTTTGATTATCTTTGTGGCCATTCTCTGGACCCTCTCCAGCCTGTCCACATCTTTTTTGTATAGCAGGGATGAAAACTGAACACAGTATTCCAGATGTGGCCTGACAAGCACTGAGTAGAGTGGGTAACGACTTCTTTATCTCTGCTGGTGATGCCTTTGTTGATGCAACCCAGCATCCTGTGGGCTTTCCTTCCCACAGCAACACACTCTTTACTCATGCTAACTTTGTTGTCCACCAGGACGCCCAGGTTCCTTTCCACAGAGCTGCAACTCCAGCAGGTAGAACCCAGCCTGTGCTGCACTTCTGGATTATGTCTTCCCAGATTTTCCTGGACCTTACATTTGTCTTTGCTGAGCTTCATAAGGTTCTTGTTAGCCCACTCTTCCAGCCTATCCAGGTCTTCCTGCAGGGTGGCTGTCCCTTCCAAAGTGTCCCCTTCCCCACTCAGTTTGGCATCACTGGCAAACTGCATCAGGGTATACTTGATCCCATCATCCAGATCACTTATGAAGATATTAAACATTATTGTGCACAGTATCGATCCCTGGGGGACCCCACTTGTGACAGGTTGCCAGTTTGAAAAGGAGCTATTATTCACCACCCTCTGGGGGTGGTCTGTCAGCCAGTTCCCAAACCACCACACAGACCACTTGTCTAGACCGTAACACATCAGTTTCTGTAGGAGGAAACTGTGGGAAACAATATCAAAAGCCTTGGAGAAATCCAGGTAGACAATGTCCACCACTCACCCCACATCAACCGAGCAGGTTACTTTGCCATAGAAGAAGATCAGGTTTGTCAAACATGACTTACCCTTGGTGAATCCACACTGGCTTTTCCCAGTCATGTGCTTCATTTGACTTGTGATAGCCCCCAGGAGGATTCGTTCCATAACTTTCCCAGGGACTGAAGTAAGACTGATGAGCCTATAATTTCCTGGATCCTTCTTTAAGACTTTCTTGTAGATGGGGCTGATATTAGCCTTCTTCCAGCATTCTGGGATGTCCCCCGATCTCCATGACTTCTCAAAGATTATGGAGAGCAGCCTCGCACCAACATCAGCCAGCTGTCTTACCATCCTTGGTTGGATATTGTCAGGGCTCATCGATTTGTAGGGGTCAAGCTCCTGTAACAGTTCACGTACCAACTCTTCCTTCACTGACAGTGAGTCTGTGTTTGAATCAACCTGGATTTTTGCTCCCAAGGCCTGGGGTCCAACAGTGCTGATAAAGACAGAGGTGAAGGAAGTGTTGAGAACATCTGCCTTTTCTGCATTGTTGGTGACTAATTCATCTCTCCTGTTTAACAGTGGGCCAATATTTTCCTTCCTTTTCTGCTTGCTGTTTATGTACCTGAAGAACTGTTTCTTGTAGTTTTTTACAGCTCTGGCCAATTTCAATTTGAGCTCAGCTTTTGCTTTTCTAACTGCAGTCCTCTATGCATTCCAGAAACTTGATGGATGACATGTGAGCTGCTGCATTGTTCTTCCAACAAATGTCTGGGTAATTGAAGTCACCTATAAGAACTAGGTTCTGTTGACCTGAAGCTTGTATAAGTGACCCAAATATTGCTTCATTGGCCTTACCATCCTGGTTTGGAGGTCAGTAGCATATGCATTCTGTAAGGTCTCTCTTAGAGATGACCACACTGATCTTGACCCAGAGCCATTTGATAGGGCTTCCACAATCACCATAGTTGAATTCTATCCATTCAAGGTTCTCCTTAACATATTAAAGGTATTTCCTTAACATAGAGTATGACTCCTTCTCCTTTACGAAAACAGCCTATAGCCATCCATCATGATCCTCCAGTCATATGAGCTCTCCCACCATGTTTCAGTTATTCCTGTGATATAACTTTCTGACTGGGTGGGGAGGTCCAGTTCCTCCTGTTTGTTCCCCAGGCTGTGTGCATTGGTATACATACACTTGAGGTGTATTAAAAATACAGGCAAACCATAGTATCTACTGAAACAGAAAAGAATGCTGTTATTACTGAGATGGAAACAAACTTAACAGTTTTATTACCCTAATGTTATGTAAAATCAGAGTTCACACTGACCTCTCCTTTTCCAAAAGAAGCTAATAACAGCACTACCTTTTTAGGGAGTATAAAATTTTACTAAAAACCACCAGATTTTAAAACTAACACCTGTTCTGATAAATGAAGTCCGGCAAATGGAATATTATCCTTCTTTCTCTTGCTTTCCATTCATCTAAGAAACTTTGAAGGCAAAAATATTCTCCAGCATTTTCCTCTATCAGTTTCTAATGGTATCAGCAGGAAATTCAGATTCTATTGAAAACTGAAGCTGTACAACTGTGTGCTGTTGACTGACCAATCCAGGAATCAGTAGTAGTCCTCTCAGTTTCATGGTTTTCATTAGAAATCACCTTCTTTTTCTAATCCTTTAAAAATCCTATTTACAGACATTTGGTTTTCTTTCATTATCTACATTGAAGAAATAACCGCCTTGTAGTAAAGGAATGAATGTACAGTCTCTATCCAATGGTTTTCTTTTAAGTGATAAATTCATGGTAGTAATTTGCATTAAAGATAAAAGAAGATAAGGCTTCTCTTGTATTTTACAGGTCTTTTTGACAGAAATGAAAATATCACACATCTAACTAAAATGGATTGAATGGTTCAGTGCACAGAGTGTTCTTTTCATCAGTAAACAGCTTGAGAACTCCAGCTCAGTGAAAAATGAAACACTGATTTAGTCTAAAATTGAAACCTCTCAAATACCCTTCTGCTTGGAACCATTTAGCTTTGGGCTAAAGTCAAAGGCGCTAGCAAGTTTTCCCTCTGGAAATATACTATGTCATGATTAACATAAAAGACCACATTTCTAACAGCAGCAGAGAATAGAAGAAAACATCAATAATCCTCAAATAAAGGAAACCAAAGCCCAATCTGCTTCAGCTGAGGACACGCAAATTCTGCTTAGCTACAGCTTGTGCCAGCAATTCACTGGGAGAATGCAGGCTGCATATAAATTACTTGTAATATGGATGCATCACCCCTGAAGAATATCCTTCTGTCTTTCAAGAATTAAATCAGTCTAATTTAATGTGCATTGTGTGACTGCACGAGTAGCACTATGAAAAGTTTAAGTAGTCATAATCTGTGCAAAGCTGGGGGTCGGTTGTCCATTTTTACTGTTTCATTAACAGTAAGAGTAAGAAAGTACCTTCTTTTTTGGAATGCAGGAGTGAGCAATGGAGATACATAAGCATAAACTATCCTTATATTAGCATTTATAAAACTTACATACATGCATAACTTCACCCATATGTAAACACATTCATAACTTCATCAATCAGTGACTGATTTTACTAAGTCAAATTTTTCATAACATATGCTTTTAAAATATGACCATAAAGGGCTGTTATTCAGGATAAGTAGATACAAAAGGCAAGCCAAGAGAACTAGTCCCATTATGGTTATTTTTATTTGATTTATTTTTTAGATTAAAGCATTTGCAAAGGCCCAAGCAGATTTATTCTCACACTACTCTCAATTCCATAAGCCTTGCTACTCCATGAAAGTAAACTAGGAAGTGCAACAAACAATCTAAACAAGCCCAAAATACTTCTAGCAAAGCAAGTATTTGCATTATTTTTTCACCTTGAAGGGGAAGGAGAACCACTCTCTACCACCTTCTATCCCTCCCCCAATCAGTCATTCTACAGTTGTTAAAAGGTAACATAAAAGTTAATATACTGCCAGCCTCTTCTTTGCTTTAGTTCAGAAAATAACATTTTATTTCCATTAACTCTGAAATCTCACTTCCTCTAAGAAAAGCTATGGCAGCACCTTCCTAGCCAAACATATTTTCTTGCAATCTATCTGCTGGCTTGTTCGTCTAGAAAACGCTGAAGACTAGACTTTATCCACTTAGGTTAGTGAAGATCCTTAACCATACTGTGTTTAAAAGTTATGAATTTAGAAAAAATGTTTTTAAAAAGAACTTTGCCACTATTCCCCACTGGTTTTGGTTTTGTTTGGTACAATGCAATTCTTTAAAATAGCAAAATATGTCTTTGTTTAATATCTTTATCAATGATCTGGATGAGGGGATTGAGTGCACCCTCAGTAAGTTTGCAGACAACACCAAGCTGGGCGGGAATGTTGATCTGCTCAAGGGTAAGAAGGCTCTACAGAGGGATCTGGACAGGCTGGATCTATGGGCTGAGGCCAGCTCTATGAGGTTCAACAAGGCTGAGTGCTGGGTCCTGCACTTGGGTCACAACAACCCCATGCAATCCTACAGGCTTGGGGAGGAGCGGCTGGAAAGCTGCCGGGGGGGAAAAGTACCTGGGGATCTGGGCAACAGCCGGCTGAACATGAGCCAGCAGTGTGCCCAGGTGGCCAAGAAGGCCAACAGCATCCTGGTTTGTATCAGAAACAGTGTGGCCAGCAGGACTAGGGAAAGGATCGTCCCCCTGTACTCGGCCCTGGTGAGGCCGCACCTCGAATACTGTGTTCAGTTTTGGGCCCCTCACCACAAGAAGGACATTGAGGTGCTGGAGCAGGTCCAAAGAAGGGCAACAAAGCTGGTAAATGGACCAGAGCACAAGTCTTACGAGGAGCGGCTGAGGGAACTGGGGTTGTTTTGGCTGGAGAAAAGGAGGCTGAGGGGAGACCTTATCACGCTTTTCCACTACCTGAAAGGAGGTTGTAGTGAGGTTGGAGTCGGTCTCTTCTCCCAAGTAACAAGTGATAGGACGAGAGGAAATGGCCTCAAGTTGTGCCAGGGGGTGTCTAGATATTAGGAAAAATTTCTTTACCGAAAGGGTAATCAAGCACTGGAACAGGCTGCCCAGGCAAGTGGTTGAGTAACCATCCCTGGAGGTATTTAAAAGACATGTAGACGTGGTGCTTAGGGACATGGTTTAGTGGTGGACTTGGCAATGTTGGGTTAACAGTTGGACTTGAAGATCTTAAAGGTCTTTTCCAGCCTAAATGATGCTATGATTCTAAGATTATCGTGTGTATTTCAGTGTGATGAAAATTATATGCAAAAGTATCTCTGAAGAATTTTCAGATTCTTACCAGATAATGATGAGCAACTGGTATTAGGGATAGTTGCATTCAAGGAAACCAGACTGCACACTAAAGAATAACGGTCCCATTGCAAAACAGGAACATTCTGAAATCATCAAAGAAGTCGGATAGTAGTAAACAAGAGCTCTACCCCAGGAGCAACCATTACTTTTCACTGTCACTACTGCTGTAGCAGCAAGAGTAACAGGGGCCTTGCTAGGCTTTTAGTCAATAATGGTGCAGCTATTCCCCCTCTCTAAGAAAAAGAGAGATGACTAGAAACGTTGCAAACCAACACGTGGCTTCTGTCTATCTTTTGTAGATTGTTGTATCATCCTCCTTACCACATTTCCTGAAAAAATGGATGAGCAATATAAATAGTATTTATCACATGGATTTTGAATATTTTTCTCTCCCTGGCCAGTATGCAAAGAATCATATGCACGCAAAATTAGTTACTGTATGTTTACACTTCTATATGTATATTCATGTTACAAGATACAAAATCACATCTACTAGCTTTGTTTCCAGAGAAAAATATAATGGGGCTACTGGTGACTCTCAGTTCTTGGGAGGAATTAATTTCCTGGTCTTGGCCCCTGCCCTGGCCAAGCTCTATCAGCAGCATGGGGGAGCTGTCCTCTTGCTGCATGCCTACATCACACAAACTAGGAAACAGCAACATATTTGTTATCTAAGAATGCAAATGAGATGGAAATTACAGTTGCACAAGAATTTCTCCCTTGTAATATATTCTATTCTGGATTAGACTAAGAGTCTCTTTTAGACACTCTATGTCTGATGGCCCAGATGAGATTCTTGGGAGGAAAAAAAAAAACCCAACCAAACCAAAAAATCAAGATGTGAAAACAAGACAAGCATAGAGCAACCTTTTTCTTCTACCTTCCCTGCATCCATTAATCAATGAATTGGAAACTCCGGAGACAGAGTGATACTGGGACTTTTGTTTCTCATGGAGAAGAATTTGAAGCATTTCATCTTTTACAAACTTGTCTTGCTCCTTTTTCAACCCATTGATAATCTTAGTCTCCATGATGAATAACTCCAGAAATAAATTATTAGATAATTTTTATGGAAAAGTTGCTTCCCTCTGTCTGTCTCAAAATTTATGAGAATTCTCTGGAACTATCCTAGTTCCTGTGATATGTGAGAAATTATAAAAAATAATTTGATTTTTAATTTTTCAATGCCATTCAAGATCTCTGTCCTTCCTCAGCTGTTTCTTTTCCAAAGCATGAGTCCTAATTTATTCATCTGCACTGGTAAAGATCCTGGTTTTGATCTCTGTTTGTCCTGACCACGCTCCTGTTTTTTTCTTCAGCTAATATATGTGATTTAAGACAACTGACCAAAATGGCACAAAGTGTTTAAGAAGGAAAGCATCATAAATCTACAGAAATGGATGATATTTCCTATTTTGTCCCCTCAATTACCAAAGATATTTTCACATCTAGCTAAAATTTTCTATAATTAAAAAATCTCTCTCCTGAGGGGTAATAACTCATCTAAAACCCATTTCCACATACTTTTGCTAGTATTTTTTTCTATGTATGTAACTTTGCCTTTACCATTAGTTGCTAAAACAGAGGTGCGCAGCACCACTGGAAATGCTTTGCCTCCAGCTGCCTGTTTGGAAGGTTACAGAGCTCCTGAAAGTCACGTGGAAAACGTACAGCAGTGCATGGATGTCTCAGACACATGAGAGAGCCTCAAATGGCGCAAGACGTCCATGGTTTGGCAACCGAACTGAGTCATTACTGCCATGCAAACCTGCTGCCACTCCCCATACTCCATTTCAGCTGCGACTAAATAACTGTGTAATGTCAGCAAAATTTGATACCCGACTGTTCAGCTCCCTTCCAACTGACCATCACAAGACCCAGAGTGGATCAGCCATGTGGGAGTCCACTCCTGGGCTGTCCTGCTCCTGGCTGGGGTGGTGGAATGGGCCCTGGCTGCCAGGCCCTGCCCTGCCGTGCTCCTAGCCCCGGGGACCCTCCCATCCCTTGCAGCGCCCTGACCTCTGGAGTCAGGAGGGAATTAGACTGTGCACCTTCCTTAAGAGCCCTCAGTCACTCTGCAACTCATTTTCAGTTGCTTGTGGCTTCTCTCTAGCCATCTTCTGAAGCGTCAGCTTGCCCTTCCAGAAAGCAAAAGGTTTAGTTGGTCTAACATACCATTGCAGGGAAAAAAAGAGAAACACGTTAGACTCACAATTACACATTTGATGGATAAATTATGAATAAAAAGCTATCATCACTCCCTCTTATAATTACATTTTTAGCTGCTCATGTTCAGTACAGTAATGTCAACAGATGGCTTGCTAGCAGCACAGCTTGTTCAGGTCGTTGTGTTGGAGACAATCAGGTCAAAACCTCATCTTTTGCTCTTCAGTTTTGCAAGTGTCCGTCAATACTTTCTAGCTGATTTGAAAAGGAATTTGGTTTGCCTATTGGAACCTATAGAGCTCCAGCTGCCATGCTGGATTTCATCTAGAAAACTGTGTGTGCTTCTGGCTTGTTTAAAATTTAAAGGTGATCTAATGCAAAGATTTCCCTCACCTCAATAGTGAAGATGCAGAAATCAAACACTCCATGCTATTATGCACCTTCTTCCAATGGATTCCTGAACATGCATTTGTGGCTATATAGTGAGCAAGGAAACACAGAGAATATCTACAGACAAGAATGCATAAGGCTGAGGTGATATTCTTCCAGGGACGTTTCACTTATCACAAACAATATACATCTTGCTGTGAGAGTTAAAGGTTTTAAACAAAACCTAAAAATAACTGAAGGACTAAATACCATCTCACAAATTGAATTTATTCCAGTATTGTGATGTAATTTGAAATATTTACAGCCAAACTAAAACAAAATCAGCTGTACTATTCAAATTCTTTTTGTTTCACCCTATGCCAGCAAATTCATTCTAATGTCAGTGCACAATAAAAAATTGCCCAGTTATGTTCCCAGAATCTCCTTCCCTCTTTCATTAAACGAGTACTTCATATTGCTTTATTTCTGAGCGGTTGTCAAAGATCAGTTGAACCACTGAAGAACAGGAAAATGGACTGCAGACTATCCAGATTCAGACTGGTGTCCTACTTGACCAGGCTGAAAGGGGGTGCAGTACAGAAGAGAACGCACAGCCTTGGGAGGGTATCGAGAGACTTGTCATGCTTTGTTGGTGTGAGTTTTTTATTTGGGGTTGGAAATGGCTAAACAGTGAAAATGGGGACTATTAAAAGTGATTAATCAGACTAACATTACCATATCAGTCACACTAATATGCAACAACAGTAATTCATTTTTACATAGCTCTGACAGTTGATTTCAAAGCGCATTGCAAAAGAAGTCAGTCTCATGTTCCCCTCCAACAAATGGAGAAATTGAAGCAATTTGGGTTACAAGGTTCCTAATATCAGAATCAATAGTAAAATCATATTTAATGGATAATATGGCAGGGACCCACGCCCTGAGCCACTCTTCCCCATGGCCAGGGAAGACACCCCTTGAAATCTCACAGCTTTCCGGATAAATTTGTGCTACTACATATTTATTAAAGATTTAATGTATTCATAATCACTTCATGTTAAAGTTCTTTTCTGGAGAACTGTAAGTCTGAATGCAAAGTCTGTCAACCACAAAGAAAATCTCAGCCTCCTGTACAGGGTACATGGTACCAGAAAGGAATAGCAGTGTAATGGGAATGAGGACAAAACTCGAATCTTGCCTTGCTAGATAAACTGTCCGGAAAAAAATATACCACAATTCACTAAGGACGAAAACAAGATTCTATAGTAAACACCATAGCAAAACAGATAGCACACGGCTGGATAACAGTTCTGCAGTTCTCTTGGATACCATGCTTCAGAAAAGATGTGGAACAACCATAAGGAGTCTAGAGAGAACAGGAATGGCTGTGTATGAGAAAAGGCTGAAGAACTGGAGTTGTTTAGCCTAGAAGAGGTCTGATAAGTTCTTGAACTCCTTGTATCTTAAGGAGTTGTTCTTCTTTTAGCATTCTCCTTCACAGCAACAGAGAAAACTACAATTTTTCTATGTCTATATGGGTAAGAAATGGTGAGTTTAAAATGCAGGATGTTCTGATATTACAAAGACAGTTTCTAACAGTAAGCACAATGAAGCAATTGCATAAGCTCTCTGTAGAGAGAATTTCTGCAGAATTTTCCATTGCTGCAGAAAAGCTTGGGAAAAGGTTTTCACTGAGGAAAAACTTAGACACAGGCCACGATGGCATAGGTATACATCTCTGAAAATGACCAGTGCTGAAGTTAATAAGTTACCAGTAAACCTGAAGCTGACGGGTTGCAAAGTCAACCAAAATATGACTGAAACTAATCCATCTTCACAGTTCTTCTCAAGCCACCTCCAGACAATTCTTGAAGAGAGCTGACTGCTTCTAAATGTTTGCTGATGGTTTTGTAGACTGGAAAACTCTTACGATTTAAAATTTATTTAGGAAGAGTACAATTAGCCAAGGTTATATTTAACATGAGTAAATGTAATGAAATTGGCGAGAAATGATTCAATGTAAATAGAATCGGCTACAGACAGCTGTGGCTGTAAACACAGCAGAGACTGTAAGTTAAATGCCAAATAAAGCAGCTTTATAAAACACATCTCCCCCACTATAAAAGCCACAACAGAAAGCGGTGACTAGCGGGCTTATTTACAGACCCTGCGGAGCTCTCTGTATGACCTCTGATAACCTCCTCTCCAGTCTGACAGCTTCCTTTTTTTTCTGCACTGCTTCATGCAAGAGTGCCTGAGTGGGCTTGCTATGCTCAGGTTATTAATTTAAGTAAATCAGAGTGTACAGAGTATTGCAGCTGGCTTCCTCAGCCACCTGACCTACTTAAGACTCATCAATTTGTAAAGAAGAGGGAACAATAAACGTGGGATGAAATGAAGAGGTGTCTAGAGCAAATGTCTAATTTATTGGGTGTGAGTGAGGTGATGTATGAGTCTCTGTTTCTAGTCCTAACTTACAATTTTTGAAAAGGATTTCAACACTGTAACACAGCAGCTTTAATGCCACTGATTGGATATAAAGCTCCACTTTACCTGACAATTTTTGCTTCTGTGCTTTGTCCATCCCTATTCAGTAGCTTACCTGATGTTCCAAGTTGGATGGCTAAGTGAAGGCCTTAATCAAGATGCCAGAGGAGTGTCTTTGTTCGTTGATGTTCCTCTCCATCTGACAAAAAAAAGACACATAAAAGATCCTCTGTTGTATAGTTTTGCCTGAAGGAACAGAACACGCCACTTTAAGGGAGTCTTGTACATTTCCAGCACTACAACAGATGGATCTGGCTCACTTTATTTGAATTTTCTGGCTTATTAGATAAACTAAGCTCTTAGGAACCACTTGTTATCTTAAAGTCTTTCTCAATTTAAACTGTCCATCCACATTTTGTCTTGCTAAAAGTAGAGACAGCTACGAGGAAGACAATCTATAATGGTGTCTGGCTGCCCCAAGGAAGATTGCGCTGTACAGCTGGTTATCCATCTGAACAATTAGTCATACAATATGAGATGTGATGAACATTTTAGGGAGAGCAATAGGTTTAAGACTTAAAACAGGATTTTTCTATGGGGAATACACTCATCACAGTATGAAGAAGATCAGAAATAAGTTGCATAACAAAGGAAAAGATATTGAAACATGGTGTGTGTTTTTGTTACATTCAAAATCTTCTTATGGGTGAAAAAAAGAAACATACCTCATACATACAGGCAAGAACTTAGTGTAACTGCAATCTTAGCAGTCTAATAAAAACATTATTATTATTATTATTATTATTATTATTATTATTATTATTATTATTATTATTATTATTATTGCAGGTCTAGTTATTACAGAAAGTGAATATAAAAGATAATGAACAGTATCATTATTCATAACAATTCTCAGTCATAATACACTTTTTATACCCACACTTCACACTATCCTGGTTTTGGCTGGGATAGGGTTAATTGTATCCCTAGTAGCTGGCACAGGGCTGTGTTTTGGGTTTAGTGTGAGAAGAAAGTTGATAACACCCTGATGGTTTCAGTTGTTGCTCAGTCTTATTTAGACTCAGTCAAGGGCTTTTCAGCTTCTCAGGCCCAGCAAGCAAGAAGGCTGGAGGGGCACAGGAAATTTGGGAGGGGACACAGCTAGGACAGCTGACCCAAACTGGCCAGAGGGGTATTCCATACCATGGGATGTCATGCCCAGTATATAAACTGGGGGGAG
>JAVKLA010000074.1:45368371-45381117 GCA_034782735.1 Sagittarius serpentarius
TCCTAAGACATCTTTAAAATTTTTTTTTTTTATTCATTTCATTCTGGCTTGTGATTCATTGTTGCACACATTGAAAAACAAAAATGTCATAGGTAATTTGTAACTAACAGTAAACAGTTGCTGTTAATAAACTAAGTCAGAAGTCCTTATCTTCATGGGTATATCATATGGGCATGTTATCAGTCAGAAAGTCTGGTACCTTTGCTATTCAGTTTCATGAATTCTTGTATTTTAATGAAAGGCTAAGCAATAACTTTACTTCCAAAATTCCTGTTGTTTTTATTGAAGAACTGTACTACTGACTCTTCCTTTCCAATGGAAAAATTGTTTTATATTACTCTTTCTGAGCAACTGGAGATCTGTGTCTTTCAGGCAATAACTCTCCTCACACAGTAGAAATCTATTTTGTTTCTGTTTAATCGCAGTACTGGGTTGATGTAGCTAAGGGTTTTTTTAGCAGTTCATTGTCCACTTTGAAAACAGCTTTTATCCATAATGCAGTTCTTTTCAGTTGTTTGTGAAAGCTGTATTATTTTGGGTCATGTAATCATGGCAGGTTTTTTTTCCCAGTTTACTGAAATGTGCACACTTGTCTGTCTCCTCTAATATGTATGTTTATTCAGTCTACCTATCCTATAAATATGGGCATAAGGTGACAAACAGATTCCAGTAAATGGCAGTATATCGTAATTGTGTCCTGTCAGTTCTCATTTTCTAAAAATTTTGTTTCACCTTTTTTAATTGAAACTAAAAAATAACAGTGATTTATCTTTAGGTAGTCTGCTGTTATTGCTACAGATTTTCAGCTCTGTGTTAGACTAAAAAGAGGGAGACCAAATTTCAAGAGAATAATAGCAGTCAAGCAAAAGCCCATTATATATTGTGTAGGGTAGCTTATGTAATTTTTCCTTTGTGCTCCTAGATTTGCATACAAGGCTTTTAGTGCCACCATAGCTTTCGGGTGGAACTAGATTAGTGGAGTGGTTTTTAACTGATAATAGATGCTCATAGCAGTTGCCTCTGATTTTGTTCAGGAAGGTAGCAGTCTCCTATTTATAAATCAGTTGTGTTGCCTAGCCACACTGCTTCACAGCTGCCCCGCAATTGCCACTCTAAAACAGGAAGCGCTTTAGGGCAGCAAACAGACTTTACTGTTTGTCTTGTACAACTTTCAGAATATTGTCATTTCTGTTCCTGTGGAAGAAAGTCCTCACTTGCAGACCCTCTGGGAAGGGGCTGTTCCTGACTGATTGCATTTATCTCTGCTGAATAATTCTGTGTATCTGGAACACCTTCAGTGGTAGTGGTTTGGTGACATTTTGTTGAGAGAGATCAGTAAAGTATTGGCAAGTAAACTATTTCAGCAGAGAGAATAACTAAAAATATGTGAATGGGTTGACTTCAGGACTGACTTGGGTCATTACCAGATATCCTCATATGACTGTATTTGTGATTGTAACCATAGCCACTTTTGTTAATCTTATTTACCTTTATAAGTTGAAGGGAAAAAAAGGAATTTAAGGTTAATTAATGGTTCCAGTCATTGCTATGTCAGAAAGAGGGTTTTAGGTTGCCAGCTGCAGACGTGTTATTGAGAAAGTAATAAAGTATTATCATGTACCGGTTTGCATTTGGATTAATAAGTAACTTCGTTGTGGGTTAAGATTGATACCTTTGGCCGTTGAACTGGCATAATCTCTAACAGGGCCGTAAATGTAGTTCAGATATGTTGACACAAGTCCTTTTATTCAAAGACTTTGTCAAGCAGTATCTGATTGATGTTTTTCCTCCCCCAGCTTTTTCTTCACAAGTACCACCCCTTGTAATTTTAATTGTCTGGGTAAGAAATAACACATTTTTATTTGTTTGATCCATGGCAAGAAGTTACAAGGGGGATTCAGGCCTTCTTTCTCTTTTGGATCATCACAAAGTTTAAAAGTAAGTCTCGAGCTATTCTATGAACAAATTAAAAGGTCTTTTTTTAATCACTCTGTTTTTCTCCACTGACTCTAAACATATTCCTAGAAAGAGCAGAGAGATTAGGAATATAGTTATTTAGTACCTTATGGTTCTGTGGAAGACGAAGCAGACAGAGCTTCCAGAGCTACTCATCACCTGAACAAGTATACTTGCACTTTTCATTACCAAGGGATTATCTATTGGGAAATTACAGCTTCTCATGCTTTCTGGTAACAAGGAAAAGGCAATTTTCTTCTGACTTCTCTCCTTCAAAGCAAGGAAAGTTGGAAAAAACCCAACTGCTTTATCGTGACCTCTGAATCCTGAGGCGTCTGGGCTTAAGAGTAAAATACAATATTTTTATAGATGAAGTAACACATGAAACTTCACCTGTTCAACTATTATTCAAAACTGACCTACACAATTGGGTCCAGCTTGCTCAGAATGAACTGATATCAAAGAAATAAAATCAAAGGGAAAGAAGGTCCCTGGTTAACATCCCTTTCCAAATTTTGCGTCAGGAGAGAGCCAAGTCCCGTATGCCATCTCCAGAGGTCAGCTATCTTTGTATCATCATGTTATATGTAATAAATCTCATTCATTGATGTTGACAAAATAACCTGTTTGTCAATAAGTGCATGAACTATATACAATGAGTTTGCATAACTGAAAGAGGTCAAAGTCAACCCTGAAGCCCTACTGCTATCTGAAACTGTTTTACTTAACTTGTAGTAACAACAAACAGTGTCTTTGGAATGACTAAGGGGACTTTGTGCCTAACCAATTTCACTGTACCTGCCAGCTGGTTTAATAAGTTTCCTCATCTTGCCTGCATGGAAAAATGGTCATAAAAACTAGAGTAGGTAAATACAAAAAATTAAAAATATATGCAAAGATGTGGTTAATATAACTAACTTTGACTTCAATAGACTTCAGTCACAAGACTTTCCTTGCTGATCGTTTCTTTTTCTCCCCACTTCAGCAAGAGCTTCATAGTGGTCAGCTGAAACTGGAATCACACGGGCTTTCTGCACAGCTTTCTGCAGCTGTAATCTGGCTGCACTGTGATGCTGGGCTTCCTTGCATATTTTTTAAAAATAGAATGTAACTGCAATAAATTAATTTAGCCATTGTTTATTTTTTTAAAAACCATTGTTAGACTACAAAGACACTATGTCTTTGCAGTTAGTTCAGACAGGCACAAGTCTTTTTCAACATGATCAAGAATAATCCTCTCCAGCAGTGTTATCATCCCTTCTATTGTTAATAATAATGGCTAGTGCTGACAGGAATCTCTAATTTGGAGAAGTTTCCACTTCCTGCCAGGTTCTTCCCACTCTGCACGGCCTAGTTTCTGCTGGGCAGGAATTGAACATACAATAGGATATTTCTGTGGACTGCGAGTTTACTGGAGGAGTATGATGTTTTGAGATGTGAGGCTGGAGGGAGAGGCATCGTTCTGTTAGAGCACCTAAGAATATATGTGATAGTTAAAGCGGTTAAACCAGCTGTTTTCTTATCACTGGATGCCACTTCATCAGAAAAAGAAGAAATGTGTATCCAGAGTTTACTCCTTATAGCTGGAGAAGGTATGGCACTGTCAGACAGAAACAGAGGAAAGCTTGAATTTCAATTGCAGTACATTACTGGGGAGAGATGGTATTCCTCTGAGAAATTACAGCATAAAATAACTAAGCTACCCACAAAAATAAATAATAAATTTAAAAATGGTGTTATACTCAGAGTATGGGTGAGAGAGTCACATTCATAAGCTGCTTGGAATGGAGGAGGAAGGACATCACCTATTACATATCTAAACCAAAGAAAATCCTATCTTTAATTGTAACTGTTAAACACATCCCACACCAACATAAAGTATAATTCAAAGCCTCACTGAAGTAAAACTTCCATTTTGTTTTACATGTATCGTACGTCCACAGTGATGTCAGCTCACCTTCTGTCTTAAATAATTTTAAGGTCTGTTTTTGCAGTTAATCTCTACAAATGAAGTACTTCCTCTTTTGAAAATTACTTTCCTTTTTCAGAATCTCTTTCCTTTTCGCAACCTTTGTTATTTTCTCTTCATGTTTATTCCTTATTATTCCTTCTTTTAGATATAAACCATGCTTTGGGGAGAGTAGGTGGAAGACAAAATGCTTTTGGAGGAGTGCTAAAAGCAGATGACTTCACAGTCTTCTGCTTGGAACCCAAAAGTAGGGCTTTTGTAAAGCTGCACTGTACTTCTCCACAGCCTGCTAGTTTTCTCTGAGAGGTAGCACTGTAATGGAAAAGGACCATAAGACACTATAATTTATGTAGTCTTTTCAAAAATAAGAAAAACATATCAGGTAAATATAATGCACTTCAGTTGCTGAAAAAGTCAAATTTCTTACAAAACTTGTAAGTTACTTGTAAGTAAAAAGATACTTTAATAGAAATCTATAAACCTAAGAAAAGATATAATGCCTGGCTGTGCTGTTTCTCTAGCTGCTTAAATTATGACTTAGCTCTGGGGACTTTTGGAAGAGTTTTCCAAAACTGCACTGAAAGAACAAGCAGATGCACGAATGCGAAGTGTTTTAGGGGATTCAAGGTAGAAGGGGTTTGTAGTAGTGCAGTCAGGCCACAATAAAACTAGGTGACTGAGCCACAGTGGAAACTAACATTTACAAATTACTTGGTGAATAATACTTAGTTAATTACTTGGATGAGACAGCTATATAAAATTATTGCACAATTATAGATGTAGTGTGATATTACTAAGATTTTTAGAAAGCTTGTTGAAGATAAAAGACTTGCTGAGAAGCCTAACTCATCAGCCAATATTTATCAGTCATCCTTTTATATTTGCACCATAAGATTTCTGGTATACACACATGAAATATAATTTATGCTGCGATTTAGAGCAGTCCATGCAGACTCATGAGATCTGGATTAGTTGCATCTAGGGCTGGCTGCCTTGAGCTCTGATGCTGAAACCAAAACCCAGGAAAAATCGCTTACTTTTCACTTTCAGTGAGGACTGTGAAGTCAGCGTTGCTTTGAGCTTCGTCGAAAGGTCTGGTGAACCCAGCTTACTTTGTTTCTTCAGAAAACTCCAGTATGCTACATAGGGCTCTCCAGCTGTATTTGTGAGCTCCCAGGTGAGCTATACTAGCATTCACAGGGAGGGACACACACTCCTGGTCTGACTCGGTATAGTTGACTCTGGATGGCAGCCAGAATGGAGCTAATAAGCCTTTATCAGCTGTGAGTAGTGTGAGTCTCCTAAGGTCCTGTAGCCATGAAATAAGGTGGAGGTGAAGAGTTAGGCCAGTTGCCTCCCTCATGCTGCTGATGAGATCTGTGGGGAGCTGGCTTATCTTGTGCCTCTCTTCCAACTCCAAGTGTGAGTAGCAGAGCAGAGCAAAGGATTTTGCGTCTCTGGCCTGGCCCTTAATGATGTCAGCTAAGCTGAGTGGGGCTCTGGAAGGAGACAGAGGCGATAAAGGAAGGAGTGACAGGCACCTGATGACACGAGCTGGAGAGAGGTCGAGGGAGGACAAGAGGTCACACTGGGTCCAAGTGCAAGCCCAGGTACAGGGGAGACAGAATTCGGGACAGATTTTCACCTGCCACGTGCTAACACCACAGTAGATAAGTACGCGTCACCCTCATTTACAACTCCTAAAAAATTATTTCCAACCCACCTATGCCAGGCATTGGCAGCTAAGTAAAAAACTCACTCTCTTTTTATTGCCCTCCCAAGAATTATTCTCTTTCTCTCTGTGAGGTGGAAGCCAAATCATTGTTCTTTCTACGGTGGCATGGCATGCTTGTAAGTGTTTTGCGTGTTTTGTAACTTGGTTTGGTTGTTGCATGCACTTTTTCTATTTGTGTTTTTTATCGCATGGGAAGATCGATCTTTTGGTGTTTTAGAAAGTTAAGATGACAATCTGTGACTTAACTTCAGTGGAAGTGCTGCTAGAAAGACTCAAACTGTCAAAACATTATCTTGCAAATCTGGATGTGGAAACACACCTCCTGTTCTCTGTGGACAAGGTAGAACTAGTAACATATGGTCAGGTAATACACAATTTGACTTAAATTCATTTCCTGTTGGAAGATGACAACATACTTTAAGTAATCAAAAACCTGTAGAAGTGGATTTATCCTTATCTACTGAAAAGAGATTATTAGTGCAACTAGTTTAGCAAGATTAGCAAATAAAGACAGAACAACCAGATAGGCTACTTGAACTGTTCCTCTGGGACATTCAGTTCTGACTTCCAGATAAGCAGCCGTGAAAATGCCCAGGAAACATAAAACAGAAGCCAGCACTGTTCAGGGGTTGTGCCAGCATTTTCACTGAACCAAGAAGCAGCAATACTGAAATAATTTCCATACTTGCTTTGGGAGAGATTTTCCTGAGCATCAAAGATTTGGTAATAAATCATACAGTGATATCACACATTCCTCTGCCTATTTACTACAGTGATTTTATCTTCAGAGGGAGACTATCCACTTTTATTTTATCTTTCAAGAATTTTTTAAAAATGCAGGGTTTTTTCTGAGCAACAACTGAGTTGCATTAAGAAACTGCAAGTACTTTTCTGTATAATGTCATTTGTGAAATATTATTTGTGTGTAATGTGTTTTTCTGAACTGCCTTCTTCTGACTAGTTTCTGCAATTAGGAAATTATAGTGCCACAGAATCTTTGCTGGATTTCTAATGAGGTATGATAAGTATCTGCCTTTATCTTTAGTTAAAAATAAACATATAATAAATTGTATGGAATATAAATGGATATAAAATTGCTAACATTAACAACTGTAAAGTGTGCCATACTAGGGCACAATTTGATGTATTTTAGTTTTTATCTCTCACAGCACTTCAGCAGCAAAAACATTCGTGTATATACAGACATACATACTTATCTAGAAGTACACTTTTTCTCTTTTCAAAGGAGAAGGAATTTGCCCATCATTACTTTCTAAAAGCAGTTTTTCCAGAGCAACTGCTTAGTTAGCTACCCACTTGTCAGATTTTTTAAAATCAAAATCAAGTAATATCAAATAGCAAAACAATTTCTTTTGTTGTGCAATAGTGAGTACTCTATTAATGTTACTGAAAAAAGGAAGAGGTAATTTAATTAATTGTAAAAAATACTGCTTTGTTTCAAGCACTCACTTTATGTATTTTTTTGCTATTGTTTGCATACTAAAATTGCAGATACTTCAGGAAAGGGATTGCTAAATATGACATCTACTTAACTAATATTTTATAGCTTTTATTCATATAAAGAACACTGTACAAACATTGGGAACCCCAAAATGACCAGAAGTGCACAGCCACAGTACAAAGAATCAATTCTGAAGCTTACCTATCTTGTGGTCTGATTGCTAAAGAATGAACTGGTGTGACATGTTCAGTTTGCCCTCATCAGAAGCAAAGTCATGACCTATGAGACTTACATAATTTTCTGACACTAACAGTAGCTGTATTGCTTCCTAGTCAGGGAGCAAAAGTTAGTGTTGTGCTTCCACAAGGCAAATTCCTAACGGTTCTGTACAGAGGAGAGCCAGATCTGTGTAGTGTCCTTTGCAAAGCAGAAATTGGAGAACCAGTGTTTAGCTCCAGGATGTTAGGTCTTGTACAAGTGTTTAATATCATTATGCCCCTCTTTACTGAAGACAGATGCCATATGACATAGGATACCATGAGAATGGTGACATCAGAACTCCAGCTTTCCTGATTCCTGCATCCATGATCTAACATGTCTTCCTGTTATATCACATGAGCAAACATTGTGACTAAAATTGCAAGCATGGAGAGGACCTTAGTTCTCATTTATGCTTTTTTGACCTTAATTCATTCTCCTTTTTCAACGATGTTTAAACAAAAAAACCCCAACCAGAAAACAACCACCAGAAAATCCAACCAGACAAACAACAAGAAAACTTCAGAAGCAGCAAACACAGTGAAGATGGAGACTTCAAGGAAGTGTGTTCTGCACCACTTCATTAGAGGCCGGGCATCCTTGTCATTGCTTGTAGCTACTTCTAATGTCATGAAATCTCTGCTGTGAGTTACATCTGCTGCTCAAGCCCTGTGAAGAGGATTTTCTTCTACCCAAACAAGAAACAGATAGCAGAGGAGACTAAAAGTGGAGTAAACTCTATCAGTGCCATTTTGGAGCAAGTGTTTGCACATCTGCATGACTTTTAAATACAATTTTGATGAAAATTAACCTAAATAAATTAAGTGATTATTTTGAAGTCAGTCATTGAATACAGGAGACCCTGTCAGCACAAGACCCCAAGTCTCCTCAAAGACAGGCAGTAGAGCTTTTTGGAAAATATGCCAATTCTAAGGTGTGGAGCAATACAGGCAACATCTGTGCTTGCTCTTTTGCTGTGGAGGTTATAAATTCTGCAAAAACTTAAACACTGGCTGTTTTAAAATAAACTCATTTCTGGCAAACAGCAGAAATGCATGGCGGTTAGAGGGAGGAAGTGTGTGGGAGGGAAGAGTCTCAGACAGCCCCAAGAGGTGCAAGTGTGAATCTTTTATGGTATTGATACCACTTTAGTCTTACCCTTTCTATTGCATTAGAGTCCACTAATCCATGAGCAGCATGCCATTTAAGCATATAATTGCCCCATCTTGATCTATTTTTCTGTGAATTCCTAACAGAACAAAGCAAGTTATTTTTCGTTTTGAAAACAATTCAAAACTATATTAAAACCAAGTAGTATAAGCACAGAAGCCTAAGGAGAGGCAGATATAAATATACGTGAGAGACTAAACAATAATTATATAGTGGGGTTTTCCTCTTCTGTGTCTTTCGGGTAAGACAGTTTATTAACAAACAGTAAACTACTGCTCGGGAGATAGTGTTTTGGCTTTTATGAATATCAACTTCTGTGGGAGCCAGAAATCCCGTTTAGAAAAAAATAAAGACTAGTTAAGCAAAGAAAAATGTTTCTGAAGTTACAAAAAGGTTGAATAACTTCTCCTTTGTTCAACTTCCATGTACTCTTCCACATCCAGGTTTAATATTGAATCAGAAGGAGACATTTTTTCCTTGTAAGTCTCCTCGTCTGGCTGCAAGTAGGCTGTTGAGGAAGGTTTCTTAAGTGCCAGGTTTCAGACACAGTGTTTGAATGGGCTTTATATGATCCCAGCTGCTGCAACACTGAAATCTATATATCCTTGATTAATTAAGTTCCCCATCTACATGAATTGAAATGTGGATAAGGGATAAATTAGAAAGTGTTACAGCCCTTACATCTTGGTAAGGAGTCAGTCTGCTTACAGAAAACATGACTCTGGAAAAAATCCCTGAATTCTTGTAGCCCACTGAATTTGTCTCAAGACTTCCTCAGAGCCCTTGTCTGATGATGAAGTTTCCCAAGACATCAAAGACAAGCTTGAGGCTCTGTGAGTCACACCCTATGTCTTACAGTATCTTTGCCCCCAGCTTCTCAATCCTGTCCACATCCATTGCATCATCTCTTATGACTACCTGAACAGCAGACAAAAAAAAAATAAAGGAGGAGGGAAGAGGATTAACTTTTCTGACAACACTGAGAAGTTGGATTGGTTCAGCTTTCTTGAGGATCTTGACACTCAATTTAGGGTGTCTACTCTCTAAGTTTTGATTTCATTATTAGGTGTATTTGCTACCCTCATATGGTTTTCCTTTTTAAAACATTGTCTCCTGCAGTTTCCATCTGCTCCCATTCCAGATTGGTGATGAACTACTACATAAGAGGATAAAAATATTGTGAAAGTGAAAGCATTCTTCTGTTTTATGTCTGTCCTTTGAAAATGTTCACCCAAACACACCATGACATTGACTTATTTTTTGCTTAACAAGGAAATTGCATGATACTGACCAGTGAAAGAGAACAAAAATCTGAAAAGTTCCTGTCTTTTAAGCCCAATTGCATTTGGCATGCAGTGTGCTTTCACAGTGTCTGGCTGGTTCTTCTTCTCCAGTGTTCAAAAGTATTGACAGCACTGTGTGAAGCAGCTTTGATCTTGTTTGGGCCTTCAAACATGCGGATAGCCTGAAGCCATGTTATACATTGTGTAAACTATTACCACTGAAACATTCTGAGGACTAATTCGGTAGATGCTTTCAATGAATGAATCTGCAAGGGTGGCCAAAACCACTTTGTAAGCTTGGTTTGTTACTTTGCCAAGCCCTAGAAAAAGTCTTAGTTTGCCTCAACATTTGAAAGACTTACAAGATTTATCCCACAATCTAATATGAAAAATAAACCTAAGGCTGAGCCCTGCCTCTCTTTTTGCCACTTAACAAGTGGAAGTTGTGCATATGAGTGCGACTGTGAATGAAACAGAGGTAATGACCCATGTTGCCTCCAGGCAGACACTAAGCAGCAGAGATCTCCCGATGCAGGTATGTTATATGGGGAAGGACAGGAACAATTTACATGTCTGTATATGTGTTTAGATTTAAAAAAAAAATAAAAAAAAATTGAAGTCATCACCATTTTTCTTCTAGGCAGTTGTGAAATTGATTCAAATAGGAAAGTTCAAATTAAAAGTAAAGCATGCAATGACAACATTGAGCAGGTTTCCCCCATTTCTCCTTTCTGTAGCAACCCTGTGATTATAGTCACGCAGCATCAAGTTGTTTATTTGAGTTATGTGTTGGTTTGGGGGGGAGAGGCAAGGAGAATAATACAGAGCAATGAAATAAAATATTTGTTGTGAATGGAAAAGTTCTCACCTAGATTCTTGTTTTGTCCTTTGTATCCATGTTAAGTCCTGGCATTTGTAAGTCAAAGGATGATAGGTTAACTGAGAGAAAGTGGCTGAACAGGAAAAAAAAAAGCTGGTTTGGCTGTTCATAAGAAAAAAATAGAAATCTTTAGTAATAAAGTGTCTACCTGCAACAGTGCTATGCAACTATCATATGCTATGCAATGAGATGCTATGCAACAAAGTAGACAGGCACATGATCAGGCCTCATGTACGTCACTGGAATTAGGCATCCACCTGAATGCTTTGCAGATCACGGGTAGATTTAAGCATATTCCTAAACTTAATCATGTACTTAAAAGGTTTGTGGATTTTTTCAGTGTCCTCCGAAACGACATTAATTGGCTGCTAACTGGCCCAAACTTTGTGTTTAAATAAGCCTGTTATTACATTATAATTACTTTTTAGTTGGTTTCGTGGATTGTTTTATGTCAAGCCCTAGATCTATACAGGAATTGACCAGGGTGTCTGTAACAAGACTCTGAAATGGATCTTCAGCTGAATCAATAAAAAAACCTTATTTATTTTATACAGCACCAAGGTTATAAAAACAAAATCAACTGTCTTCTTACTTTTCTTAGAAACCTTTTTTCCTTGAAAGATCTTTTATCTTTCATACAAATAGCAGAGCAACCACGTAAAGTCATATTTTTCTGTTTTAAAACAATCCATATATATGCACAGAAATGCTAATCAATTAAAATTTCTAGGTTTTGCTCCAGAAGTAATAAAAAATTTATTTTTTAAAAATTTTTGTCACCCTTTCCTAAATGTAAAGGTCAAAGGGGAAAAAAACTAAAAACATTACATCATTTGAATGTTTCATGTCAATTCCCTTTTGATATTATTGCTTTGCATATTTAATTGAGTTTTATTCATAGTAATTAATGTTTCTGTGCCTATATAGAGTGTAGTTATTCAGGATACGCTTATATTTAAAGCAGCATAACTGTAGGCACTGAAACACCCTCTCAAAGTATTTGAAGGTAGTTAAATGGCAGAAGGAAGCTTATTTCTCCCAGATTGTACTTACTGAGGCTTCTGCGGAGTTCCTGACACATTGCTGCTTTAGTCTCACAGAAGCCAGCATCAGGATCTAACTTCTTTGGTTGATTCATTTCACAGATATGCCAGAGGACTCTATGATCATTTCATTTGGTCAACAATCCGTACAACTGGTAATCTGCAATCACAAGGCCAGAATTTCTAATTAAGCTGCAGTAGGTTTTCAGTAAGACATACATATATTAGATAAAAGATGGGGTTTGTAAGAGTCACATCTATAAGAGCATTGTCTTACTGATTAACTATTAAAAATCTTACACCTTGTAGTTGCATGTTTCTCTTGCTCTGTACTTACCTTGTTAGGCCATTCTCTACTAGATTAAAGAAATGTTCCCCCTTCAAAAATATCACCTGTGTTGAGTTACTTGCATGTTGCAAGCAAGTCATGTCTTCACCCTCTCTTAGATAAAATAAATTCTTTGAGCTTGTTAGGAATCACTGTGTATTGTGTTTCTAGCACTTGGTTCAGAAAACAAGCAGCAAGGACTCATGGCTTATTATCCAAGAGCATCCTTTTTGAAACATCAATACTAGGTACATGCACATATAATTCCAGGAACAGTATTATTGTTGTAATTAAAAAAATGTGTCAACCTACTTTTCTTGCTATCCCACTGCTTAACTATCAAAGAATAATACATGGCTTCATAGAGCATCTTCTTGAAGTTGTAGGTGACTCTCTACCTTAGATCTTAAATCATTTCAACATTACTGTGTTTCTGGACACTTTAATTCATTTTATGCCTTGTACTGTCAGTCCTACGTGCATAATTTTATGTATGATTTTATATAAAATTATATTACAGACACACTGCTTAAATAGAATCACAGAATCCTAGAATGGCTTGGGCTGGAAGGGGCCATCAAAGGTCATCTAGTCCAACCCCCCTGCGGTGAGCAGGGACCCCTTCAACTAGATCAGGTTGCTCAGAGCCCCGTCCAGCCTGG
>JAVKLA010000074.1:45518754-45536860 GCA_034782735.1 Sagittarius serpentarius
AGAACTCACATACTCATTCACAAATAAAGTAGCCCCTTTTCTTACTCCAAGAGCAAGGCCAGGCTCTGACCTTTGTTCTTACACAGGCAAAGGAGAAACCCTGATCCCAGCCAGCTTTTACTTCCAGACACTCAAATTATTAATACAAATGGAGGTTTAAATCTGATTTTTAAAATGCTAAACTATGTCCTTCTGGAGTCTATTTATGCTCGCTCAGTACCCCTGAGGGCTCTGGCTCTTCAATGTGTTTCTAACAACCTTTGTGTAAATACTACATAGAAATGAAGGAAGAAACACAGAATAAAGAGGGGGAAAAGTCCCTTTGTGTCAGCAAAAAAGGTAGCTTTGGCTAATGTAAATATTTTTATTCTGCAAAGGAAAGAATAGAGGGCTGTGTAAGATAGTGTAGTTGATAAAGGCAGTTGCCTCTCTCCTGCCTGTCACAACTAAAGCTAACCTAAGGCTCTGTGTGATCTCAGCTAATCCTGCAACAAAAGGGCCTTTCATCCTAAAATCATTATATCACACTCTACTCCACACATCACTGTTCAGGGAAGAGATGCTCTGCCCTCTTCAAGGTTCTGCTTTGTCTTTTGTGCCAAGGGGGATCTTCAGTGACTTAGGAACCAACATCCTAATTTCAGCCTTCTGGTTCATCACTGACTAGAGCACTTTTGAAAAGACGACTTCCAATCCTGAATCCCTCTGATCACCTCAAATCATAGCACTCTAACGTTTTGCCCAAGAAGGCTATCTTCTTTGTCCGTTCTGCACATCCAAATACAGAGACAGAAATTTGATCATTATGTAAAACAACTGAATGGAGAAGAATAATTAGCATGAGACTGAAAGCTGAAGCTAGACAAATAATTGGAAACCAGGCTCAAATTTTGTATGACTGCCCAAAATTCAGGGGGAAAGGAAATGCCATAATCTCCACGTCCTAACATTTTCAAGATGAAGACAAAATTTCTTTCAGAGAGCTGTAATCTATCAAACATTAAGGCTTTGGGCTAAACAGAGGGGTAACTTTAAGAGGAATCCTCAGGGTGAATTTTAATGGCTTGTTTTATGCAGGTTAGTCTAAGCTCCTTATGGACTTAAGCTTTATGGATAAATACTTCTTCAGCAAAACTCAAGGAGCTGACCCCACGAGCTAGCCAAAATAAAATGTATCAAGGCCAAATATGGAAAAAGCAGAGCTCCCTAAGACCGAATCCTCTTGGTTCTCACTGCTGATTGTTGAAAAACAGTTCTGATCAATGTTTCGTTATCTGCTCTGTGAAACCTTTGTAACCCATTAGATTACATGCAAAAGCCCAAGTACAAAATCCATAGCCAGGTTTCCATGAAATTAAAAAAGCAAAAGGGAGGAAATAAGGTCATTTTTTCATTGATTATAAAGAAAAGTCACTGGGGCAATGCTATAGAAGATAACCAATCAACGTTTTTAAATTAGATAGAGTGATGTTCTGGTTAAGAAAGGTGGGGAAGTAACATGTGACTTGCCATGACTAAATGTCATGGGGGACCTACAAGAGAAAGATTCATTTACAACTGCCTGCACATAAAATTGTACACCTTCGTTTAAATGGTCTCCTGAAACACCATGTGCTGTCAATGAATGGCACAGCTTTTGGAAAGCAGGAAAGAAATAGTGACAAGGTAAGGGCTGTAGACTTAATACTGCTTATGCAAAGACATAGCAATAACCTGGCAACTACGATACTGCTCTAGTCTGGGACTCTGGAGAGACAGATTCTAGTATGCTGTTGCACCCTAACCTGATGCTCTTACTGCAACTCAGTTTTTCTGCCTCCTTAATGGGAGACAATAGTCCTTACCTCATTTTAAAATTCATCATATCAAGTGAAAGAAACTCAGCCTGAGTGTAGGGCTCTCATATGCAGTTAAAGGCACAGCCTGCAACCTGATGTGGCCCAGATGTGGAATTAAAGATTTCTAACTAGGGACACAAAAAATTATACATGAACATCTTCCCATTAGGAGGCATTATGTCTGTTAACATAGCCTTAGTCCTATAACACAGAAGAAAGGAAAAAAAAGAGTTGAGGCTTTGGTAACTAGTATTTACCCAGCGAGATTTGTAAAGAAATCTATCATCCACAAGGAACTCTGGCAAACAGTTAAACTGCTCTGTGGAATAGTTTAAAAGTCTTCTTTAAAGTTGCATTTCAGTGTTAACTCCTTGAATATCTACTAAAAACTATTTTGTTAACATTCAGTGGCAGATCTACAGTTCTAGATGTGACTTGCAATTCAGAGGGCCTAATATGTATTTTCTGGTGCACATTCTTATAATGGCATGCTTTAAAATGCTTCAACTTGGAGGATAAAGTAAGCAGAGAACTGGTCTTCCTGGCACTATTCCAGCACAGCTGAAATGCATTACAGCGCTTCCAATGAAAGGCGCAACAAAGAAATAACAAAAACCTTTTAAAACTGAGCACTTCCACCATGTGAGAAGGATTTGAGTCGGCATAGCTGAGATATATGAATTAGTAGCTCAGTTTCAATGCATACGCATACAGGCAGTGCAGGCAAATAAAGTGAAGGGCAGGAGAAACAAAAAGTTTTTCTAACATGTATCACAAAACAAGATCAGAGAAGGAATTGTTTAGTAATGTTGCCCTGACAGATTTCCCAGTGATGTAAAGCCAGTAGTATAAAGCACTGAGACACCAGACCTGCAATAGGAAAACTTTCCAGAACTGCATTTTTTCATGGTTGTGTATTGTCCAAATATATATGTGTGTGTATATATATATATGTATCAAATTATATTTTAAAATCTCATAAAGAATTTGAGATCATGGCATTCCATGTTATACCCTCTGAACACATATCAGAAAGAGTCAGGAGGCCTACATTAAGCAAATCTGTCAGCGGTCCGATGATCAACTGGACAGCAGGCCAGTCTCTTTTTCTAGAAAGTGAGAATTATAAATACTCTATATTGTGACAGTTACTCGTTAATACAACATTTTTTCTCAGTAATATCTGGATAAATTCAGAATCCCGCTCAACTCTATGTCAAACAAATAGACAATTTATAACGTGTTTATCATTAGTGCTTTACAAAGTAATCTATCATACAAGATTCAGTATTGCAGTTCAGGAAATTTACACCACTTCCATGGAATTATGTCAATTTTCACGATTCAAGTCCTATATGGGCACATGTGGGATTACATAAATGCATGTAAATATATATGTATACAAAATACTGTTTGGATAATGAGAACTATAAAATTGTGTGAATACGTATGCACACACAGATTTCTTTTCCTTATCTCATCAGGAGGCTGTTCATTTGCTCCCAGTTCTGAAGTTCTTCGCAGTTAGCCCTGATCCCAGACCAGCCTCTGAGGAGCACTGTCTTCGTGTTTTTCTGTGGCTCTGTCACTGGCTTTTGGCTTGTCTTTTGCCTTTTTCCTTTCTTCAGGAGACACACAAACCTTTACAAAATGAAAATTGTATCTTTACCTACATTGTGGGTACCTCAGCTTTTGCCCACAGTTGGCTGGACATTCCAGTTGGTATGCCTTTATAACCATACTCTCCCCATACTCTGAAGCATGATAAATGCTATCCTAGCTTATATCTCGTACCAGAGATTTCAACTATAATAAAATTGTTAGTACAGATTAATATGGAGTAGAAAACACAAGGGACAGAGAGCATAATTTGCAGTATTTTAGAAAATGTTTCTTTCCTACGTCGTTTTATACTTAAGCAATAGTTTCTCGTACAGTGCCTCTGCTCTTCAGTGTAAGGAACTCACTGCAACTGAGCCAAAACCAAGTCATTCTACATTTGTATTTTGACTCCTAAAGTTCACTACATTTGCCAAATCTGGATTTCCCAGCAGCAATGCAAATGGAAAGAGTTTCTCCATATTGAAGTATCCATAGAAACTGCAGGTTTTATGTATTATATAGGACTCTCTGCCCAACCTCTTCTATTACTTAAGAATGAACAGCCAATTCTCTCAAACATATAGACTTAGAATAAATTTTCCCATAACACACTGACATGAAAGACCCAATCTTTAGCTTTATAAAACTGCTTGATAAACCAATTTACTGTCCCCACATGATGCTGCACACAGATACAGTATTTGTGCTACTTACCAAATTAATATCTCTGCTCTGACAGTTATGAAGCATACAGCTTACCAGTCTGTACCAATATTTTAATTAATATTCAGTAAATAAAGAGGCAAAATTTCCACTTCAGCAGCATAGTAGTACTAGTGTATTCATGAACTGGAAATGTTTATGTCTTTATCTCAGTTTTAAGGCAGCAATTCATATGTCATAATATTATTTTTTTCAAGTGCTTGGGCATCAAATTTTCATTCAGCCTAAATAAGACCCTAGGTCTTTTAGGTGTGGAGTCTCCCAGCAGCAGCTTGGGAAGGGGACAAAAGATGCTCTAGCTAGAGGTTTAGGAAGCACCAACATGTCTCTGACTAATGGAAGCTTACTCAAGTCCTTCTTCTCACATAACATACCCCATATGCATGAAAGCACACTCTTTGTGCTGCAGCTTGCAATCAGGAGCATGTTGCAACCGCACCAAAGGACATTAGGTAATGAATACTCCTAGACAGCACTGAGTCTGATGTAACTCTCCATGGCAAATCTTAAAAGAGTCCCATTATTTCAACTGGTGCAAAAGAAATAGCATTAACCTGAAGAAAAAGAATCACTGACAGATTCATATGGAAAATAAAAATAAACAAAAAAAAAACCCAAACAAACAAGGTCTAGAAACTACTAATTCCGAGTACCCTAGTTCCCCAAGGGAGCTAGTACTTGTTTTCCTGATACCACAAGGAAATGTGCTCATTTCAGTAACTCAGAACAGATCTAATTCATTTTATCCATTATATTTTCCACCCTGACTTGCTGAATGTTTTTTTTAATGTGAGATGTTGAGCTGAAATAAACAAATTTTTTTCTACCAGGGGAATACCTTGATGATTCCCAAGAATGTCAGTTGTGTGAAGCATCCTGTCAGATGTGCATTGGACCTGAGCCAGACAACTGCATCAGCTGCCCACTCACAAGGTAATTGTCTCCTAGCACGGTGCAGCACAAAGACCTTGCCTCATCATCTGAAGAAGTGGCTCTATGGTCTTTAGCACTAGCTTGCAGAGTCAGCTGAAGAAGCAAGCAATGATTAGGGCAAACAAAGCCAGGGCAAGTGAGAAAACAAGTGTTATGTGAACAAGACAGTTGGCTACACGGGCAGTTGAAGTTTAGCTAGACGATTCCCACAGATACAGAAGAATTTCTTTTAATATGTGAACTAGTCTCTCTTTCACTGTCATCCTTTCAAAATCATAATTGCTAGAATCACAACAGTGACAAATTTAACAAGAGTCTAAGGCAACTGTAGTTGTACAGAGCTATGGAACTTGGCACAAGGCATGAATGCAGACACTGAGGCTAGCAATCAGTTAGTTCGGCAGATATTCATAGCACCTAAACACCATACCCCAACAGGCATCTTCAGTTAGGCTGATTTTTCTAACCTGCCATGAGGAGTGAACAGACCTAGAAAGAACCTTTTCCACAGGACACTGCAGATCAAAGGCTTATGTTTAGGTCATCTCGTACCTAATCCAGGATTCTACTTGTTTTAAACTCACGTCCTACCGATAGCTTTGTTCTTGCACTGATAGCTCTGGTTCTGTTGTACTGATAATTTTCAGTTTTCGTATCTAAGGTTTCCAAAAGCTTTCTGTGCTCCTTCTGCACGTTATGAAAGCTGTTAGAAAAAGTCATAGCAGACAGTCAGCAGTAAAAGAAATAACAATAAACAAAAATCGCACCCAGAGGCTGAAGAGTAAATCCTTCCAGTGGGTATTATTCATTATGTACTTGGAACAGACCTGTTTAATTGAAACAGAATCCTAAATCCTGTCACTCTTGAGAGCTTCAGATGGTGTCTATCTAAGACAGGAATGAGTGGCCATTAGAAAATACAGACTAAAATTCAGCAGTACTGCTTTCCTACAGTTTTCCTACAGCTCTCCTCTTTGGAAAGTATGAAAAGGCTTGGCGGGGAGGATTACTGAAAATCAGGTGAAAACAAAAACACTGAACAATCCCTGTTCTTTGTGAAAATTCAGCAGTAGATGTCACCTTATTTCATAATAAAATCACTGTAAGATCACCTTCTTGTTTGACATTTCAAAATGCTGTTATGTTTTCAAAAAATTATGGAATTGTAGTTTCTTGTCCAGCCAAATTGATTTTCACAAAATTCCTTGTTCATCTGTTTATTGTTTGAGCTACAAAGGTTAGCGACAAGATCTGACCTGCTGGTGTCTTCCATTATGGGCAACATAACAAAAAGCAAGGCAAATGTACTTTACCACTGTGTGAGCTGTTTGTAAGGATGGCTATCACTACAGCCAGCACATGCAGTAGCACACAGTAATATTTGCATATCATATATGCATCGCCCAGCTGCCTCCAGCACTTCTGTCACATTGTCCCATTTGCAAATAAACCAGCCAGAGGAGGCTGCAGTCCCCATGAAGAGCTGAATAATGGTCTTAAACATGCAGGTGTAGCTATATGAGCTACAGTTTGCATAGGACTATCCTACTGTCAGACTCCAGAGCAGAGATACCTCTTTGCTCAATACTTCATATACCCATACAAGCTTCTCCCTGAGTCCCTCCAGCAGCCTGCCTTCAGTCTCACAAGTCTTTTTAATCAATTCCTAAGTTTTCTTTGTTATGTGCACTTCAGGAAGGCCCCATCTTCACCCTTCATAAGCCTAGACTTTTCCAATTGTGGTAAATTTTAAATATTTCAGCCTATTTGACAAAATTTGTTTTAAAATTTGCAGATATTTTTTTCCTGTTATTTCAAAATACATCTGAGAATGACCATAGCGATTCAAATTTATGAAGGCATATTGCAGACATTCTCTAATGCCTTTGGCTGGCTCCAAGGAAGCATGCACTATCTCAATGTTATGGAAATCCTACTCTTCCCTAGGTGTACAGACAAGCTGATAGTCTCAAAAACTGTACTAAGATCCTGAGTGGTACTCAGCTTCTCTAGAAATTGAGTCTCAAGTCCTCAGATACCAAACTGGTCAAAGCAGTTAAGTGTGGAATATTACAGTCTCCCCTGTTTTCTTAATGATGAAAACACTGTCAAATTCTACCCAGCTTGTTTCATATTCTTTTAATAGTCATATCTGTATTGATGCTTGCCTACTTTTCTCCCAAACAGCTTAAAACCAGTAGACATTAAGTAGTGGTGAAAAATGGACCAGAAATTTTCATCATATAAAAGGATTCTGTAGCATATATTTCATTACCCAGCAAAAGGAAAACATTTAGCAGCAAAACTGTTAAGCGTTTGCAGATAGACAAGTCTAAAAATACAGCTCCTAAAGGCCAAGATTCAGATAGACGTTTCACATTATGTACAAAGTCATTTTACTGAAGCCACAATATTTTTCAGAGGAAGACTTTAAAGCAAAACTAACGGGAAACTTCAACAGTCAAATCATTCCTTCACAGAGAAAGAACCAAGTCTTGCTTTCCTTCTAACAGACAGAAGTAACCACTGCAGGGATTGTGGTAGAAGGACATCTAGGTACAGGACCAAAAGGTGATTTTTCTTAGAAAAATTTCAGAAATCTTAGAAAAAACTAATCTCTGAAGTCTAAGGTCCAGGTTCAAAACATGGTTGACTTTCCAGTTAGTAAACACTATAAATAAGATCAGGAAAAAGAAGAAGTAAAGTGCAAAGAATTGTAGCATGAAAGAATAGTATTTTGGGTTTCTTGTTAGTTTCCTTTAAATTTAAAGAACAAGTAGTTGCTAAATTTGTAATTATGCCTCTGTCTGCCTCAAAAGAGTCTTTGACGATGGTCGCTGTGTTATGCAATGCCCCAGAGGAAAGTTTGAATTCAAAGGACAATGTCATTTGTGCCATCATACCTGCCTGGACTGCAGTGGAAGTGAACCTAACAAATGCACTACTTGTGGAACAGGTGAGAAAGATTTCCTCTTGCAGCTTTTTCCCCTTCGTAGTCCTCCAAGTTCCTTTTTCCCTTTGCTCTCAGGGCCAGTTGGTAGAGCCAATAAAACAAGCAGTGCTTTTGCTGCTGATCTGCATGATAATCTTGTTTTAACCCTGAAGGGAGTTGGAACTCAATTTTTTAAAAAGTACAGGAGAACACAACTCCACATTGTCCTTACATCTTTATGCATTTTCCTTGGTACATTTTGAGTAGGAGCTATGTTAACTCACTTTGGGAAATGTGACTGAGTAGACAAAGTTTTCAAATGGTACTTCAGGTCCAAGGTGAGGGAGAAGTTTGTATAATTGTTCCCCAATTCTCTCTCTATGGTGAGAAAGCAATATAAATTTCTTTATTTCTGTGTATCAAGAAATGAAGACACTGATGTGAGTCATACCCTGAGGAGGCTGGAAAAGATAATTCTAAAGATTTGTACATGAAAAGTAAAAGAAACAAAGTCTGAATACTTCTGCAATTATTCCCTGTTATAGCTGCTTTCTCTGCATTTTCAGAAATAAATTATGGTAAGCAAATTCTTGCTCTGTAATTAAAACAATCAAATACACAGCACAATAATGTATATAATTTATACTGCAGGGTAACCCATTAGAAAACTCCCCACGTTGCAGCACATGGCATATGGAGCTGCAGGTGTTTTCACAGGTTTCCTTCATTCAGAAGGATTTGAAGCAGGGGACCTCCCAGTTCGCCATGCACTAGAGAATGCTACTGCTCTGATAGCAAATAGATGCATGCTTGCTATTCAAATTCAAATCTAAATGATTCCAGATTCTAGCTGTGACTAGGATGAGGATTACAGTTTAACCTACCATGGACACAGACTGATCCTTTCCAAAGATGAAGTGAGCAGCTTTGCTTTCCTAATGGCAAGTCTACATCTGCATGTACAATACAGTACAAATACTTGTATGTTCACTGAAAGGGAACTCAGTAATGAAAATCTCTTGTTCCTTGTTTTATTAGACTGATGGATGTAAACAGTAATTGTTCACTAGCGTGACATCTTTGAATGTCATAAATCTCCAGGAATGTGGAAAGTTTGAGGTCCTGAAACTTTTATACATTTTAGCTCATCTGGTGTAAAACTGTACAAATTAGCACCAGTGCTGCATAAAGCTGAATCTTATGCCTAAAAGTCCTCTGTTGCTGACATCCTTTTCCTATTTGTTTGCCACACAGATAGAAGAGGGGTCGAACGTTTCCTGTATCACGGGGAGTGCAGGGAGAGCTGTCCTCCAGGTCACTACCATTCAGAGCATACCTGCATGGCTTGCTCTGAGCACTGTGACGTGTGCCTGAACTCCAGCCACTGCAAAAGGTGTTTCAGAGGCTACTACCTTACTCAAGACATATGTCAGAAGTATAGCTGTAGAGAAGGTAAGCATCTTTCAGCAGGAGTTAACAAATATTCTATTTAATTTGTTACAAAAATCGGGTTAAGAGTCTTGGTTCCTGTTTTGTAGTACACAATCACACCTGATCCTGAGGTCTTTAAACTCCAGGTCTGATTCTCTTCTAATATCATGTTAATGTAAACCAGGAGTATTTTCTTCAAATTGAGTGGCATTACACAAGAACAAATGAGAAAAGAAATTGCTGTTCATCTTTCTCCTGTCTGGATTTGGATAAAGTTTATTTCCAGGAAGCTTGCTGAGTGCTTCCAAATGTTGCCCTTCCATTATCTAGAATTAACCCAAAATCGGTGATTTGCAAAACACAGGTGAAGTGGAAGATCCTGACTCTGAAGATTGTATATCATGTTCAGATGGATGCCAGAACTGCAAGTTGGGTAAATATTCCCTTTATGAACCTTTATCCTTATTCTTAAGGTAGGGAAAAATTATTCCTCCTCCCTCCCTTGTCACGAGTCTATGTGCATGTTGCTGAGCAATTAGTCGCTGCTGCATTTCCTCACCAAGTAAACTGTATTTTTCCCAGTGTATTTATTTTTTAACACCATTTATAAATTCTATCTTCAGCATAAATAAGAATAATTTTTGTATTAATTTAGCTATTAATCTTTGCAGTGCTTTCTTTTTTCCTGCTTGAATGCCACACTCAAGCTGAGAGATTTACTGACTTTCTGAAACCATTATCAGACACAGAACTTTATCACAGATGTCTGAATTTTCTAGGCCTGAAAATAGATCATTAGCCTGTGCTTTTTCTTTAAGGAAATAGACATAAGGACAGACCTTAAATTTCATTCAAGAGCAAGTCACTGCAATAGCAGTGCTACTGCCCTAAAGAGATACTAAAACATTGATTCATCTTTCATACTGGACTAAAAAATAAAGTTCCTTCTCAACATAATATGATATTGGCAGAGAGTTTGTTGTTTTCAAATAAATGCTATTTAACTTGCTGAACTTGATTGAATCTGTATCTCAATAGTTCACCTTCACAGAGGATTAAAAATGTTCAAAAGACATCACAATTCATTGTTTCTGCTGTGTTTACATTAAGAAAATTTTATTTCCAGTGGATATATGGACAGCAGCACAACTGATCAGTAATTCAAGACTGAGAGGCAACAGGGTGATTCATCAGAAAGGCAGTCTTCACTTACGACCTCTTAGACAAAATTCTTCTTAAGAAACCACAGAGTTTAGGTAAAGTAGTGCCCGACTTAGTACTGATATGCCAAGACGCTTCAATAAGACTATCTATATTGCAGAAAATAAGACATTGCTAAAATCTCCTTGAAGGATTATACAGAAGAAAAAATTAGACCTAATATTTACTTTTTTTGGTGTGAATCTGGAGCAAGTCGTTGATCTGCAAATAGTTACCTGGAATTACTACTTGCTAAAAGAAAGGAACAAATCTGGCTTGTTATATTTCCAAAGACCATTTCTGAAAGTGCTAAACTTAGAGACTACCAGGGCTATACGTTCCCTCTCTGAATTCAGACAGATTTCCAGACAGAGGAGTTCATACTGGGCTCTCTGGTTTCTCCCGCTTGCTCCCTAACGTGTTTTGGAGCCTGATGTAACAAGCAGTACCGTCAGTAACAGCAGACTGAATGTTGCTCTACAGAGGAGAGTGAATAGCAGGAAACAAAACTGAGAAAGCACCCCATAAGAAAAAACAAATAAATGAAAAAACACAGAAATTAATTCCCACCGGTAGTCACAACTGTTTCAATGTTCTTTCTGCTTTCGTGTCAACAACATTTTTCCCTGGGAAACAAGACCATCATGAATGCTCACGCGTACCAAACTTATGTAAGGATTTTCAACACATACTACTTTCTTCTTTCTACCAGTCATCCAACCTAATATGTCATACCATAAAACTCTCAATGACGCAGGTGACCAGCCATTCTGCATGAATGCGGTCAACCCTAACGCTTTTCTCTCTGACTACCCCTGTCGCTTTCAATGTTGCTGAACAAAGAGCTGGAGGGACCAAGTTGTAATATGACTGCAGCTACGCTGTGGTCTTTGTTTTGCATGGCATTGTATCCAGATTCATGTCAGCTGTCTGCTTGGTTGTGGGGAGAAAAAAGAAGAAAATTTAAGAGAGAGAATCTGTTTCAATGCCAATCTTTATTGCTGCTATCAGATGTTACTTTCCTATGGTAATATTTTCAGTGCTCTTCACAAAACTTGTGACTTAAAATTCTTTCTATCTCTTCTGCAACAGTTTAGTGCCAATCCTGGCTTTGAATTAGGGTGAAATGTACTATGAATAGCAACTTCTCTTAAAAATAGCCATTGCAAGTAACTCTGAGGCTGATTTTCTTTGTATATGAATTTAATAAGCCTGCATAAGGAGATTGCAAGACTGTTCATGGGCAGCTGGTATACAGAAAAAGGGGCTGTACTCCTTCACCTTTATCCTCAGAAGATCACTCATCTCCTAAATATTAATCATCCATAATATTCACTACATATTTACTCTCAGGTTCTTGCACTCAAAGTTCTGACTTAAAATGGGCTTTTCAAAAGCTTCAAAGATCAACAGAATGGATGCAGGTAAAACAAAGACTGAATTAACTTTCACTGCTGAGAAAAGTCAGAAGTATTAAGATGCCAGGTAAGGGACGTACTACTAAGGAAACTCTTTGGCGGTTAAGATGCATATATTATTGAGAGTCAAAGAGATTAGGTTAATGTTAGCTGTGTTTGGAACAGAAGAATAGCAGTGGGCTAATAGCAAGATCCAAAGCAGCTTTTGCAAATTACCATGTGTTCTAGAAATAAAGCATGACCTGTAAAATTCAAACTTAAAATGAATCAGGTAGAGATGCTGTTTGTGTTTCTGCTTTTAATATTCAATTAGTTTTCTCATATCAATAACTTAATTCATAGATAAGATGAGTATAGTAATAGGTTTCTCATGTCTTATCAGAAAATTGATATATAGAGAGACTTCTGGAAAAAAAACAGCTGCTGGACTCCTTGTCTCTTAGAAGAAATGGGTTATTTTGAAAGCAGTGAAGAAATTACACTGCCATAAAAATAACTTTAAAAAGTAACATTTCTAGGTGAGGAAATATGGAATGTGATACATTTAGTTTCACATCTTTATGATCTTTATACAGACTCTTTTTTTAAAATTAAGCAAATGCTGCACTATTTCGCAGTCTCTCTTTGTCTCACTTTCCTTTCAACACCATTGAGGAATTCAATCTGAGTAAAAACTGTAGAGCAGGACTAGGAAAAGCATTCCAATGCTATGAACATTTCTACTAGAAGAGAAGTGGAAAGCTTTGGGGAATGCTTTATTTTAAAAAAAAGGAGGAAGCAAAATGTAGTAATCATTGCAATTGGAATCAAAATTATATAGTTCACATACTGAAAAGCAGTCATTAATATACAAATGCAAATACTTTTTGTGCATACTTATGGATCTGCAAAAGACTCAAGACGATTCTCTCGCAAAAAATCATCAGGCACCTGCTCTTTCTGAAGTGCTTTGAGATCTTTGATATAAACTGTAAGAGATAAAAATAACTAATTTCTTCAGTTTATACTGAATGCAAGGTCACTTACAGAAGCTGTATGAATTTAAAAAGGAATATCAGACCACAGTGACATTACACTGTAAACTTGAAGCAACGAAATGCAAGGGATTTTTCTACTGTCTACAAATTGCAAAGTTTAATTGATTTTTCTTTCTTTTTTGTAGACACAGATCTAGTTTTAAGGAGAGATATGTATGCTAATTAACATAACTGAACTGCCTGTTTTCCTGCTAGCCTGAAGGACAAGTAATTTTTGGCAAAAAAAATTTTCAGAGGGCACCAAAGAACAGATCAAACCACCGCCTGCAGTCTTGGGCAATGTTGTTCTGCTTTGTGCAGGCAAGAAAATGAGTAAGATTTACTCTCTTTTGGCATGATGCCAGATGCCAGCAGAATAAAACAAGTAATGGAGGCAGCCTGTGTGGAAAATCTCTCTTCCTGCTCAGTAGTGACCCTGCAGACAGAATAAAAGTTAGGTATCATACTTTTGTATCAGTTTGATACTTTACATCCCATGTCAGACATTTCAGAGAAGAATGTAAAACCCACCCAGTAAGTAACACTGCAGGTTATTGTTCACCAGGCGTGAAGATACTGAGGTAAAAGATTGACAGTGTTTGTAATATTTTCTGGGTTCCTCAGGGAGTGAAGTAAATTCTGTCTGTTTCCCTCCAAGTTTGGACCTGGTTTTGTTTTAGGGCTCCAGTGTGGCAATATTTCTTTGCTGTATCTACATTGAAGGCCTAAGAGCAAAGGTAGGAACTGTCAGAGACTCAATCAAGGACAGATAAGTCTTTGTAGTTTAAATACAGATGGTGCTTTCTTTTAAATTCAGGCGATACTTTTCTTTCTGATTCACTTCATTAATTCAGAGGCTACTCGTATTTTAAGGAGATAAAGAATCTTTAATGCTCACAGACACCATTCTACCTGTAGACACTGTCAAGTCCTGGGATACGTAATAGAATATTGCCTTAGACAGCACTAATCCCAAAAGGATCTATGGCTTTGTGTACACAGTGTCAAAACTATGACTATGCACAGCAGGGTTCCCCTTCCTACCTTCTTCTGCCCACATGCTCTCGAATGCATCTGACTCTGCTTGCTGCCGTACTAGCCCAATTGACATGCTCAAGTGCACGGTATCCCACAAGATCTGAAAGGCAGACTCTTGCACAGGCAAGAAATCTGAAATGAGAGCCAAAGACAAGTCTTAAGGGTGACTTCAATATATATGTTTAATCCTAAATTCTTACAGGCTTCAAATATATTCCTACTGCTGTGCAAGCAAATGAAACACAAAATTGGACAGGCAAAGTGTCTAAGAAATTGTGTTGGATGCATTTCAAGTCCACACTTCCAGTATTATCTTTATGATTTTGGTACCTCAATTCTGATAACCTAATTTTGAACACTCCGGGCCTACTTTCTAGAGCAGCAATGAGCTATTGCTCCCTCTGATGCAGATAGACCCATGGGAACTGCAGGTTTTCATCACCTCTAACCATCAAGCTGTGATTAAATTTTAATGACTTGTCTTCTGGTGGGCACCAGAAAACACCATGAAGTCTACAAAATTAAATCCAGTTTCCTCAACAAAGGCAGCTTTTGAAAGAGAAAGATCTGCTGAAGCAATGTCATTAAGGAGGAGTATTTTCTTTGTGCCATTGCAGCATCTACCTTCCACCCCTAAATGTAAGTGCACTTAGTCACAGATTTAGATCTCTTCAGAATACCACTAATATTTTCTCCAGACTCTTTAAACTGTAATGAGTTTCATAAACTCTTCAGAGTTAAACTTACCTTTTTAGAAAGCAGTCGGCTATAAGCCAACACTCAGGACAAAAGAAAAACAATAAAGTAAAACTGCAGAATCTGAGCCATTTAAAGAATTATTCTAAGAGAATTTCAGAGTTAATACAATGCAAGAACATCACAATCCTGGCTCTTCTCTGATATGGCTAACAAACACTGGACCAAAGTGTTTTATCAAACACTTTCAGCTCTCGCTCTCTTTCTAATAACACAATTTGCATTTGCCCTTTTGCACCTGCATAATGAACAGGCACAAAATATGAGTACTTATGAAGGTGATAAGTGACAAACTTCTCTGATATGCAATATCTATTGACTTGCATATGTATGCTTCACAACCAGAAATTGTCACTCCATTAACCAATAATGCTAAATATGAGCACCTAGTGCACTGAGGAGCTAAATATTTGCAACACATGTAGCTCAAGTGGATCATTGATAAATTCATAGGAATCACATAAGGGTATGTCTTCCTCTCAGGCAGGATTGTGAAAGTTAGGCATTCTCCCAATTTATATGCTATCCTGCCAGTGTCCTCCCATGGAGGCACAGATTCCTGATCCATTTCTTACTCACCTGCTTGCTGATTCACTTCCACTCACCTCACCCAGCTTGCGAAAGTACAACATGTTATGATATGAATACTTCTCATGTCTTCCCAGAGATTACCTCATCTCGATGTAGCAAAATACCACGTATATTGCCTTCTGACCTATCCAGGTTTCTGCAGAGAGCAGCACAACGTGGCTTTCCCAACCTTTGCGCCAGGACTATTTTCAAAGGCTAACACTGAGAATAAAGTACTCCTCAGTGAGGGTGTAGAGTGAAGAATATTCAGAATAGCCATCGCACTTTTCTCTTTCAAAGCCATCTTACAAAAGAGACAAACTGAGAAACTCCAAGGAGCAGTGTCCCTGAGAATAAAAGCCTACAGAATATGCACCTAGTCCCAAGTTCGACTCTTTATTTTAGCAAGGTAAAGCCTGAGCAACTCTCAAAGGTCATCCAGAATCTAGCTATTTAGTTTGGTCTGGGTTAGAAGGTCTATGTATAAACATACAGCTACAAGGGCAGAAAGTGAGACTAAATAACATGCAAATGGTCCACAAGATCCATTATACAGAGTGAGATGGGGGCGAAATACAGTCTGTAAGGCAGTGGGAGTGAGAGAAAAGGTATTTGGAGAAGATTTAAGGAACCTGGGAGATAGCTAAAAGGGCAGCACTGTGAACAGACTCAAGCTCATAGGTACAGATTGCATTTCTGGCAGTTGTGCTCATGATTAATGAGTGAAAAGTGATCTGGTTCCCATAGCAACCTAAGAAACACAAAGGAAAACTTCATTTCTTCAAACCTTCCCTGATGATGAATAGACCTTGGCTTTCAAAATGCCAGAGAAAATTATGATAAGGATCCTTTTTTATCTCAGAGTAAATCTTCCTCAAGAGGTTAATCTTGCAGAATGGGTTTTAGATTTGCTGATAACAGGACTTGTTTCCACAGGCTTCTGGAGTGAGAATACGCAATCTGTGCAAAAACAATGCCCAGCAAGATTTGGAACTGTTCTTCTCTGATTTTCAGTACTGACATTTCAGTGTAGGCAGAACATCACATTAGAGGATGTTGTCTTTTCTAGAGTATAGGTAAAAGAGAATTTCCTTGCACACTGAAGATACAAGACGTATGTATTAAAGGAAACATTCTCTCTTTGAAATTTTTCTTTCTCTGAGAAAGAAAACTACTTCCTGAGTAAAATCCTGGCTTGGGGCAAGACATTAGAAAAACTTAAGCTATAAGATTGAACCATGCATTCTGCAAATGCAGAATAGTCCAGATTTTAGTTTAGAGATCTCTGTAGAAATAAGAGCATAGAAGAAAAATACTGGATCAGAACAAAGGTTTGTCTAGCTCAGTAGCCACTGACTGAACAATGAATGGTCCTAAAATTACAAAGACAAACAAAGCATGTATTGCTGCTTCTTCAACAATTTGCCGTTCAGGAGCTTCATGAATCAAAACACTACAGCAATGTTAGCTGCTGAATCATTCTGCTGGAATTACTGAAGAATAAATACATTAAAACAAATATAATCTAAGCCATCTGCAGACCAGACCCTCTTTTCAGGGAAGAGTGCTGCCTCCCTGGGGCCCAGATCAGGGATGTCACCAGAAAACTGATGAGGTTAGTAAGGCCTTCAAATTATTACCTACTCTTGCGCTTTCACATGGGTACCTGTGATGTTTCAGCAAGAAGACCAAGGTCAATCAAAAGAGATTTCAGGACCCTGGGAAGAATGCTGAAGGATTCAGGAGCACAAGCAGTGTTTTCCTCAATCCTTCCAGTAATGGGGACAGACACTGGAAGAAACAGGTAAGCCTAGAACATCAACACCTGGCTCCAAGACTGGTGCTTCCGCCAGAACTGTGGTTTTTTTATAATCACAACAAATGCCCGATTCTGCACCTGGGATGGAGTAACACTGGGCACAAGTATAAACTAGGAGATGAACGGCTGGAGAGCAGACCTGAAGAAACGGATCTGGGAGTGCTGGTTGACTTTAGGCAGCAGTGTGCCCTGGCAGCCAAGAGGACAAACCGCATCTGGGAGTGCACCAAACACTAAATGACCAGCCAGCCAAAAGAGGTGATTACCCCACTGTATTTAGCGTTGTGCAGCCTCACCTGGAGTACTGTGTGCAGTTCTGGGCCTCACAATTTAAGAAGGATGTGAACGTCCTTGAATGCATCCAGAGGAGGGCAACAAAGCTGGTGAAAGGGCTGGAAGGCACGTCCTGTGAGGAACAGCTGAGGACCCTGGGTCTAGTTTGGAGAAAAGGAGGCTGAGGGGCGACCTCATTGCTCTCTACAGCTTCCTGAGAGGAGGGGAAGTGGAGAGGGAAGTGATCTCTTCTCCCTGGGATCCAGTGATAAGACACATGGGAATGGTTGAAAGCTGTGTCATAGGAGGTTCAGACTGAACCTTAGGAAGCATTTCTTGACTGAGAGGGTGGTCAAACACTGGAACAGGCTTCCTAGAGAGGTGGTCGATGCCCCATGGCTGTCAGTGTTTAAGATGCATTTGGACAATGCCCTCAATAACATGCTTTAACCTTTGGTCAGCCCTCAGTTGGTCAAGCAATTGGACTAGATGATCATTGTAGGTCCCTTCCAACTGAAATATTCTATTCTATTCTATTCTATTCTATTCTATTCTAT
>JAVKLA010000074.1:45595219-45606677 GCA_034782735.1 Sagittarius serpentarius
AATATCAACATTCTTCTCATACTAAACCCAAACCACAGCACTGTACCAGCTACTAGGAAGAAAATTAACTTTATTCCAGCCAACACCAGGACATAAGGAAAAGTACCTATGACTTGCTCATATCTAATTGCAGTCAAAGCTGATGGTGACCAGCTCATTCTAATGATGGGGAGCTGTTTTCATAAATTGATTACGTCACACCACAAAACACTGAATGCTGCCAGTTCACATATCTGTGTGCACTAGTTATTTTATAGGATAAAGCCAAAATTATTTAAAAAAAATTATTCCACCTCAAATTTACCCTCTCATTCTTTTTTCTCTTATTCTACTTCCCCATCTGTTTAATGCTAACATTTTAATTTGTTGCTCCGCTTTTACTGACTTACAGAATAATTTTTTATGTAACTTCAGCTGAACAAAAAAGAATGGTGGTAATATATGCAAAAGAAGGAAAAGTGGAAGAAAAAAGTCTTAAATATGCTATTACTGCATCCATTCTGTTCTGCTATCTGACAGCATGGAGGGAGAGATGTTACAAAAACTTTTGTTTTATGATATTTAGTAATGGAACTATCTGGGAACTCTAAGCCGAAATACCGAAGTTGTTACTTAGTTGCCTAACTAATGACAGGCTGTAATGGTAGACAATGTGACCACTCACCCCTGGAATTTTTAGTTTATCTCAGCTGTAGAGCAAAAAAAAATTGTGAAGCAGGTACATTTTTATTGTTCATAATATGTTTCTTCCTGTTAATTATGCATTATGCCTGTGGTTATAATTTGCATATAAGCAGATGTATACTTCTGTACTTCCATTCTTTTTTAATTAATACTTCTTTCTGGAATAAATTTGTATGTTTTTGTGACATCCACAAGATGGCACTCGATCTCTTTCTGCAGACTTGGGCACAGATTTGGGGGTTTACAGTCTCATCTCAGTAACAGAATAGATCTTGAGAAACAGTAAGTCAGATAAATATTTGCTTAAGAACTACACGGTTAGTAATTTAACGGAAGTCCCACTGACGACTTATGTCTCGTTCTCTCAAATAGTTGTTAATCCTTTTACTCAGTTGTGATGTGTTGCTGTGATCCAAGGTAAAAATTATTCATCCTTGATACTGGACCTTTTTTTGTTTTCTAATAAATAGTACTTAGTTCAGCTTGAAGGAAGGATTTTACATAGATAGAATTTAATTACCTGTATTCAAATTTAGTAGACGTGTTTCTTGAAAAAGCGTAGCTGAATTTTAATTACAAATGTGTATGCCAAGAGAAGCAGTTTTGTTGCTCATACCTGCGGTTAGAAAACTCAGGCACTGAATCACACAGCTGGAAAAGAATTTCTGCTCTGTGCTGATGCTACGTTTTTTACAGCTATTGTTGTTAGTGAAAAGTCTTTAAGTAGTTTTTCTACTGTACATAATAGCTATACAAACCTAAATAAAAGAGAGCAGGTGTCGTGTGCAGTACCTGTGCAAGGCTTTCTTTTGTCCAGGAATAGCCTGCATCAGTCCTCACCTCTATACTCTATAGAAAAATGAAAAGGCCTTGTTAATTTTCAAACTGCAAGGGAAAAAAGTTTTCTACCTACACAATAGCATCAGAAAGAGGAGATGAAAATGGTGGCCCTAGTGACTCACGTTGCAGGGAGGAGGTAGCAAAGGAAATGGCTGCAATGTTTTTTCCTGCTTGCTCGTTATTATTCATTAAGCTCATACTCTTCCTACCTTTCCTGGGCTGTACCTCGATATGACAAGGAGTCCTTGGGCAACTGAGGTTGTCTTTTTGGCCTTGTTCCCACACTAAGTAATGACTGAGCATAAAGTAAAGATTCTGGTGAAAATTTTCTCGCTGTTAAAAGGAACCAGATGTTTGTAATACTCCTGCCGTCACCCATATGTGACGCTTTCTCCCAAGCACATGCAGGCCATGTCTGCATTTGTTACAGCACTTCCATCTGTTTATACAACAGTATCGGGAGCCTTGCAGAAGACACTGAGGGCTTGTGATCTTCAGCAAGCCATGTCTATTGGGCCTTGTACTTAAGGCCTGTGTGTCTGCATGAGTAGATGCCATAAGGGAACCTGGGGGAGTGACCCATGCTGGTCTGTGCTGCACACTGGTGATGTTATTACAGAGATAATATTGCAACATGTCAGGAGAACATGTTTGTTACGCAAAAGAAAAGCCATTGCAGAGTGGGAAGAAAGACAGAATCTGCACAGCGTGCTATGGGGGAAATCCATCCAGGGTCCCTCTGATGCTGCACAAAAGCAGAGTACCCTGCATCTGAAGGGGCATAAGATCTACACACTATCTATATTCCTCTTTTTATTCTGTTTTATTAGAACAGTTGTTTTATTAAGCCATGTGTTGTTTGGCCTTTCTTGCAGAGATCCAGAAACAACCCTGCACCATTTCATTCTCTTTCTCACCTCCCCACCCACCCAAGTGCAGAAGAGCAACCCCTCTTTCACTTAGGGCAGTACTGGAAAATATCAGCCCATGTATGTTACTCAAAGTCAACATAATACATCTGATCTCCCACAGGAGTGCCTGAAAAGTCATGTGTTCAGATCCCATATTTCTGTAGTTTCCTGGGAATAACATATAGGGTACTTTTATGAAGGCTGCATACAGAAAGACTGCCCAGAGATAAATCTTGTAAAAAATAGATGAGTTGCTGAAAAATGTTCTGCTGATCCTAGTAACCCTGCTATAAAAAAAAAATAAATAAATCCACAAAGATAAACAATGTACAGCAAAAACATTGCTGAATGAAAATTCAGAAATAACGGAAGTAATGCCAGTTTCATAGAAAGTTGATAAAATTACACCATATCAAAAAAGAGAGTTATGGTGAAATCTGAGCGGATGTTGAAAGTCTGATGACAAAGAAGAAGCGAAGTAAAGACAAGAATGTAATGCTGTGCGTGTTAATAATATTGAAAGGAGCTTTAGCTCCATGGTCCTACACTGGCATTAATTTATTTGGATATGCTGGAAGAAAAGTGTTAATACTGTTGCAGAAGTAACGGGAACACAATTTAGATCAGGTCAGAACAGAAGCAGCTTATTACTATTGCTATAGGAGAGAATACAGAGCAGCAGAGTGACCATCCCTGATGATATGAACCCTGCCCAAATGGGGCAGTTACAGAGTTGACATACCTGCAGGTTTTACAACTCCTTCTTCACCAAAACTGTGTCAGATAAGCAGGATATGGTAGATAACAACAGCAATTTAAATCCTTCCGGTAAGGAGGCTCTATACAGTACATCCTTTTACAAATAATCCACTCCTTTTATGAATAATCAACTCCTTTGTAATTAAATATTGCTGCCTGGCAAGACCATTAGCTGCAAATGTGTCTTAACTAGGGAGGCCTGCAGGGGCCTATAAGATATTAACTATTTCGCTTCCACAATACTGGATTCTTTTTTCCTCCTGTCTAAAAATAGCAATATCAGAGAATATAGCATGAAATCATTTTAGCAAGATACTTCATGCCAACAACCCTAAAGTCGGCAACATCAGCAAAATGCAGATAGAAAGCTAAGAACCAGAATACCCATTTGTGTAACAACTGACATTGTAAAAATATATGTATGATAACTAACGCGAAGATGCTACTCATGTTATACAGGACCACATAGGTTTAATAATTTTTGATGGAAAGGAAATATATGCTTCTCTAGCAAAAACGTGAACACAAGAGGATATAAAGCAGTTTATTCTGAAATTGTTTCTTTCTGCTATAACAACTAAACAACAAAACATCTTCAACAAAATGAGGAAGGAGAAATGAGACTGGAATTTAAATGAAAAAAAATCAGCTGTGAAATAGTAATCAATCATAGAAAACCAAAGAAAAGGCTTGAGCAGAGCACCGCAGAGGCAAAGCCTGCAGTCTTTCAGAAGGAGCCTTCAAATAGATCACCTTAAAGCAACTGTGAGACCGAGCTCTGAAATTAGTGAAATCCAAGAAAGGAAACCAGCTCAAACATTAACTCAGAACTCCTCATGAATGCATGCATACATACACATATTTTTTTTTTACTTTTTTTTTAATGGTTATATATATAATACTGTTATTTGTTTATTTTTACTTCAGGAAAGGAGACTTTCTAGGATAATTGAGACTGTTATTCAATAAAATGTAGACATTTTTGAAAAGCTGAAGTTTGTATAATTTGTTAGTTTCTCAGGTTACTGACTCAGGAGGAGCTTGACTGATTGTTTTCATGGTTTAGGTTTCCTATGGTTAAAAAACAAGCTTTTTCCAGCTTTACCAGAATCAGCTTTCATCATTCCTGCCAGAGGAGCCAGCAAGAGGAGTAATTAATTTCCCAAGCAGTCATATTATGCCAGATCTGCTTCTCACTTCTACCGTGCAATCAACAAGTCATGCTTTTTAACTGGATCAGAGTAGCAGTCATCTAGAGGCACAATGAGAGGCCCCTAATTTACCCAGTACATGTTTTGTAGTTAATTTTACCAACTCAAGGCTGCAATTCATTTCTATTTCTGTTTTCTAAAGCCATTTCTATTTTTGATTATGTAATTGGGGCTAATTGCTAACCAGTCTCTTAGAAGAAGCTTGTCCCAGGATGGCCTTGATCTGACATGGTTTGTTCATATTAAACTACTTCAAAACTCACCTGAAAAAATTGCCTATCAAAAATATGACAATTTGTGTAAACTCACAAAGGGTAAAATGAAAAACTATTTCTGATGCATATTACAGATACTAATTTGCACGGAAAAAGCAAACGTGACCTTCCCTTATTAAGCCTTGCCATGAGTCACGCTCATCTCTGTGCCCGAGCACTCAGACATGGTAAGTCTGCTTGTCTGCTTCAAAGTCTGTTTCCTCAGTTTAATTGATCAGACTCTTCCAGCTGGAAAGAGATGGGAGGAGAAAACTGCTCCTGACAGACTGTGGGGTCAGTCCCTCCTTTCTGAGCAGTGAGTTGACCAGCAGCTTCTGCCTGCCCCAGCACCTGGAGGTCTCTGCTGCAGCCCAGGCTCCCCAGCAGCTTCTGGGGCTTCCGACCGCTCACTGCCTGCATCCAGCCAAATGCGCTGGACCCTTCCTCAACGACTGTTTGCATCCAGGCTGAAACACAAAGAGACAACATGAAAAAGCATGGCAAAAAAAGTGTTAATTAAAGATGATATTATTTGTTGTTGATCTCTTAAACTCTCCCGATGGAGCACAGAATGAAATGCAATGCTAGAATTCAAGGGACCAGGGCCTGAAGCAGAAAACCAATCACTGTCACTAGACAGCCTAGACGCAGTCAAAGGAATTATTTAAATGGAGAGCCGTTAGTCAAAGTGGCCCAGCTGGATTATGGTGTTTGGCTTTACTCCCTGCTCTCCTGTCATTGTTGGAGCAGGTCCCTCAGCCAGGAACAAGGGCTAGCCAGGGGACCAGAGGCCCACAGCATGATTCTCTTGGCAACAGGAAACACTGGCACCGTCAACCCTCCAAAATACTTTCTGTTTCTGAAAAGCAGTCGAAAAGCACCTGCTGGGTGCATTCTTTGTAAGGCTGCTTTAAGACCAACAGTGACGGTGGAGGGGCTTGCTAGAGACAACAGGCCACAACAGAGGTATGAAAAAGAAGCTCCACTGGCAATTCCTCGGTTGAATTTTGCACACAGGAGACTTATAGAATCGTTTAGGCTGGAAAAGTCCTTTAAGATCATCAAGTCTGTTAGAGAAGGAGGGAGGAACAACACAGCCTCTTTCAACTACAGTGCTTTCACTCAGAGGCACAGAAAAAGTCCACCTATTAGTTAGATTCTATATTCACATGCATTAAAAATATCGTCCAAGGTATTTTGACTATGTGGGTGAGGAGGTGTGAGCCAGGGGGGATGGAGGAGGAGCAGCAAACTGGGGGGAGGTCAGCAGGATTTGTCAAACACTGTAGCTACTCTTTGCATCTTGGGAATTAACCTGCCCTCGTGCTTTCATTTAGGATGAATGCCCTAATCTGTAGCTGAAGAAGCTTAGAAGAAGGGAGCTTAAAGCCTTTCATGAGATACAAGTGACTGCAGGCCCAGTGTGGTTTTTGTGTCACACAACAAGGGCACAGGTACTATCAGAAAAGGGCAGAGCAGTGTTGGCAGTGCAATACATGAGGCATATAAATTATTAACATAGAGAAAATAATTAGCAATCTTTAATCATTTTACTGCTGTTGGGTACATCCAAGCCCCTGAGAGCAGCCCGTCTCAGAAGCAATATGAAGCCAGCGGAGAGGGTAGGATATCATGCCTGACACTTGTGTTATTTCAGATCAACAGAAATTCTCTACATAGATGGAATGGCAATTTTCCACCATTAAAGTGGTTTTAAATAAGTAAAATATTTTAAAAGGCCCAGAAGGCTTTGGGCACTCAATGTTCTGGTTAGAATGGCACCTGCTGCCTTAATCCACCATGTCCCTGCAACTGTGTCATCTGATCTGACTGGAAGAAACCAGCTGTGAACCAGGTGTACTGGTGCCTGGGGTTATATTTCCTCAGATGCAGGACTTTGTATTTTCCTTTATGGAACTTCGTGAGGTTAATTTCTGAGCATTTCTCCAGCTTGCCCTCTGAACAGCAGTGCAACCATCTAGTGTAGCCGCTCCTCCCATTTCTGGATCATCTGCAAACATGACAAGGCTGGACTCTGTCCCATCATCCAGGTCACTCATGAAGATGTTAAACTGTATTGGCCCCAGTACTGGCTCTGGGCTACACAACTAGTGACTTGTCCCCAGTTGGACTTTGTGCCACAGATCACAACATCCTGGGCCCAGTCATTCAACCAGTTTTCAAACCACCTGACTGTCCAGTTTTCTAGCCCATACTTTATCCATTTGCCTACAAGGATGTTTTTTGAGACAGTGCCAAAAGCCTTCCTAAAGTTGAGGTAAACAACGTCCACTGTTGGATCTACTCTGCCCTCAGAAACCAAGTAAGTCATCTCATTGTAGAGGGCCATCACATTGATTAAGCATGATTATCCCCTTCATAAATCATAGTGACTATTCCTGATCACCTTCTTGTCCTTCATAGGTTTGAAACTCATTTCCAGGATTAGTTGTTCCATCACCTTTTTAGGGACTGAGATGAGACTGACCAGCCTGTAATTCCTCAGATCTCTTTTTTTTTGTTTCTTGATAGAAGTGTCATTTGTTCTTTTCTAGTCTTCAATAATCTCTCCTTGTAATCATGACCATTCAAAGAGTGGTCTTGCAATGACATCACACAGCTTTGGCAGCTCTCAGTCCCATGGACTTATGTATGTCCAGTTTGTTTAAGTGGTCCCTAACCTAGTACTCGTCCACTGAGGGTAGGTCGTCCTTTCCCTAGGCTCTCAGGGATGTGGAATTCCTGAAAACTGGTCTTACCAGCAAATATTGAGGAGGGAAGGCATTGAGCACCTTGGCTTTTTCCATGTCATTTATTACCAGGTCCCCTGCACCATTCAGCAGCAGGCCCGTGTTTTACCTAGTGTTCCTTTCACCCTTGATCAGGTACCTGACCACACAGGGACCCTGGAGCATGGGTCCTCTAAAGAAATACTCCTGCCCTGTGTTGTGGAATGGAAGCCTTCTGCAAAGTGTGGCGGGAAGGGACCAAGCTGCTCTGACAGGTGTCAAACTCAGAAGGACTCTTTGAGGCAAAGCAGACTATTTCAGGTCTTGCCTTTCATTACTGCAGATGATAGTATCTGCTGCAAAAAGCATTACTGAGACAGTCCCATTTACTCTTAGTGACTTGTATCTCCTCCTGTCTAGGTTGCCACTTATACTCTTTATGGCACGGCACCTCAGCAAACTGCCACCACATCACATCTTCAAGCAAAGCTTGCTGCACAGTTTCCTGAATCAATGCCTCCAACACCCAGGCTTCCTGCAGGAGCCCCTGCCTCAGGACTTGCTGCTCCTTATCTTCCTGCCCAGGCCCTGGCAGCAGGGTTGGCAGAGAGTAGAGGCCACTGGGTCCTGCAGGTGAAAAGCAGCTGGGCTGGAAGCACAGCAGGTAGGAGGAAGAGGAGCATGAGGAGCTGGAGGAAGCACAGGAGGAGCAGAGTGGGCATCAGGGTGATTTGTTCCTTGATGAAGGGTCAGAGCAGACATTTGCTCCTTCACAGAGCACATCCTTATAAGCAGGGGCTTTGGGGAGGTGGCATGGATGCAGCCTGGGTCTGCATGAGCTCCCACGCATGTGCAGCTGTGCACATGTCTAGGGGTACAAGCCAGTCCTTGCCCCTGAGGAAGGAAGGTCTTCAACCTGGCTCCAAAGTGTGCACAAGCCCTCCTATCCCACAGCTTCCAGTGCTAGCTGCATGCCTCCCAGGGCAATGAACACTTCCCTAATGGCACCGGCTCCAGTGGATTCTCTGCCCTTGGGCTATGTGCCCAAGCATGCAGCTAGTGACTGTGGGGCTGCGAGGGGGGATACAGCCCTGAAGTCTGCTGCTCTGTCCACCATAGAGTTCCCACCCCTGCACCTTCCTCTCTGCCTCCATTTTTCACCCGTCAAATATCAACAGTGACAACGCCCAGTCCCAGGCTGGCTGGGCTGCCGTCCTTTAACACAGGGGTCCCAGTAGGTCCACAGCAGTGGGACTGGTTGAAAAACTTACTCTTCCAGTTTTCCAATCTGTCTTGCTGCTTTGCTTCTCCAAAGCAGACATCCAGTACTCACAGAGGTCAGCTGACAGGAGTTTAAAGGGGATGTTTCAGAGAAAATCCTGCAATGTCAAGGCCTTCAGATGAGGCTTTGGACACTTCTGCTGGAACATCCCTGTGACTGCCTCAGGAGGAGGCAGCTTGGTTTCAGCCTCCTGCTCTTGCAGTTACCATTGACACTGGCAGAGCAGGCAGTTTCCAGTCTGTGTGCCAAGCAATGTTGCATTAGTCTGTTAACAGGAGAGGGCTCTTCTCTGCCTTCTCTTCATTCCTGGATCTCATCATGCCTCCCTGAGCAGGCTGCTGGAGAAGAGCATGAAGTGAGCTTCCCAGGGGCTTGCCAGTAATCAGGGGCAGAAGAAGAGGAACAGAATAGGAGACAGAAAATTAAAATGCCAAATTTTTCTAAGCTTGAATCATGGAGTTTTGGCTTCATTCCAGCTTTAGCTGGGAGTCCCAGCCAGGTCAAACACAGTCACTGAAGTGGGCTCTTGCAGGTTCACAAGGAGGCAATTCAATACACATGAAATATCACAATGTAACTCACAGAGAATGGGTAAAGAGAAGAAAAGAAAAAGAGTAAAGTGGTATTAACACAGAGGAAAGCAACATGAGTTACAGTATTTTAAATGCTGGGCTAAAACAAGAATCCTATGTGGATAAACATTTGACTGAGTACATTTCCAAAACTTAAAATATTGCTAAATATATGTCATAGTTCTGCTGGTTTTCAGTAGAGGTAGGAGATTTGTGAGAAAATCTGATGCAGATATCAGTACTGATTTATGTGACGAGCAAATGCAGGTGCTGGTAAATGATCTGAGCAGGGCAGTTTTCAGTTGGAAAACAGTGAATTCTGGCTAAATTCAATGAGCATATACTGATCTCTTCAACACATGGGTAAAACTGGTGGGCAGCAAAGCAGCCAACAAGCTTGGGCTGTGGTTTGCCCTACAGACAAGTATTATTTATTTGAATTCAAAGAGTTAAAACTGATAATGCTGTTAGGATTTTTAAACACAGTTTGCATCCAGTAAACACTTCCTACTCTTGCATCAAGAGTGGATGTAACGCTGACAATCAGCACAGTCCTCGTGTACGCAGCAGACTCAACACTAGCTTCTCCCACTTGGCAGCTTACAAGAGACGCTTCAGCAAAGTCTCCCTCCCTTCATCTGCCTTCAGGCTTTTCAGGTCAGACAGAAACCTACAAGCTGCTTAGAAGGCACCTTCTAGCAATGCTAGGACTTCTGCTCCAGGACTGCAGCCCCTCTGGCCTGCAAGGGGATCATGGCATGGCCTCTCCTGTTTCCTCCTCAGGTGGGTGCTGCACTAGAACAAAGGGTCTGATCACACGGCCCATGGGAGCAGATGAATCAAGATGCCAATAAGAGACGAGGTGTTTTTTAGTATTTAATCTTGTAACTATTTAAAGACATTTAAAATCCTCATTCCTTTAAGATTCCTGTTGCCATGAAAAACTCTGATTACACACAGTTGGTTACAATAATTTTTCTCCTAAGCATAAAATAGTAATAGCTGATCTCTAGCTAGCTAGTCACACTAGCTCCTGTATGTGTACAGGTCTCATGCATGCAATACAATATGCTGTAGGGGACCCTGAGTGAAACAAGCTGACTTCTCAACTGGAAGCTGTAGAGATACATCAGTACTATGTTGTGTGTTTTCATCATCAGGAGCATCTTCAGTTTGAAACACAGTCACCTGGAATTAATTTTGAGTACTTCATTCCCTGAGGCGTCATTTCAGTTTTCTTCCTTTTTTCCAATTCTGTTTTAGAAAACCTTAAAACTGTTTTTGAAGGGTTTTCAAATTAATCCATATTTTAAAAATGTGAAAGGCCTTTAGTTTGTTTTGGCACTGCAGAAAAAAATACATTGTAGCACGGCCAAAAACTTGTACAGGGTAGTTAGTATGTTTCCTAACAGCGTCTCCTTTAGCAAAGCCCACAGGCAGTGCCTATGCTCCAGCGCTTGGTGGTGCCTTCTGCCAAAGTAATGTTTCTCCGGCTTTCTGCAGCAGGGTTTAAAAGGACGATGGCAGAAGTAGCTCTCAGTGTAGTGAAGATGGTCGATGTCGCAAGGGAATCCTCTCTGTTTCTATCAAGCAAGCAGCCCCTGAGGTCAGCTACATCAGGTCTCTTGTCTCTATACTGGATTGTCGGTGATAAATCTTTTCCCTTCAGTGCATGAGCCGAGGACGTCTCTCCCTGGGATCATCAGGGCAAGGCCCAGGCCTTCTCAGCATGCTGCACTTTCCTTCAGAAAGTGCTGACAGCAATATTTCGGCTTGGCATGTGGTAGTTTCATCCAAGACTAATGATTTGAGGGAAGCTTGCTTCATGTGTGTCTCCCATAGAAGTGCTGAGCACATATTTGGCATGTTTTTCTTTACAGATCATCTCACCTTACGTAGTTTCCCTGTTCTCCATCTTCCTTTGCTGTAGGACAGGCCATCTAGTGCAGACTGCAGTGATACACATCCAAATGGAAATCCATCTGCTACAGCAGCATGCTCACATCTGTATATTAATGTTGTGCCACAAGTCATGCCTCCCTCTAGGTAAGAAGGACAAGCTCTGCAGGAGATTAAATTCCAGCACATTGTCTTTAGACGGCCAGAAGCTCAGTGCAGGGCTTTTCTGGTTTTACAGTGCCTACACAATTAAGTAATGGGTACTGTACAGGACAAATACACACTAAGTAGCATTTGCATCAATCTGGTAGCTTAAA
>JAVKLA010000074.1:45608686-45620359 GCA_034782735.1 Sagittarius serpentarius
GTCATCAGGTTGATGAAACAGTCAGGTTTGTGCTGCTCAGCTCAAGAGCTCACTAACATTTTAGTTTAACTGCACTGTCCTGGTTTCAGCTGGGACAGAGTTAATTGTCTTCCTAGACTCCAGCCTCCTGGCTGGAGGCAGGGCCCCCCTAGTTCTGGTCAGAGTATCCATTACCCACTTCTTGTAAAATTGGCTTAGAAGTCCCTTCAAGAGGATCAGAGGTAAAATCAGCTCTGATGAAGATACATTTCCCACAGCCATCATCCTGATTAGAAACTGGTGTTCATAGCAGGCTTTAATTTGTGAATGATAGAAAAGAAAAAAACTCTGTTTTTTATAACCATCTCCTGCCTCCATGGCCTCCCAGCGTGGCTCAGCCATGCCTGTGACAGGTCCCTGTGCATTTCCAGGAATCTCACTGGTGAACTCAATAGAGTCATACTTGGTGAAGGGTTTTGTCATGCATGTGATGGAAGAGACCCATGAAACTTGGCTTGAAGGACATAAAACACCTGTGCCATTGAAATAACTTTTGGCCTTTTGCAGAGCTGGCTGAATTCAATGTAATGATTGCCAGATGAAAGACCCTGTGACACATTTAATGGTAAAATGACAGACAGGAACATTATGCGCCTGTTAGTTTGGAAAGGACAGAACTAAGTGGATCACCTTCCTGTTCTTCTGCATAGTATTCTTTTTCATTATACGAGTATATCACATCTTCCTCTATGGCTAAGAAAGGGTCAGGAGCAAGGTCTGATGCCCAGGTCTTCCTATACAAAAGATGATCTTTTATAATTTGAGGCATAGGAATAATTATTGGTAGAAGTATTTAAACCAGTCTTCCAAAGTGTGTCCTCTGCATGCGTAGTGTAACTCTTCATGAGACAATACTGAAATATAGACTTTCTCGAGCAAAGGAATGTGTCTTTGGAGAAAAAAAAGTTCTCAGGCCCTTTTAGGAGGTCAGAAAAGTTGTGAAAAATCAGCTATGAAAGGCAGTCCAGGATGGTCACAACAAGTCGTCAAAGGGACTTGCCTAAAACCAAGCTGAAACCTGATCCGCTCAGTTAAATGGGTCTGTGTAGCAGAAGATTTCCTGAGTCTTTCTTGGCTTGGAGGCTGGCCAGTTCACTGAGGCCACCATGAGCCTGCACTGCCAAGATGTTGCCTGTGTGTTCTCCAAGGACAAGGAACCCAGCACTGTGCTGCTTCTGTTGTTTTCTGGAAACCAGAATTCAGCAGATGGGAAACATGAGGGTTTAGCAATTTGTTCACATGGAGAAAAAGTAACTGCTTGTACACTGGGACAAGTGATAAAATGCTGAGTTGCTGTGGAGAGGCCACAGTATCCATCCTGCATAGGGGTTAAATTATTGCCCCAAATTATTGGAGATGTTTATCTACTCCCCTTTAAAAAGACTGTAGATTTTTATGACAAAACCCTTGAGAAAAATGTGGAAGCTGAAGCAAGGAAGGGTCTGAGTCCTTTCTTAGTTAATTTGCATAAGAGGAAAGGCGAATTACTGTGACACACGCCCAGCTTTGCAGGGAGGCCAGAATTGTTCTGGCCAAGCTGTCCCACAGGGACCTGCACCTGCCATCAGTGAGGCGTGGCTCTTGATGTAACCAAAATGAGGCAGAGGCAGGACCTGGTCCCACCTGAAAATCCAGGCTCTCAGGAGCGGTGAAGAAGAGCTGTACCACATTAAAAAAAAAAAAAATCATTTAGTCACTTGCATCTTGATTGTACAGGCCTGTTAGAAAGATGCCTACAAATAATTTGAGAGCTCTGCATTGTTCAGCAATGGAAAGAAAACAAGAAAAATCTTGAAGGCACTGTGTCCCAGAGCAGAGGAAGAGGTTTCCAAGAGCACTCAGTGAGTATTCCTGCTTAGTCCTTTCCCTCCAGGGAGACAAATGTGACACACTGGAAAATGTTTATAAGCATGTTGCACACTCCTGTACGTCAGATCTGGGTTGCTAGAAAAAACAGTCAAGAAAGACAAATAACAACCACATTCAGTTTAAATGAGCATTAACAGATGAGCCTTTACCACATTAGATGTCTGCCAATATTGCGGGGGGCGGGGAGAGAGAGAAAGAAAGGAAGAAGGAAAGAAGAGAGTAGGAAATATTGCAAAATCTTGGATTAAGACAGGAAGAATCTTGTATGACAAAATGAGGGTGATCAGGGCACATAGGCAATTTGACAGACTTGAAAACTACACAGAAAACGGCAAAGCATTAGTGCTGTTTCCACACTTGGATAGAATGGAGCCCTGTCCTGACGAAGAATTAGACATCCTCTAGCAAATGCGGTGCTTAAACAACAGCTGACACCAACTGGACTACAGAGATACCCCATGCTGGAAAACTGTAACCTGGAGCTTCATTCTGTGCCAGGGAGTTGCTGTTTCTGTAAACAAGCATGGGCAGGAACATGTTTCTAGTGGCATCAGCTAGAGCTCTGTTCTGACACAGAAGAATTGACTATACTAACACTTATCTTTTGCAGATTCTAGCCAGAGGAAAATATACTCAGCTGACAAATAAACAGTTCATTCTCTTTCTTGTCATAAGTATTTAGCAGAGAGAGAAAGCATTGTGTATATGCAACACCATCAGTCAATCTTGAGAAATGCTATTGTTCTCACAAGCCTGTGTTTAGAGAACTGTGTTTGTATTCTTACACCCTTTGTACACAGGTGACGTTTTCTGCTTTTGCAATGTAACAGCAGTATGAGGAAACTGGGAACACTGCAAGAAAATGTCTCCTCACGTTACCTCAAAACTCATGAGGATTTCTATGCTAAAAAGGTGAGAGGGCAAAAAGTGCATAAACTTGAAAACTGTAATGACAGAACAAGTTATTTTTCCACAGAAAATGTTACCAATAAGTTAGAAAAAGAAGGTACTGAAATGAGAGATACATGGCTACCCTCCTCCTTCCTACTCCTTGCTGCCACCCTGTCCAGCAAACAGCTAGGGCAGCGTCCCAGGACTCAACCAGCAACTGAAAGAAGAGTCACACACAGCACCACACTGCACAGAGATATTTCTTTAGTTTCCTTGCCTCCAGACTCTCTTATACCCCTACTCATCAGCAGTGCAGGAAGTGGGGGAGGAGAAGTCAGTATTGCAGCAATAAAAATAAATCAAGCATCAACCAACCACTGATCATGGTAGAAAGCTGGTAACAAGAAAAGTACTCGAGGCAAAAGACTGGCAAGTACCTTTACCAAGGACTGCACTAGGTATCTGAGAAGGAAGCTAAAAATGATGATTTGTTTGTTTGTTGGCATGTGTGGAATGGAACTTTTCCCTTTTACAGCACAGCACTGCACAACAGGACTGCACACCCTGCCTGGGCAGCTGCTGCTCTGGTACACAGGAGAATTCTAAGAGCATCACCTAAAGGGCAGTTCCTATTCACACAGCAAAGCCAGCAAAATAAGGCTCCTCCTGTGCTTTTTTTTCCTTGCGTTATTTTGATGTGCAGCCACACACACAACTACTCAGTTTAAAACTAAAATAGGTGATCTCATTTATGTTAGCTGTGCAAGTTTTAAGAGTGTGAGTTTTAACTTGTGCTTGCTGTAACCCTTGCATTTCCAGGGTTTGTTTCCTCTACCAGCCTAATGCCTTTTCTTCAAGTTAAAGTGAATCACTGGGCCCTTTGAAATCTTTTCTCCCTTAGGAGGAAGAAAGTCTTTACCTAGAACACATGTTTTTATAGATTTCCAATCTTCAGAAGGGTACTCTTCTGAAAGCTAATTTTGAAATCAGTACATTTATTTTTTTGCTGCCTCCAGGTATGTCAGCAGAATTTGTGTGCTGGAAACAGAGGCATGTGCTCCAAGAGCATAAGGGCCCTGCCGCTGCCCCAGCTGGCCCATGGGGAGGACAAGGAGAAAAGCCACCTATGTACCAGTTCAACAGAGAGGAAATAGGTTTTCTCCTCCTCATGCAATAACTCCTATACTGTTTGAAAACAAATCAACAAAGTTACCTGATAATATTATAATGTTCTCTCTCAAAATATGGATTTTAATATGTCATTGACCTATGGCGTGCTGGGCATTACTCAGTGCTTACATGTCAAAGTCATTCATAGCTTAATGGGCACAGCCAGCTGCGTACAGAACACAGTAGAAACACGACCAGTGCTGCTACTTCTCGTTAGTATCAGTAATGTGCTCTTACATGGAACTACAGTTATCGTTTCCAGACACCCTTATCTCTAAGAGGATGTAGTAGGAATAGGGGACATCCTAAGATGTTCGTTACAAATCATCACAAGGTTTAGAAAGCTCCTAGTTTCAGGCCAGGTAGAAAACACAGAGGGTATTTTTTCCCTCAAAACACAAGTTAGATTTATAACTGAAATAACGTGAGTAAGTGATTCAGGTACTCCTGCCAGGTAATGTATTTACTTTGTCTTGTACACTTAGTGATTTGTATGGAATGATTGTCCAGAAAAATGCCACAGATTCAGTGGATTTTTGCATTTATATGAACAATGTGATCATCCACAGTCGCAGATCAGTTAGTATTAAAAATATAACATCGTAACTCTCATGCTTTGGGGGCACAAGTCAGATTGCTGAATAAGGTGATTTATAATAGTCCATTCCAAAAATATCCATTCCAGTATGTCCCTTTGAGATATCTGAAGCATTTCTTGGTCAGAGTTGTAACACCAGATAAGTGTTACATTATTATTATACATTATTATCTGATCCAATACAGTACTTTCTTTGGCCCTAAATTTTTATTCATGCTGCCAAACAATTGCATTTTTGGTATTTGTTCAAAAAAATCAATCATAATGTAAGGCTACTTCATAAAATCCCATCCTTCACGTATCATCTGGAAACCATCTTTTATCTCAGATAATACAGCATTTGGCAAAGAAAGCGATATTATACAATTTTTTTTTTATTTATAGCTCACATTTATCTTAACAAGAATAGGTAAGTTGTCCTTTAAATTGCCTAATCTGAAGTATTCTTTATCTGAGCCATACTTAGGGCTTATAGAATATTCAGGCTTTCTTTTAACCCAGTCTGATTTACAAACATAGCATTAGCATTTCTCATTTCTTGTATTCACTTAACAGTCAGATGGGTTTTTTATTTAGACCAAAAAATTCATAAAGTATTTTTGTTGTGAGCATAAAATATTGTTTCCTCCTGAGTTCAAGGAACACAATCCTTTGGGTAGTTTGTAATAGACCAGTTGTGACAGATGTGAAAGTATGAATGAATGTAGCATTGGGGGTGAGGGGGAGAAGGTCTTTTCTAGAAATATCTCGTGTAAATATATTTTTTGCCTCAGCAGGGAATTTATCTTAAAAACAATAACCACTGGAAGAGTAAGTAATGTAAACTCCTAATGCTGATTATGGAAACTTCACACTTTTTTTTTTAAACTTTCTTCCCTGTAGAAATGGTATTTTGGAGGCCTGATGGGAAAAAGCCCTCAACTGTGTATCTTGATAGACATGATTTGGGCATCAGGCACAGCTTTGCTTTCACTGAAGTAAAGAGCTGCTCACCTACTGTACTTGTTTGGCACCTACACAGCTAGGGTAGTTAATGCCTGGCAAGCTTAGCAGTACTGTAAAATATGACATTTTCGTTCCCAAGTCAACAGTGGTGTATTTAATGAAGACTTGCTGGTCACTGGTCAGCTCTCTCGAGGAAGAAGACCTAAACCCACTGAAAGAGGCTCAGACTTGCTAAGTTAATCATCTTGGCAGCAAATTTTAAAAGCGCATCCAACTTTGATTCACATGCATAATTCTTGCATTCTGTAGTCACAATGCACTCCTGTGTTAGACAAATGACACTTTTTTCCCCTTTTTACTGGCTTTATTTTCCATTTTATTACTATCTTTTGTTGAGGAGTCAATGGACTACTGCTTTTAAAAATAGCTTTTTGGAAAGATGCCTCTAAGCCCAGTAGGTCCTAGGAACTGCAGAAGCAAGATGGGTCCAGTCAGCTAGGGACTGGCTGCATTTGCCTGTGAGAAGTGGTACCACTGGTGAATTCTCCCATGTTAGGCATTGCTTTCTCCATCACCCCCCCAATGACTTGATTTGTCTCAACAATGACAATCATCTATTAACATATATTTTGACATTAAACTTACTCTAGATCATTAGAACATGTTTGCAACTTCAATACTTAAAAGCTCAATTTGAATACAACTCAACTGAAATCAGTTCAGCCAACAAGGAGAGGTGCTCTGCTGGGCCTCATATTCACCAACGAGGGGCTTGTTGGGAATGTGAAGGTCAAAGACAGTCTTGGCTGCAGCGACCAGGAGATGGTGGAGTTTAGGCTTCTGAGGGCAGCAAGGAGGTAAAAAGCAAGATCACAACCCTAGACTGCAAGTGGGTGGACTCTGCCTCTTCAAAGATCTGCTTCAAAGAGTCCCATGGGATGAGGCCCTGGAGGGAAGAGGGGCCCAATAAAGCTGTTTAATATTCAAGGATCACCTCCTCCAAGCTCAAGATTGGTCCATCCCAGAAAATTGGAAGGTGGGCAAAAATGCCAGGAGGCCTGGATGAACAAGATGCTCCTGGCCAAACTCAAACACAAAAAGGAAGCACACAGAAGGTGGAAGCAAGGACAGGTAGCCTTGGAGGAAACAGAAACATTGTCCAAACATCCAGGGAGGAAGTTAGGAAAGCTAAAGCCCAAATGGAATTTAACCTGGCCGGGATGTAAAAGACAACAGGAAGGCCTTCTACAAGTACATAGAACATAGAGAAAAAGAAGACCAGGGAAAATGTGGGCCTGTTGCTCAATGAGACAGGGGACCTGGGTATGCAGGACATGGAAGAGGGTGAAGTACTGAATGCCTTCTTTGCCTTAATCTTTACTAGCAAGGCTGGCCTTCAGGAATCCTAGGCTCCTGAGACCATGGGGAAATTCTAGAGCACCACCCTTGGTGGAAGAGGATCAGGTCAGGGAATACTTAAGCAAACTGGACTTACATAAGTCCATGTGCCCTGATGGAATACACGAGTGATGAGGGAGCGGGCAGATGTCATTGCAAGCTACTCTTGATAAACTTTGATTGATCATAATGACTGGGACAAGTGTCTGAAGACTGAAGGCTGAAAGAGCTGGGACTGTTCAGTCTGGAGAAGGGAAAGCTGAGGGGGAATCTCATCAATGTGTATAAATACCTGAAGGGAGGGTGCAAAGTAGATGGAGCCAGACTCTTTTCAGTGATGCCCAGTGACAGGCCAAGAGGCAATGGCAAACTGAAACACAGAAGGGTCCCTCTGAACATCAGGAAACAGGTTTTAACTGTAAGAGAGACTGAGCACTGGCACAGATTGCCCAGGGAGGCCATGGAGTCTCTATCCTTGGAGATACTCAAAAGCCATCTGGACGTGCTCCTGGGCAACTGTCTCTAGGTGGCCCTGCTTGGGCAGGGGGGTTGGAGCAGACGACCTCCAGAGATCCCTTCCAGCATCAACCAGTATGCGATTCTCTGATTCTGTGAATTACAATGCATAGGTTTGAATCTCCTCCCAACCTATTTAAATGTTTTTGGTTACAAGACCAAAATAGGACCCAGCTCTCTCATGAGCCTGTGCTTCCCACCCAGCCTGGAAGGGCAGAAAGGACTTTTCTCAGGCTCTGTTGGTACTTTTGCTCCTCAGCTAAAACAAGAAAGTACAGTGATGTGACTGATAATAAAAAGTCAAAATGAAAAATAAACAAAAATATTAGCACATCAATGCAGATCTAAATAACTCTAGGCTGCAAATTCATATTGATTTGTGTCTCAACCAAAGCAGCACTTTCTTGCCAGTTCTGAACTGCCTGAGTCATGAAGACACAGTGCTTTCCCTGAGAAAAGCAATGAAGCAGATGGCGTCCTGTGTAGGTTTTTGAGGTCTTCTGTGGTTTGCAGAATACATTTGTGTATTACCAAGGTATTTGTAATTGCAAGCTGAACACAGGAATAAACAATCAAATGAGAAATACTGTTGAACTAATGAAGGTTAATCACCAAATAAAATCTCTTATGTTAATTTCATGGCAACTGTAAACTTTAAGAATGATTTGAACATTTTACAGCAGAAAGGCTGATAACTTTAGCACCTGAGTATGTTGAAAATAGTGCCAAACAAAGGGGGATTTAATTGATAAGCAGTAGGTAGGATGACCAACTTTTCATGTACAGATTTGTTCAGGAAAAGAACAACTCAATTTCCTTACTCTATACATACTGCTTTCATGAGGCAAAATTTTAATTGGAACTTATGTCCTAGCATATTTCCTTATTTTTCCTTATTTTGCTTACTCAGACTGTGATGTGAGCAAGTACAAAATTCTTCACTAGATAAGATATCACAGAATTCATTAAGATCAGCAAGTTCCTTAGGCAGATATTTTCTGGCTCTATTAATATTCTAGCGTGAAGTGACGTCAATTAAATTCCATTTTTATTTGGTCTGTGTGATAAGCTATGAGATAAGGTCTCAGTAGGAAATGTGGAAAAACTTTATATTCACCTCCATGTACAGAGTTTTACTCTTTCGTTAACCAGTCAGCACTGGCTGCTCTTTCTGTAAAACTCAGTAGCAGCATGAATGTTATTTAAACATGTTGGGTTTTGAGAAAATGGCTGAGATCTTCAGTCATGGCTTTTTTAAATAGTTCACATTTTTGATGAACAACTGTCCTTTTGAAAAAGGCAATGTAAAATCCTCCACAAACTAAACAGAAAAAATCATTCCCCTTCTCCCATGCCTTATCTGTGTCCTCCCCTCCCTAGATATAAACTACAGGTTAAATACAGAAGCAACATCATGTTGAGCAGGGAATTGTTTCCCAGGGAACCCCTTCTTTCCATAGGTAATAAGCATACCTACAAAAGTAACATATTAGGAAAGTGCTGTATTTTATATTATAAAGCAGAGACTTATTCTTTGTGGCATTTTAATACATACTAGTGATACGTTGTGCTTGCTTCATACTAGTGATATTTTAGGTGCAACACCTAAGAAAAAAGAGTAATAGAAATACTTATCACAATTCCTAAACCATGTATTGTGCGCTTTGCTCACAGATCTCAAGCTGTGACGAAGCAGAAGGGCATGCAGGCAGCAGATGGACTATTTCCTGAAATTGCCACAATGCCCGAAGAAAGAAGGGCATGGGGTGTTCCTCCTAAACCACCCGTGCCACAGGCACGGCCTCACTGCAGCCCCCATGGAGGGCAGGCAGACAACTGCCCCAGTTCAACTTCAGTGTTCCTCGGATACCTCTGGCCATCCAGCCCAGCTAAATGCTGCATTGGCTGTGAATCCCCCACACTCTCCCTTTTCTTTGAGAAATTATTTTCTCATTATGACTGAGCTGAATGTGCTGTTCTCACAGCTCTGTAAAAGACTCACTATTTGTCTGACTAGGAAGATGAAAAGGGGAGATAACAACCTTTTCTGGCCCACTGGTGGTTAGAAGCACCCCTGAACCTCAGTCAGTGCTTGTTTGGGAAGCAGATCTACAGGAAGCGCAAACAGTTTTGGTTTTGTTTGTTCTAAAGCCAGTGAAATAGTCTGTTTTTCCCATCAATTTTGGAATTTGAGAGCAATCTACAAGACTGCTAAATAAACTGGCAAGCGTGGGAGCCGGAGCCACTGCTGAATTTTAATCATATTCACATGAGAATTCACCGGAACCTGGCAACTTGCCACCATACATCTGCATCTTTATTTTATTCATCTTTTTCCATATTCACAGGTTTGTCAGAGATTAATAAAAGTTACCTAGTTCCTACTTTGTACTCTAGCTCTGTTCATAAAAATAGCATACATTGCAATTAAAAAGAAACTGTGAAAAAAAGCTTATGCCAATTTCCTTTCCTTCCTTGAGACGGTCCTGAAAACCCATCTGTTCTGGGAAGTACTCCACCCATGAGCAGATGCCTCCCTGGCTTGTGTTTTACTTGCTTGTGTGCCTTAAATTGGATTTTCTTTGGACAGCAGGTCTGCTAACCACTTAGTATGCTCCCCTTATTGGAGACGGCTGCGTTAACACCAATAGCACTACTAGTACTGTCCTGTCCTGTGTCCAAGAGAAGATAGTAACATGCTGTGAAACTGCCAAATAGCCTGCTCCACCACACTTCTTGTGACTTTCCAGCAATCAAATCACAGCAATCATGCTCCTGTAATGACAATGGCAAACAGCAGTCATGACACCAGTGATGGTACTGACAGTATCTGCGATTTTTTTTTTCTGTAACAGAAAGCAGTAGCAATTAATTTGGCAGTTTCTTACTGAGCAGTTTCTGTTTAAGTTATCCACACAGCTTACTTAGGCAGGGTAATGGTGTAACTGCACTACTTTGCTCAACACTTGAAGTAGCTTAGTAATTAGAAAACAGGGGAAAAAGTCACAAAGGACTAAGTCCTGTGCCTGTTGAAGTGAAAGAAAAAAACCCTACTGGTTTTAACGGATGAGGATAAAGCCTACGGAATGCAACCTATAGCTCTGAAACAAATTCGTTAATAATAGGCATTCAGCCATTTGTCCTCAGACCTGCATGCTTTTTATACATCAGAATTATTTTCAGCAATGTGAAAGGGGAAAATGTAAAGCCTTTTACTTTGACTGTAATGTTGGAATTTTTTGGACATCAGTAGCACTTGTTACCAAGTGGTTTTCCAGTGGTTTGGTTATGGCTTTGGTCATGGCATCGGTCATGGCATCATCTAATGAAACATTATACCTTTATTGATGGTGTTTCCTATGGCACAAAGGAAAAGGAACAGCCAAACTGAGATGGCAAGAGAGTCTTCACAAAGAAAATATCTAATGTTTAAATCAAATAATTGATTAAATGCAACATTTTAAATAATGGAGCAATACTGTATTAAAGTGTGAAGCAGATTCCTGCTGGACGTACCCAAGGCATATATACTGTGTACAGAAGTGGGTAAAGAACATAGTGATTTACAAGACAGATCAGAGGTATTCCTCAAGTCATCTAATCACATTTCCCATGAGATAAGGCAAACAATTTCACTTTTTGATAACTACATTAAATCCTTAATTACAGAGTGACACTGTAAACAATTCAATGTAATTGCAAAACACCTTGCAGCAGCAAGACACCTCTCTACTGACAGCAACTAAGGAAGCTGTTAACAGTCACTTACTGTTGTATAAACCTGCTAAGAATAGTACTTGATGATTCCCAACAAGCTATTTAACCTTTGGATGACAGCTGTCTCCTTCAGACAACAGGACATTTCCTCTGCAAGGGAAAGGGGTAGTTGTGCTTCATGTTCTTGGAACAGGTTGTAAACTGGTAGTGTTATAACTGCTTTACAGATTGCAAGCCAACTGGATTATCTTTCGATAAATCCTGACATGTTCCGTCCATTTCCATCACGCCACTGAGGCTCTTCATGACCACACAGCTGCTTATAGTATAGCAATACTGCTTGAGAAACTCTTTGCTACAACTATACACATCCCCTTCTGTATTAGTCAAGGCTTGCTTGGGAAGGTACAAGCTTATGCCCCTTGTGCTACTTGCAGGCATAAATTTTTTCTGATTGTTATAGTTTACCTGTCCAGTTAAATGACAGAGACTGGCCAATTCCAAAATTTGATTTATTAAAGCAAGCGACC
>JAVKLA010000074.1:45666638-45677738 GCA_034782735.1 Sagittarius serpentarius
CAAAAAAAAAAAAAGTGTTTCGTGAAAATCCAGTTGTGTGTTCAGACTCTTAAAAATTAAAAATGTGCACCAAACAGTCTATTTTATTTGTATATTACTGGTCTTAAACAGGCATAATTGCTTCTTGTATTCTTTAACTTACAGTATTCTCCCTGTGTGCACTGGAAAATTTTAAGTGTCCTTTGGTTTCCTTTTTGGTTTTTATTCCTCATATTTAAAATGATAGATTACACCAGTTGAAAAGATAGCAATACATTTTCTTTCAAATGAGGTTTCTCTTTCTGAATGGACTAGCCACTGCAGAAGCTGCCAGCAGTATACCTGGGGAGATGTCTGTCACAAAAGCTAGGGAAAAAAAAAAAGTAAATTTTAACTATCAGCCAGGACAAGGCAGCAGTTCATAGAATCATAGAATGGCTTGGGTTGGAAGGGACCATCAAAGGTCGTCTAGTCCAATGCCCCTGCAGTGAGCAGGCACCCCTTCAACTAGATCAGGTTGCTCAGAGCCCCATCCAGCCTGGCCTTGGCTACCAGTTGTAGTGAGAAGCTACATGGCTTGTATTTGGAATGAGATTCATAAATAGAATGTTTTATCAGTGCTTTTAAAAAATGATTTGTTTAAGAAAATGATCTAAAGGTGCTAAGAAATGCATTCTTCAAACAAATACCATTCTCTTGATAATGGAAAGAAGGCAGAACTAATTTTTGGTTGGATGAATTAGTGCATGAGGCCTGTAGGAACCTAAGGACAGCATTTGCCATGGATGTTGGCTTTCATTGAAGCTGGTGAGAATTCTAAAGTTCACTTGAAATTGAACTGAAAGGCCATTCAAATGTTAGTACCAGTACCTGTTGCTGTGAGCTAAGCCCAAGCAATTAAGGTTGTGTAAAAACAAGACAGTTACTTGTAATCTGGCAGAATGAATGCCTTATGCTGCCAGTAAAAGGGGAAGTTCTGCTATATAAGGAAAATGCAATTAAAAATTTGAGAACAAAAAAGAGAAACAGGGTAGGAAGCTCGCATTTGCTCTCTCTCTCACCTCAGTTCTCAAAACTCTGTCTGCGTGGTGGGCAGGGCGCGCTGACATAGCAGGCATCTGGCTAGGCAGAGAGATTAAAAAGGCACCCCTCTAGCTTTAGAGGAAAATGTATATGGCACTTTTTCCCCAGAACCATGGAAATTGCAGTTTGTGTTAGTTTAAGTAACATATGATTAAACAGTTCCAGTGTGAGAAACTTAACTATAAACCACAGATTTTTCATTTAAAGGTTGGAGCATATATTGAGTAGGTGTGATTCTTTTAAGTCTACATTTAGGACAAGGAAATGTTCTGAGCAGAAAGTTGGAATTGATAGCTATAGACTTGTGTCTCAGGAACTGAATGTGTCATGCTAGTTTCTGCTGTGAATAAGACTCATGACCACAATGTTGACTCTTCAAGAGCATTTGGGAAAAATAGTCTTTAAATTTCTGCTGGACTTTAATGTTTCTCTGTTTTGTCATCAGGTAGGATGTGTGGTGTCTAAGAAGCTACACAGGAGATCTTTATACCTACTGTATTTTTGAGACTAAATGTTTCCCTCCTTTACCCCTGCTGCTCCCCGGTCTTTCTTTATTGTGAGCCTGCCCTTTGTCAGATACATGTGGAGATCCAATGCTTTAGCTACAGTAGCTTCCTACTATTGTAATAAATAAATAAATAGTTATAGCTTAGCCTGAAGTGGGTCCAAGGCTGTAAGTTGTGACCTGTCTTTGCACCGTTAAACCTCAGCAGGACTGAGACAGTAGCTCTTGCTATGCGCAATATAAAACATGTGAGAAGGCACCCTGTACCATTTCAGTAGTTGCAGAGCAGGGAGAACATACATGAAATAATACTTGCTTTGCAAAAATTTATTAGCATGGAATAGGAGACGGTTGTCACAGTGAAGATCTTGAAAGATATTTAACACAACCCCAGTTAAGTTAGAGCTGTGTGCTCTGTTTCTCAAAAGATTAGGAACCAAAATAGTTCTATTCTAGATGCCTCTAGAATGAAATGAACTGGCATAGATAGGAAAAATTTACCTTCTTCATGGTGTATGAGTTTTTGTACTTGTGGTTACTGAACTTGGAATCCCATTGTCTGTTTTCCTGTCCTTGGCAGTATTAAAGGGGTGGATTTTCACACGGATGAAGTGTGTCTGAATATTTGTTTGACTATGCTGGGAACGAACAGGCTTTTCTTCCATGTCTGGCATGAGTGTTTTCTTCAGCTAACTTCTTACTGAAAGAAAGTTCCCATGTTGCATTCATATTTGGCTTTTGTTAAGTATGTATGATCATATTTTAGGAAGTTTTGGGAGTAGTGGAACATTTTATTGTATCAATAGTCTTGGAGGAGCGTGGAGAACAATTTGGGGGGTTTTGGTGGTTTTACCCAGGGATCAGTTGATGAAATGGTCGTCGTCTTACTAGTGATTAAAATGACATTTCTTTTTGTACAAAAGGTGTTTTAACAGAAGTTCTTGATGTCTGTTTGTGTACTGATACAGTTACAAGCATGGATCAGTATTAATTATAATTAAATGTGTGAATATAGGTAAGCTAGATAAACTACACTTAGTCTTAAAAGCTATCAAAACTGACTTACTGCCTTTATGTAGGAGTTTGATGTGTAGGATGATGCTAATGTAAATGATCCAAGTAAAGGAATTAGTGATTAAGAAACATTAACTGCATGAAGGCTACAATGAAGAATGTAGCTAGCTGCAGTAGGAAAATACTGGTATGTAATGTTAGAAGAGTTTTTTCTAAGGAGGCATTGTTTTGTTCTCAGAAAATCCAGGTTTCTATTGTTGCCCCTGTTCTTTTAATCTCAGGTGCAGTTAATACTCTGCTTCTCTGAAGAGGACGAAAATACTGCTTTGAAGCCTTTTATGAAAAGGTTTCTTAGTGGTGTTATGTACACTTTTCAAACTCCTGGAAAACTAAATTCAGTGAATGAGGCCTGGGAATTTTTTCTTTTTAATCAGTTTTTAGTTATGAAAAAACTTTTATTTGTGCTGATTAAAGAAAAATGAGATATTTTTTTTTTCTGGTGTGGTTGAGAATTAAACTGAAGAATAGCTTTACTGATATAGCTTAAAACAGATGTGGAAGTTGGGAGGGAGAGCTGATTCTAAAGAGGTATCTGATAATATCTGATTATGTAATATTTTCTCATATGTTTAATCAAACCATTTTAACTATGAAATAACTGACCTCAACAAGACTACTCACAGAAATTCTGCTGATAGTAACAACCATTATGGAAAACTTCCAAAATGAATTGTTATCTACGACTATTCAGTGTGCAGTCCTCCAAACTGTCACTCCTATTGCTTATCTTTTTGGCTTTGGTGGAATTAAAACATGGGCTATCCCAAGTGCATGGAGATTATAAGGTTTAGTATTTAATTTTTAAAGTCCTTATGGAAGAGAACATATAATACACAACACTCCAGAGCATGTATGTCTACTGCTCTAAATAAATGTTTTATTGTAGGATTGCTTGTGCCACAGTAGTAAAATATCTAGGGCAAAGGGAAATTAGACTGCACTGATTCTATCCTGTGTAATACTGCTAGTTTCTAAGTATATTAAATGACCCATTAGTAACCAAGTTATTTGAGATGATTCTTGAAAAGCATCACTCGCAGCTGGATTCTTGCGTAGGCTGAAGAATAGTAGAAAAAGGAAATCTAAAGCTATTCTGCGAGATGTAAATCTGTGATGGCATACTGATAACAGATTTTTCTTTTAATAGATTCTAGAAGACATTAACACCAATGAATGGCTTGATCTTTGCTCCCAGCTCCAGATGACTTGTCCTGTTGTTCTTAAGGGTATGTAAGGGTAAAACACATCCTTGTAGCTTTTCGTTTTATTCATTTTGGCAGCCACACTTGCAGTGTCTGACCCAAGTTATCTCTAACTTAGTGATTTATTCTTGATCTACTGCTTTGTAACCATGATAAGATGCAATTTCAAATATCTCCTTGCTCCTTTGAGGAGATACAGCGTGCCAACGCAGCCAAAAGCCTTGGACCTCTGAGACATACCACTGAATAACTCGCTTACAAGCTTCATAGTTTTGCCCATCACTGTACCTTTCAAGACCACCTCATGCAGTCTGCTGAGGAGCAAGATTTCATTGAAATTTCTTTCTGCAGACCCGCATACTGGTGTGAGGTAGAAGGTTATGTAGAATCAGGCATATGCTGGACGTATTCCTGGGGCATTGCTGTCCTTTTAGTCTGCCTGGAAAATCCTTCTAGCAGTATCCTAGATATGTCACTGATCTTGGTGACTTGCTGTCCTCTACAAAGTTTGAATTTAGCAAAAAATGGATAACAAATTGTATGAAGTTTTCTGAACACTTACTTTTCTAAAGCAAGTACTTTGTTTATGACTTAAGCTTTTGTTGTTAGATGTCGTCTGTTACTGAAAACGGAGATGTTAGTGCTGGAAAGCCAAATGAAGAGAAAACATATAAAAAGGTAAATAAGACTTACAACCTTTTCATTGCATGTTTTTCCCTTCATATTGGTAATTCAAACCTGCTGTAAGTGAAATGTATTGCAGAACTGACTAAATGCAAGAACGAACAAAACACGCTCCATGGGTTTTTTGAAAGTAGTTTATTCCTTCTGTGAAATCATAAAACATTTCTACCCACTGCAGAGCTGACTATTTGAAAGCTTGTTCAGTACAGCTTTGAAGGATACACTCTTGCTAGACAGATGGAAATTCGTTGCTCTTAGCAACAGATACACCTCTGGGCATAAACAGTGTTGTCAGAAATTTAGTACGGTAAGTTTCCAAACGCTTTGAATGTTTATGCGATATGTCTGGACTGCAAACCTAACTTACCACCTCCTCAGTGCTTTGCCAAACAGTACACTTTTTGTTTGCTTTGTATTTTAAAAAAGAAATGTTGTTTAAGAGAGGACATATTTAACATAGGAGCATGCATCAATGGTAGCAGCAGAGGGCTATTTAGCTGTTGGCTTGAATTGTGGCAGTTCTGGTTTTTACTGTGCTCTGCTTTGACCTCTAATGTAGAGCACAAGGGCAGCTGTATAACTGCTGTTAAGACGGAACTGAGTAAGTTTATGAAGGTCTCTATGGCATGGGACCTGTGATGTATCTTTGACCTGGAATATTCTTACCAGTGATGGGCTCCCCTGAAAAGGTCTGGTAGTCAAAGAAGTTGTGTCATGAGATGTGGGCATGGAGGGTTTCAGTGGAGAAATAGTATAACTGGAAGTGGAATAAGTAGCTAGCACATAGTTCAGAAACACAGATATTAGAAGAGTTTTGTAATGTCAAGTTTTATGTGGGTAGTTCAAGGGCTTTCTGGTGATAATTCTGGGAGATAGTCATCCTGAAATGTGATGACAGTTTCAGTCTCAACCCCACCCTGGGTAAAAGGTCATCCTTGCAAAGCAGAGAGATTAGGGAAGGAAGAGTTAAGGTCATCCTGCCATTGTCTCCTGTTGTGGGACCCACTGGTTCCACATGGGGACTCGGTAACAGTAACTCTGTCATTAGCTGTGTGGTTTGGTCTTAACTTCAAAATCTTCCTTGGGCTCTTTATCTTCTCACAGAGCAAAATGCCAGTGTGCCTCTTTATCCTCTCCCAGCACTTGCAAAGGGGCTTGCTGATTCAGGATCTGCAGTTACTTTGTGGCAAAAACTACATGATACTCAGATGCATGCTGGAATGTCTATGATGCCCAAAATAAAATGAAATCTCTAGGGATAAGGGATGCACCGATACTGCCCTGCTAAAAGGTTACATTTTCCTTGTATTGAGTGGAGGGTGAGTGGGAGCAATCGTTAATCTGATCTAAAAAGCAAAATAACCTTTTGTTTTAAACAATTTTGCATTTTACTTAATTATATCTTGTGTCCATTGATCTTTCATAATAGCATGCAAAGATGATATCTGTGCAGCTTTAATCATATACATATAAATTACATACAAACAGGAAAAGTGATGCATGGAAAATGTCTGCTATGTGATGTAAAATCCAATGACCCATAAGAGAAAATTACATAAATGTCTTGGCTTTAGATGCATTTTCCTTTTGCCAGATCCAATGAGAAATAAGACTAATGAATCAATATATATTAAGCAATGTTTTAGTTGCTTGATCTGGAAATTTAAATATCCCTTACTGAGAACTGTGAATTGTCTCTTAAGAGAAACCTGGGGAGAAATTGGAGAAAATAATTGCAAATACTTGATTTTTTTTTTTTAATCAATCTTATATGCAAGTGTTAAAAATTAGTACTTTTTGTCTTGGAGAAAAGGTAGTTTTTATCTAGTGTAAAAGAAACTGCTTACCTTAGCCAATACAATCAGTCCCATTGATATAGAGATGAATGGTAGCCTACTAAAAGCCATTTCCATCAGAAAACAAATTATTTCTAACAGCTGTTTGAAGGAAAATGATTTTCTGCTGGAGCTTGTAGAAAACCTTCACATTCTTTTCCTTGTGGTTCACTCCCCCTTACTTCTGAAGACTCCAGGGCGTATGATGTAGGTACTGCTTTGAGTAGTGGCTGGACTGGACTCACTAATGTGGTAAGGACATACAACTGCAGTTGCACCTGGTGATGTGGGACTCGGTTGCTGCAGCAGATGGAGAATAAGTGGGAACTAAACAATCCACTCCCTCTTCTGTTGGTCCCTCTTAATTCTGCCTTTTGCACACTGTTCATACTGTCAGGGTATGCACTGCTGAGGTTGATGTTCTCATCTCGTGCATCTCATCTCTGAGGACTAGTTAGCTGTGATGAATTAGTTCTTAGCATAGAGCTACCAAAAAGCATCTGAATCATTCACTGGTCAAAATGGGCAATCCTCAAAATGTGCTTGTCCTTTCTCTGTGTGTATGCATCAGTGCATGTTGGCCTGCTGTAACTCTTTAGCATAGTTTGGCCTTGGGAGAGTTCCCAAAGGGATTACTTGTTTGTTCATCCTGGGGGAAAAAGTAACCTTGTTTATAATGGAAAAGTTTATTTCTGACTTCTAGTGTATTTGCTGTGCAGTAGCAATATGTTCCAAACGTGTCATGAATCTATGTAGATTAGTTGTAAGAACTATCCATATATTACAAACATCTGGAGTAATGACTGTTTTTCATTGTTTTAAGTTCACCTTAGTGGGGTAAAAACAAACTTTCTCCAGGAGAGCATCTCTGACTTCATCCAGGATAAAACTTTTCAGAATAATGAGTAGTCTGTGGGTCTATCAGTTGCATTTCTGGGACTTCAAATTCTTCCAGTATTTTCTCTATGATTGTGTTGAGCTCAGCTAAAATAGAGGTAGGTAACATCTTTATCTGAATTAATTAAAACTACATTTCTTCAGTTTCCTACAATAGTCGAGTTTTGGCCCACTTCCCTGCAGAAGAAAATCTGACTTGCCAGCTGCATGGATGTAAACACCTTGGGGCTCCAAGAAAATATCTTACATTACTAAAACCATGTGCAAGGCCTTGCATGGGCATTGCTACAACATCCTTTGAGACTCTGAAATCCATAAGCAGACCAAGACAGTGGCACGGTTATGAATCATGCTTCTTCATTCAGCTCTGTTTTGGGGTTTTGGGGTGGGGTTTTTTTTAGCTTTTAGTTTTTCTGCCACTGCAATCTGACATAAATGCTCTTCTGGTTTTTAATTGTCTAATAGTATTTAGTCAAAGTCCTTGAGAGATGACGGAACACAATTTACTGTTTGGTTTTTTTTTTCTTTTGAAAACCACAACCTTCCCTTGCATATCCTCTCTTTAAAATGGTGTTATTTAAGGTGGGTCTATTGGTCTGTTCAGCTGCAGTCATTTGCTTCAAGTGTTACAGTCTCTGAAACTCCTCCTGGTTTTTCTTTGTATCTGTAAATTTCAAGAAGTTGCTAAGTTTACAGTGTGAATATCACCTAAAAAATGTCAGTCTCTCTAAGCGAAGAACTTAATGGAAGAGAAACTTCACAGATATTCAATGCAGCTTTTAAAGTACAGGAATCAAATAACTTTGAGATCAAAGAAATCTTAAATTATGCAAACTGTGGCCAGCTCTTTGAGGGTGGCATTTTTTTCATTAGTTGGGTTGGTTTTGTTGGGGGTTTTTTGTTTGTTTGTTTGGTGGTTTGTTTTTGGTTTTTTTTCAGAAAGAGGGAAATGAGGCGGGAGGTGTGGGCAGAGAAAGGCTGTAGTTATTTGCTCCATTTCATGCTTGAAGATCCTAAGCAAAGTAGCAAGGGAGCATGGCAACAAAATGCAGTTACCAGGCTGTAGCTTCTCTTGGATATCCATCACAGTCTTGTTGCTGAAATATGGAGTACGCAATAGCCACTTTTTTCATTTCCTCCTGATACTTTGCAGGCTTTGTTGTGAGAAGCTGCTGACACGTGCAGCTATTGCATTGCTATGTCATCACACAGTAGTCCCTAAATCTGCTTCCTGACAAAACAGATTTCAGTAGCATCCTGATGCGTAATACTAGCATGGTGGCAAGAATGGGGCACAGACAGATCTATCAAAGCACATTAAGTGTGTAGAAGAACATCATACCAGAAATCAAAGCAGATATATATAGTGCACTTGTTGTGGAAACATGCGACCAGATTATCAGAATCTCTACTTGAAATCTGAAGGCTGCCACACATATGTACAATAAGACTTTGTTTCTTGTTATTACATATCTTGTGGCTCTTCTGCTTAATGTATTACAAGCACTTTACATAACCTGTTCAAAACTGCTTATCGTGTGAGTCAGTTTGCCCACGAGCAAAGGGAATTTGCCTGGATAAAGGAAACTAGCTACCTATTGTTAGAGCTTGCAAACATATACGAGCGGCATTGCTCCATCACTTCTGGCACTGGCTTATGCCCTGCATGTAATGTCTGCACATAGGGTACTTATTCTTGCAGACATTGAAACTTTGCTACTGGAGTTTTTGCTGCGTTGGGACTTGTGTTTTCAATGGCAGACTTTTGAGCACTTTGTACATCTGTAAAGATACCGAAATGGCTGTCTGCACTGGCTTTGCCTGGAGCAATGGCTACTACCAAATTTATAGATCTCAAATTCTTTTTCTCAGAGAGATAGAGAGAAGAATCAAAGCACTTGGATTCATGACCACTCCTGAAACTTCAGCATAAATGTTTTGAAATGGAGGAAAAATGAATTGAAAGCCATGGAGTCACCTGAATCCAATTTTGGAAAATAAAAGGAGATCAGATTCAGCTTCTGTCAGAAAATCATTCTGATATAGCGGCTGAGCTGGAAGAATCTAATGTGTGGATGTCTTAACTGTTTCCTGGGATCATCCCAACAATATTGTTAAAATTAATCAAAGAACTACAAGAAAACTACTTTCAACAACTCTGAAGAGTAATTATGTAAAGAGGGAAAAAATGATACAATATTATCAATTGCATTTGTGTAATGATCTAGCATTTACGCTAGCATTCAGCATAGCATGCCAGAAAAAGATAAGGTCTACTGTTTATATTTTAATAGCACAGCTATTGATATGTATAATTTAAAAAGCACAGTCAACACTATATGGGGCAGCGTGTAGTGCTGCATTGGTTGGTACTGAGGCATTGCTCTGGGGTGCAAACAAAAAGAATGACAAAAGAACATGACATAGACCAGTATAATTTAAACTTTCCGAAAGAAGAGAGATACCCTGGATATTTCTACTCTTTGCTGCATACCTCTATTTTTCTAGGTCTATGGGACCATTTCTAACTATATCTGCATTGTACAAATAAATACTTGTCTTGCTTTCCTGTTATTTTGAGTTACAGATTGCTTGATTATAAGAAAAACATTGGGTAGAGTTTTCCTCTGAAGATCACAGCTGCTTTTTGCAAAGCAGACTAGCGGCACTAAGGCAATTCTGTTCTCTAGGATGAAAGAACAACTTAGTGATAGCCATTCACAACCCCCCAGACCCCTCTCCCCACCTGCAGCAGCAAGATCCAGAGGTGAGGGTGATGGGCAGAAGTCCAGCTTCATCAAGCGTGGCCTGCAGGAGCTGGGCAAATATTTGATAGAAAAACTGTGAACTGAAGGAAGAGTGACGGAGTACCATGGCTATAGTGACCCATGGTTACAAGTTGTGGCAAAACAGTAAAACTAGTTCAGTCAGTGGGATTTTCTAGTAACTCTATTTTTGTGTCCCTGTTTGTGATGTAATGTAAAAGGAAATCGATAGCTCAAATGTGGCAGCTGCAGAGAGCTTGCTGAGATGGTAGCCACCTCCTGAAGCTTCAGCAGAAGCAGCTGCAAGAAGCGTTGTTTCAATGGGACTGTAAGCACAGCAAGTACTCAAAGACGAGAGTGCTCTAGTGCAAGAGCAATGGACTAGGCAATAATCACACATAGATCTTGAATCAAATTGCAACTTCCTAATGTTCAAAGAGAGCTCTTTTTAAATGTCGTTTGAAGAAGACATACTGTTTTTCAATAGGCACTCTCCTCAGGTCCTTTGGCTCAGGGTTTACACAATTTATAGAGACTTTGTATCTCTTCAGGAGTCTGGAAAAGAGAAACTGTGTTTGCATATGAGTGATAGTGTGCCTGGATTCCTGGTTCTTACGGTAACCAGCATAACTGAAGAAAAAATGCTTACTTGTAGTAGAAAATTCGCATCTGGCTTAACCCTTGCGTCTTGAATCATTTTGACCAAGCGAGACCCTGTAGATTTCGCGTATTTTATTTTTTTTAACTTCACTGAGAATGCCACCTGAAGGAAGGCAGCTATTCTACACCAGTCCAGTTCATTAAGTCCCATTAAGCAGCAGAGTGGGCTGGTGAGGGAGATGGGAGCAGGCTTCTCCGCAGGCAGGAGTAGAAAGAAATTAACTAATGGCAGCTATCTTGTGCGAAGCATGGCTGCAGAGCAGTGTTAATCTGTGGTGACTCCTGCTCAGATGCCTTTTTCTGCCCATCTCTTCACAGAACTGTGATAACTAGGTATCTCTAGCATTTAAAACCTGTTGAATGACAGTAGTACAGAGGGTGAAAGAAAGCAAACATCATCTTGCCTTCCAGAGTGA
>JAVKLA010000074.1:45721592-45732637 GCA_034782735.1 Sagittarius serpentarius
ATTATGCATAATCATTACTTGGCCAGACAAATGCTGTAATTCCGAATGTCTCCCCCTTCCTTCTTCTTCCTCCAGCTTTATATGCTGAGCATGCCGTCATATGGTATGGAATATCCCTTTGGCTAGTTTGGGTCAGCTGTTCTGGCTATGCTCCCTCCCAGCTTCTTGTACATCTGCTTGCTGGCAGAGCATGGGAAACTGAAAAATCCTGAACTTAGGATAAGCTCTACTTAGCAACAACTAAAACATCAGTGTGTTAGCAACATTATTCTCACACTAAACCCAAAACACAGACTGTACCAGCTACTAAGAAGAAAATTAACTCTATCCCAGCTGAAACCAGGACACTTGGCAATAAAAGAATCCTTTCTTCAACATCATGTAATATTTACATTGTCAGAAGTGGAGTTTCTTCACTGGAGCTAATGGCATTGCACTCTAATAGTAAAATTACAGAGAATTATTTGCTATGTATGTTTTGTCACATCAGGGGCATCTGAAGGTAAAACAGGTTCCCTTATATTAGCATTGATATAAAGGTAAATTTAATGATCTAATGATGTGTCCAGTCCTGCATCTGCTGTTCGTAGGAATACCCCCATTGATTTTAGTTTATTTAATTTGCAAAAGTAAAGATTGTTTACATACCACGCCCAGCATGTTTGAAAAGATAGGCATTCTTCCCTTTGATAGGGATTTCTTCTGTGTTTTATCAAGGAAAAAAAAAATCAGAAGTTGGATATTAATAAAGTCTTTTGTCTTTGTCACCGTCACCTGTTTCTAGTTTTCCCCTCCATTTCTCCTTCCTTAATCTTTTAATTCATTCTCAAGGGTAAGATACATATCACTATTAGCTACTTACAGGGTGTGGTGGTTTGACCTGGCCTAGATGGCAGGTGGCCACCAAGCCGCTCTATCACTCCCTCTTCTCAGCTGGGCAGGGGGAGAAAAATACAACAAAAGGCTTGTGGGTCGAGGTAAGGACAGGGAGATCACTTACCAGTTACCAATCACGAGCAAAACAGAGTTGGCTCAGGGAAATTTGTTTAATTTATTACCAGTCAAATCAGAGTAGGGTAATGAGAAATAAAACCAAATCTTAAAACACCTTCCTCCTGCCTCCGTGTACAATTAAGGACATCATGCCTAATTTTCTCTCTAATCTTAATTTGTCTGTCTCATTTTTATAGGCTATTAATCTGTCTTAATATCCCACTCTTATTGATCTGCTCTGCATACAGGGCTATTAATCTACTTTTATATGGATTGATGGTTCAAATGCATTATCATTCTTCTGTAAAATAAAGAATTGGGAGTGTTCTTGCCTTCAGGAACATTGTTTCTAAACTTTGAGTTAGAGATTTAAGTTTAAACTCTTAACCCCTGTTCAGAATCTGTGCTTTTACTGCTAGTGCGCAGAACAACCCTCCATAAATAACAATAAAAACATAATAAGCAGATTCAGCCCTGGGCAGAGGCAAGCTTAGCAGCGATCTACTATGTTATTTTTTAACAATATCCTGGAGCTATGCATCTAATTCTCTTCTTCAGTCTTTAGCCAAGTGGCTTTGATGCTTTTAATTTGAATTTTATAGTACAGCACAGTATGAACTATTGCAGTGCACCTGAAGTAATCTTGCAGCCAATGCATGGAGGTCAGCAGCTGGCAACTGAAAATACTAAATGAACTGGCTGGCATCCTTCTGGAGAAGAACTACAAGTGGGGGTCATGGTTCAGTAGCAGTGGCAATGGTCAGATCCTATAGTTTCACCCAAAATGCCATTGTAAGTAGGCAGGCCCTGGTAAGAATTGTAAAGGGGGTGCTCATACCTGACTGTATAAGCCGTCAACATTTTGGAAGTGTCTGTTTTACCCAAAGAAGATGTTTGACACGTCAGCGAAGTGGAAATTCTGCAGTAGCACATCCATCATTATACAGCAGTAGTTCACAGGTCAAGGCAATTATCATAACCTCTCACAATACTCCAAATGTCTTTTTTAGTTTTCCTGTCTTCTGTTTTTTTCTATATCATTCTGTCTTTGATTATATGGGTTGATACTCCTTGGGAGATTTGTAACTTAGTGATGTCAGATTTGGTTAACTGACTTTATTTTTTTTGTCCTATGAGCAGTAGGAAACTCCAGAAAAAGACAATGCCTTTGGCTCTAGTTTTAATATAATATTTGGTAAGTGGGTTTGTATCTGGATGTGTTCTTCATCTGTATCCAGAAACTCTAGTTTTATAGGTGGTTTGCTTTCTATATGCTGTTAAAGATGTGCAGGGAGGTAAGATGACATCATTCAACACGTACGTTCATTTGGTAATGCAGCCTTAAAGTCTTCACCTTCAAAGAAACGGTGCAATTCCATCACAGCCCTAAAGGCAACATCACAAGAAATAGTGTGTGCAGTTAGCCAGGAGTGGAAGGATGAAAAGCGTGGCATTCTTGCTGAAGGACAAAGCTACGCCAGCCTTGATGAAGAAGGTAATGTCTTTCAAATCAACAGCCTGAACAATGTTTTTTAAGGAATTTAGTATCAACTCTAGAAGCCCTGTAACTAGAAAGCTTCCAGTCTGGCTGATCTTTCAAAACTATGGAGTCAGGTTATTCTCATGGAGAAAGCTGTTAGTCATATTTGGCAAAATGGACCTTTAGGAGCAAGAGGAAGTCAGAATCAAGGTTATAGTATGATGATAATCTTTAGGATTTCAGGGGATGCTAAAAAAAACATATCCAGCCCAGCAGCGGGTTAAGGCCAGAGCCGGTGCTATTCTTTTCACTGACTTTTAAACAAACATGTCACATGAAGTGTTTTGAAGCTCAGTTCATTATTCCCAGAGTCTTTTTGAAGAGGTACAGACTTTGCCCCTTTCAGAGCTCATCTGCAGCCAGGCTCAAGGGAGAACCAGCTGCCTAATCTCATGTGAAAACTGGGCTCTGGCAGTGTGAGACCATTCCCAGAACTCAGAAGAATTCATCAAATGTTCATATCACTGTTTAATATTTGGCCTTGGGGTTGCTCTGTATTCTGCTGAATGTACTGGCTAGCAGCTGAAATTCGCCCTGTAATGCAAAACAGTGTGAGTATGGGCACATGAATCTTACATTCTCATCAATTCAAACATACTAAGAAGCTTCAGGAAGCTGTTGAGAGCACTATGGGACTGCATACACTTGCACAAAGATTCTTGGATTCAATTTAAAACAAAATTTGTTCATGTTGTTCTTTATTTTTGTGTATGCAGTACTAGGTTCACACCACCGGCCGGATCTAGTGCCAAGCACTCCATCTCTGTTTGAAGCAGCTTCCTTGGCGACCACAATTTCTTCTTCTTCTTTGAATGTAGATGAGCATTATCAACATAATCAACCTATGCTCTATTCTAACAGGTAAAGAGGTGTGTGGTAGAGGATTCCCCACCGTTTTGCTAAAAGTCTGACAACGTGTGCAATGGAAAGGGGCTCCAAGAAAGTAAAAGCAGAAGGGGCATGTGTCTCTGTAGCTCAGCCTTGAACCTCTCCAGGGAAGGACAGATGCCATAAGCCCACAGGATTTGTTATGTATTTGTTGGTTATTATATGTAGCACCACTGGGCTCACAAAATAGAAAGCATAAACACAGCAAAAATGTTACAGTATACTTTGAGGTTCTTTTCATGTTCCAAAACTAAACTGGGCATTGAAAACTTGCTTAAGCCTCAGTCTGTGCCATAAACCAGACGACATTAAGATCAGGGTAGGACATACTTGTTGTAATGTGGTGTAACCTAAAACAGCTGCAGAAAACTGTGATACGCTAGGAAAAGGGACCTACTTTCAAGTTGATCTTTACTCTGAGTGTACAGTGCTGAATGGTCTGCAGTAGGTTCTTTCAAAATGATAATTTTCTCAAGTGAATTTCTATGAAACTTCACCCGTGGGTGTGATTACAGCCTGTCTGATTTTAACCCAGGAAGGATAAAAACAGGAAAATCTCAGGAAAAGTGCAGATGCTTCTGACCTAGCTTGAATGTAATTTGAGTTGCGTTTGAACATACTTTAGCCATGACTGTCCACTGCCATACTCATTGGGAGATTGTCTCTGTGTGTGCCTCTACTCTGCCTTGTACACCTGAAGTGTGCTGTGTTGTGTCATCTTGCCTGCTTGCGGATCTCTTTACCACATGTCATACTGCAGAACAGCCATTTCTTTGTTTTGTCAAGAAGGGTCACCACTGTGACACTGTCAAGTGTCTGGAATTTTGTTTGGAATAATTTAGAATCCTGGACTACACAGTCTCTGTAGAAATTTGGTAAGCTTACTCATGTGCCAAGATGTATTTCTTTAATTAAACTGCATGTTGTCCAAAAAGATCAAGTTATTTTCAAAGCAATCTTGAGGCAGTAGGACTTTACGTCCTATTAAAATTTGATCAACTGCATTTTCATAAGAAGTAAAATGACTTGCAGAGTTACTTGAGCAAAGTGATATTTGCAGCTTCCGTTTTCATGAAGTTTAAATAAATTTCACTGATGTGGCAACATCTATAGAGCTGATGTTTTGCTATAAAAATTTAGTGTGAGGTGTGGTTTGGGGTGTAACAAAGATGAAGTTTTAGTTACAGAACCATCACAAGTTGTCCCAAAATGCATCTACACAAGCTTTAGAAAATAAAATTACTATGAATACACATTAGGAGAAATAGAGCTCCTTCAGTTCAACTTGTGCAGTCTTGTCCGGTTTGTGAAAAAGTTAACTGTAGGACTTCAGTATTCCATGATCCTTTACCAAGTTTTAGCTTTCCTAGAAATAATGTTATGGAGTACTGGGGGGTTTTATTTGCTTTAAGCATCAAATAAAACTACAGAACTACTTTGTATTAGCATGATGCAGCAAAGGAGAACTGTGGAGTTGTCTGGATAAAGAGTTCAGATTTACTGCAAATAAAAGATTTCAAATACTCTTTACTATCCGTAAATTAATTGTAGAGAAAAGCTATGAGTAAGTCCATATTTTCCTGTAAAGATATTCCAAAATAATTCTAAAATAAATAAGGTTTGTAGCAGATCTTTGTATGTTTAGATTTGTTTACTCTCCAGTTGTGATTCAGTCAATGAAATAACCTAAAATGTATTACCTGTTGCCTGTTATACAATTACCTTACACATTATTATCTTAGAAAATCAGACTGGTACTGTAGTGTCTGCAGTCCCTGTTTGCATACTTTCAATTCATCAGTGCAAAGTACAACAGGACAAGTTCTCTAACATAACAAAGCTTGCACCAGCATTCACAGGTATGTGGCTCTGTACAAGTCTTGTGTAAAAACAAAAGACCTTGCCCCATAGCCAAGAGATCTTCCATGGGGGCTGACCAACTAACATCCTTGCTGGTCTGGGGGTATCTTCTTCAGCTAGGGCTTGATGGCAATTTTTGCTCCTGACCAAGTACTGGTTCATGTCACAATCTCAGTATGTACGATTCACAAGGATTAGCTTCCCTGTTGCAGGGAAGGATTTAAGAAAGCTGCTAAGCATGGTCAGTATTAAACTAATTTCCCCAAGATGATTCTGGGCACTTGCAGTTTTGTATCCATCTCTGCTTTATGCATCAGGGTAGGGAGGTCCTTCCTTCTTCATGGCACTAGATAATATATCCTGCTGAAGTTTTATTTATGGTTTTATGGTACATTGGAGGAACTTCTGTCCACCCATGAGAAAAACTGGCAGGGAAAGAAAACCACCAAAAAACGCATGCTACAATGAGTGGTAGATATCTTAGATTTTTCTCACTGGAGTTCTGCTTTTGACTATTACAAAATGTTGTGATGCAGGACTCAGCACTTGGCCACTTGTCTCTGATAAACAGAAAGCCTGAAGCAGTCTTTGAAACAAAGCCTGAATGAATGATTTGTTTACAAATGTGAGCCTGCTTTCAGTCTTTAAATATGTAATTGACTATGACATTCTGCTTCAAGTTATTTAATAGAATTACGGTTTGGCATCTTCGTCACACCTTCTCCTCCTCCTTCAAAGTGTCCTGGCACAAAGTAGAAAGTGCACAAATTTCCTTGTAATCAGTCAGAAATCCCTGGTTTAGGGTGATGAAAGGAGATAATCCTGCATGCATAGTAATAATACGGTATCTGTACAGCTCCTTAACTCCTCTTAGTGCTAATAAGCAATATGTGCTCATACCAGTGAGAATGCAGATGCCATTATTTGCCTCATTAAAAAGAGCAGTAATACTTCTGGATACCTTGAAGCACATGCTGTATTTTTATAACTTTTTTTTTTTTCCGGAATTGCGCTCTGTTTCTATCAACCATGAATGTAACCCTTCTCCAAGGAGAGGGAAATGGTGTTTTATATAAGATAGCTCAGCACCATCTGTCCTTGAGGGTGCTCAACACTCACGGTAGGGAGCAAAGAACAGCTTCCCAAGGGGTTAAGCAGACAGAGGTGACTTGCTGAGCCAGAGCCAGCTCCTGAGGCTGTATCAGGTGAAATACAGGGTTTATGTAGAACTTGCTTGGTACAGAGTAGAACTAGCATAACTAATTGGTAGATAATGCAGAGCAGCATTTTGGGACTTGTGATTAAAGCAAAAAAGAGACTGAGCAGCAGTCATAAACATACAGCTTATTAGGAGTGTTTTTCCAGACTGCTGGCTGATTATTTTTCACCAAGTTATCCCTCAGTCCGTGAAGAGTTAGAGGAAACTCAGAGTGTTATCCAGGCAGTGTGAAGAGGAACTGGTAAAAGTAGTGAATGAAGGAGTAGTGGGGAGGGGAAAATGGCTGTATTTTTCAGCACAAAAGGAGCTTTATTTTAAAAAGGGAAGTGAAAAGGAAAAAATGGGCAAATGTAACACACATTATTCAGCAAATGTAGGCTTTCTTGTTTGTCAGAAGACAGCTGGCTTCTGCTCCAAGAAGCTGTTTCTCAGTCAAGTGGTTCTGTCATGAGCAATGTCAAGTATTGATTTATAAGAGAACAGAATTGACAATTTATTGCTTCTATTAAAATTTTCAAAGATTTTCCACTTCTCATCAAGTAGGTTTATATTTGGTGCGGAGATACTTTAGTACCTAAAATGTCTCTTTTCCACTAGAATATATGTTCAATTCTGAGTCCAAATACACTTCTTTGAAAGGCTTTATTTGCTTTATCTTAGGAAGCGTAATACTTACATATTATATAGGGGATTATTTTTATAGCAGAAGTGACAACAGATTTTCTTCGCCCTCCAGGTAAAGTTTTCCTAATAAGTACTAATGAATTCAGTTAAAAACGACAAATCTGAATGTCCTGAGCAGTATGACTGTTGCGTCAGTTAACATTGCTTTTACAATTGCAAAGAGCTGAAGGAGGTTACTGCCTTTACAGGTGCTTCTGGAAATGTTTTAAACCGGAGTTTCACGATGCATCAGAAAGTCTCTTTCCAATGTATTTTTCAGCAGTTCTCATGGCTTCCAGTCACAAATCCAAACAAAATCACATGATGCATAGAGGAGTACTTCACCTCTCTGTCTTTAGAGCAATGCCAAGATACTGCAGGTTATATAAGGAGGACTGCTGAATTCTTCTGACATGTCTGAGTCTAGGAGAATAATCTATATGAAATCTAATTCTTGTTTCTCTTTATGTGTTCTGTATGTCCTTTCTGTAAGATTAGTATGTTGTATGGACTTCTGCCTTCTCTTTGCTCTTCTTTCTGCTTTTCTGTATGGTTACCAATTGTTAGTTTGCCTTACCTTTGCATTGCTGTTTTTCAGCACAGACCACTTGAAATTTTGATGGGTTGTGTGGTTTTTTTTTCCTCTTACACAGTGAAAACTTCCTGAAACGTCCAAACTTTGAACTGAAATGTCCCATGATTTGACATTGTACCAAACAACCTTTTCAAAGACAGCTTAGAAAATGAAAGTAAAATCTTCTGCTGTTTTTTCAGTGGAACGGATTTGTAGGTATTAGTTTTCCTGTTGTAAGGAATACTTAATCACTTTTGCTAGTCAGGCTTTCTAAGTAAACAAACTTTTTTGTGTTAAGTTTAAATGTTCTGTCTGTCCACCCACCACCCTTAGCTTCTGCAGCTTAGATAAATTTGTCTGAATCTGATTTAAAGTGGATTAAATTCATGCAAGCTTCATGAAAATAAGCAGCTAGGTGGAAGAAAAAGACTTGAATGCGCCAGTGCTAGGAACAGATGCACTGAGATGCTGGGGAAATCCCCATGGGAAAGAAAGCAAATTTTACTATGATTGAAGCAACATGTAATTGTGGCTTAAAGAAAAACAAGGCTTTCCCAGTTCTCCTGTGATAGAATTACTTTTGCTTCTTTTTTTTTCTTTTTTAATTAAGAACCAAGATAAAATAGACTGCTTTAGCAAGAGGAGGGCAACAGCACAGTTGAGCACACTCATTGTGGCTGATCATTACTGAATGGGAGAAAGTAACTGTGAAAATGTTTTTTTTTGCTTGGCTTGTCTTTCTTTTTCAATCTAAAAATTAAGGATGAGAACTCAGTACACTGTTTAAATTGTAGAAAACCTCTGTTCCACTGAAGAGTCCTTTGTGATGCACTGTATATATAGGGATTTATTTTGTTCTCTCCTGTGCCCCACCACGTGAATTTGTCTTTGCCTTACCAGAAGTTTGCATTAAAGCTGGCAATCAATGCAGCTAGGCTGATGCTGTTGCAGAAATTTGATCTTTTAGTTACCAACTGCTGACAGCATGTGTGTTGCTGTTAAGAGATTAATTATGAGATTATTTTTTTTTACTCATTTATGCAGAAGTTCCATGTTTTGAGTTTTTCTATGGTAGAAGCTATATTTTGTTGTATCTGAAGAGCCTTGAGTTTTTCTATGGTAGAAGCTATATTTTGTTGTATCTGAAGAGCCTTGTATGCTTTAAGGTGTACTGGCATTCTTTTTTTTCCCCTCCTATTATAGGATTACAGCTGTAGTAGTTAATAACATATCTAAATACTAAAGCATAATGTGTAAAAGTGTTCAGGGTACTTAATCAGATAAACAATTTATGTTTATTTGCTTCTCCATTATGCTATGTTGGAACAACAATACTGTGACAAGGTTAACAGAGAAGCAACCTAGCAGAAAAGCAGATTGAAGAATACTGGTTTAAAGAGCATAACACTGCTACCTGCAGTCCTGAAGAAGCACCAAAAAAGCATTGTTGGACAAAAAACTAATATTTATTTCATTTAATCTTACAGTTTGTTGTTTTCTTAATGGTAAAGGCTAGCATTAGAAGAAAACAATGCCATGTAGGTGAACAGAATTCTCCCCTCTCCAGTGGTGTCAGAAGTTAGTATTTGAGTTTATTGTAGTTGGCTTATGAAGTGCTTGTGTGACTAGAAGAGAGAATCTTTCTTGGCATGTAAATGCTTGTCCTGGACACATACCAAAATATAAAATTTCAGTCTCTGGCTTCAAATGTGAAGTGTAAAGCAAACCTGGGTGATGCAACAGTTTCATTAATTTACTAAGGCATGTCTAAATTTCAGTGGTTTAATGTTCATAAGTACACCTAGTATGATGACCTCCGTCTTGTGGAGTTCATAGTCTTAAGAAAGTTTAGTCTGAATCCTGCTTTTCCTACGAGCTTTTCACTGAAGTCTAGGTTGTCATGTGAATTACTTTCATAGCCAGAGGAGTACTGAGTAATCCTGGAATTCAGTGTAAATCATTAAGGATTAGACATCCTTAGTATCAACTACCGGGTGGTTAGTATCAGTACCAAGGGATCAGTGAGGCATCTAGATTTCCTGAAGAAGAAATATGGTACTTTCTCTTTAATGTTTTTATTTACATTTACATTTACATTTACATTTACATTTACATTTACATTTACACATAATCTTTTAGTCATTGAGATGTTAGAGAATGCTTAATGATGTATGTCTGGAAAAAAATAATTTAAAGTAGTGTGTGTGGTTATAATGCTGCTCTACTGATGTATTATTTAAGCGTGTGAAACTACTCTTAATATATTAAGTATTTTCTTTGTGTAGGTATTTAGATCCAATATTAAATGCCATATGGCAAGTAAGAATTCAGAACAGACATTAACTCCAGCAAAGCAAAGAGAGTTAACGGATGCTCAGATGTAAACTATTTGCTTGCCCACTGGTATTCTGAGGCTTGTGTATAAAGTAAAGGCTAGAAACTCTAAACAGAAATTATTAGTATCTGTGGCAAAATAAGGAATTATTAGTAACATATTTTGCCATTGTATACTCGCCCTTGTTGAAAATTCTGACAAATTTTCAATAATTTAGCTGTGAAGTGTGGCAAGAAATCAGTAACAAAGATAATTTTTTTAGAAGACCTAGCAGGAGTATTGCCTTAATGAAAGTTTGTAACATAAGCATGTATTTTGTAAAGCAGAGGTTCTGTCCCTGGAGCAGATCAGTGCTGTCCCAAAAGGCAAAGGTCAGTGTCCCTGACAATGGAAGAAGGACCTAACAGACTAAAGGTCTAGTCCTGTGAATGGAAGTTCCTCTGTCTGCTTTAGGCAAGTGATCCTGTGTGGTGTTTTGTTACTAGTGACCCTTTAATTTCACCTGTTCCTGCTCCAAGCCTATAGATAACATTTGTGGTGGGCTGACCCTGGCTTAACGCCAGGTGCCCACCAAAGCTGCTCTATCACTTCCCTTGCTCGACTGGCCTGGGGGAGAGAATATAATGAAAGGCTTGTGGGTCGAGATAAGGACAGGGAGAGATCGCTTAACCAATTACCATCATGGGCAAAACAGACTCAGCTTGGGGAAAATGAACTTAATTTATTGTCAATCAAACCAGAGGAGGGTAATGAGAAATAAAAACCAAATCTTAAAACACCTTTCCTCCACCCCTCCCTTCTTACTGGGCACAGCTTCACTCCTGAATTCTCTAACTCCTCACCCCCAGCAGCACAGGGGGACAGGAAATGGTGTTTACGGTCAGTTCATCCCACGTTTTCTCTGCCACTCCTTCCTCCTCAGGGGCAGGACTCCTCACACTCTTCCCCTGCTACAGCTTGGGGTCCCTCCCAC
>JAVKLA010000074.1:45908886-45919228 GCA_034782735.1 Sagittarius serpentarius
CAAACCACTCTATGATTCTGTGACTATTAGGTCATAATACAACTGTTCTGCATTATACTTTCCAGCATAACATGAATATTGCTCATTAGCACACAGCAAGACCTATTTCTGCATGTATACACTATCTAGAGAAGGGTGTGCACTACAGAGGTACAGTTAAGAGAAATTATGTATAAAAATGTAGGCTATGATGCTGTCTGAGGTCAATAAAATATAGCCACAAAACCGATGTAGTGTTTCCTCTGGAATTCCCCTGATTTACAAAAGTAATACTCCTAAGTGAAAAACAGGAATAAAAAAAAATCCCCCATACATTTAACAAGTTTCAGCTATTCATAAGGTTGCACACTAATTTGCATCAGCAGAGCTCAGTATAGGAAATTCTTTCACTTATTCTTAAAAAAGACTTTACAATCAACTGCAAGAATACCAAGTAAAACAGAAGCTGCAGCTGAAGTGTAAGCAAAACTGTTTAATATGTAGCCAAAATCTTTCTGTATCTAGGAAGTTGTTCCTCATAGGACAGCTCAATGATTTCTAGTGCTTATAAAAGCACTCTGTATAGGTAAAATAAACACCAGAAAGAAATAAGAACCTTCCATATTCTGGGCTCTACAGCACATCAATTTAAATGCAACAGCACTTGCCCAACCCAGCTGTAAAAGAATCTGCAAGGCTAGTAATAACAGTTACATAAATCAGGAGAAACAAAACTCAGTGGAATCAAACAAGTGAATATGGAGTAGTTTCCTGGTTTTTTTTAAGGAAACGAGTTTGAAACTCAGACACTTACATCGACCAAAACAGGGACCAACAGATACCCTGCGCAGAAAAATATTCCACAAGCTGTCCAACCCAACACTTCAGGATCAAAGCTACTCTCCAGCATGAGGAAAAAATGCTCTTAGAAGCGCTGACAATACCAGGATCATGATGGAAAAGGGATATGCTTTTCTCTGTCACCCAGTGTAATTTACTAGAAAATGTATTTCAGACTAATGATAGCTAGATGAACTACAGGACAGTTCAAACTTGTGATAAAGCTGCCTGCAGCCTCTGACACAGGCACTGGACCAGCATTTAGTGGGTACTGAAAATAAGATACAATTAGTTGAGTTTCATGATGGGCTCTTCTTACTGTAAATAGTTCAAACAAAAAATTTGGTCCAATTTCACCAGTGTTTTAGGGAACTTCCAATACTGCTCCAGACTTCTCAGCTCTGATCTTCTCTACTCTTTTCCTGAGTTAAAACAAACTGTGTCCACACAGTGATCACATGCTTGCAAACATTAAAAAAGTTGGTCTTGAAAGCACAGTAAACACTTCAATCCCTGCAATAACTTCAAGCCCTGAAGTGGGCCCTAAAGTTTATGAAAGCTGTGTTGTTAGTAAAGAAGTCTTGTGACAAGTACAAAAGACTTAATAGAAAAATATTAATCTTACCAAAGTTTAGCCTCATCAAAGGAGAAAGAATGGATGCCCAGTTTACAGGTGGATACTGATGGCTTTCTCCAACTAATGCAATGGGTGCCAGTGCTACTTTCACCAGCTCAGTTGGGACAGATTCAGGGCCTACAACAGAAGATTCAATCAAAGTCTGAATTTTATACACACACATTTGGTTAAACAGCTCAGGAAAAAAATGTGAACACCGCAACGAAGACCAATCTGTAGTGAAGAACAGAAAAGCATTACAAAATTACTGTTATTTCTTTTTGTATCTGAGAATTAGTTATCTCCTGTTTGTAATCAACAGTTGTATTTTTAAGGTTAACGTCCTATTAAAAAAGGCTTTTTGTTACTGATAAATAGAAACTTTCTGGTTCCTTCTCCTTGAACCAATTTATGAGTTAATTACAGGTATTCCTCATCTAGCAGGGCAGTATCTTTGCATTTGTTAGTAGGAGAACAGTAAAGTTCTCTGACACTGCTCTCCTTCCCCATCCTGTAGGTACAGGCCACAAAAATTGTCAGACAGGTGCTAACCTTTGCTAGATACTGTGTTCCTTAAACACAGCGAGTTAACTCAGTGAAAGTCCTCTAGGAGGCAAGGCATGGGTAATTTTTACCTCCACTGAAAGCAAAGCCTGCTTCATAGGACAGCAGTGAGCTCACTTTGCTCCGCACAGGAATAATCTTCTCTGCTTTATCTCCCTTAAGACTGTACTCCAAGACACTTCTCTTTTACTAGCACTTGTCATGTAAGAATATTAATTTCTTCAGGTTCCTTTGCATTTATCACACATAGCAGTAACCCATTTGAACACCACTGTTACAGAGCATCTTAACCTAGGATCACTGAAATAAGGGGCAGCATAAAGTTTGCCTGATTATGGAGTATTCCTAAGGATACATGCTAACACTTAAAGTGATTTGACTTTCATTGCCACAGGGAAGATACATCATCTCATAGATGCCCAGGGAAGGGGAAAGGTTTAAAAAGTCATAAAAATTCAGTGGAGAAAACTAAAGCTCTAACTACAGAGTTCTACCTTATCTTTTCGAGTGTTACTCAATTTTTTGTTTATAGATTAAATATCCCACATCAGTGAAGTTCAAGTAAGTATTTAGAAAAGTTCTTCTGGCAAATAAAAGCAGGCTATTAGGGTCACCTTTTACAGTCACAACAAATTTCGCAGAGGGATAATGTAGTTTGATCCCTTCTTACCTTTCTTTCCACTTTCAATGGCAAAGTCAACGGCTGCCCTGATAAAGCTGTTTTCAGGCAAGTAGCTAAAATCTGAGGGAACTGTGAAGACAAAAAGCCTGTTTATATACTAAAACATGTCAGCAGAAATTATAACCTCCAGCTCCAGTGTAAAGTCAAAGAACACACTGAACTATGTTTGAACTAACTAATTCCGCAGGTGACTCAAAGCATTTAGACCACAAGATTACTGCTAGATGCACTGGCTTTTCCACTTTCAAGGCAAGCTAAACATTTGTGTTGGTGAGAGGTGCCAAGTCTGAAAAAACAAATTCATTGTCAACTGAAAAGCCAGGGATAAAAACTTCCTTAAAATGTATCAGCCACTGCGAGTCAGGCTTTAAAAGGGAGAGCTTCAAAAGCTTAGTAAACTTAATACAACAGAGACATTCCATATCTCTCTAACCTCAGGCACAAGTGCCAAGATTACACAAAAGTAGAAACTCCAAGAATCTCTTTTTCTGTGATGAGAAAGTTTATCTTCATACTATTGGTTCCCAACTTGGTTCACACTGAAATGAACAGCTTCCACTTCATCAGTTCCCTCCTATTACTGGTATTTCATCAACAGTGTAATCCTCCCTTTATTTTACCAATGGATATTGAAACAACACCAGAAGGTAATGAAATATCGACAGAATATGAATTTCTGCGCTGTTACACTGAAAGGGCACAGAACAATAGTTTTTTACTTCAGCTAACCAGAGAAGATCTATTCTAAAAAAATACTTTTGAAAAGTCAGCTTGCTCTTGTTACGGACCAGTTTTTAAGTGTTGGCTATTTTACACAGTGGGAAGTGCTAAAACAAAGAGTAGATTAATCAGTTCTCAGGGCATGGAGTGGGTAATGCAGATGTCAAACACATGTGCCATACGCACTGTAAAACTTCTTTACAATTTATTCTATAAAAGAATAAAGACAGAAGCAAGATACAAGTTTGACCAGAACAACTTAGAACCTTGCTTTGATACTGCAAGCAAAAGCAGAAAGGGGGATCCTATTTGGCACACTGATTCCTGATTTGTGTTCCAACATTTAGGTCCGGCACACAGGACCATGAAGTCTCCAATTCAAAGGCTGTCAAGTCATTTAATAGGGCTGCAATATCTAGCCTGTATTCTCTAATGTGTCCCTCGCTGCCGTTTTAGCTAGGTGCTACTTCTGTATGTTCTTTAAGCAGCAATAATAAAGCATCTTACCAGATGCCCTGTTCTGGGTAGAAGATAAACAGGACATATGAAGGTGTCCCAAAAGTCCTGCTGCATTTGTCTGAAGGCCAATCTGCCCCGAAAAACTGATTATCTGTTGAGACAATAAAGCACTAGTTAGACAATTTTCCCTGTATTGTCTCATTCAAGGTGGACACAGACATTATGCAGTTTCGCTAAACAGATTTGGCCTGTTTGTGCAAGGTGTCACAGTACCCTAGTGTATTATCCAAAGCAGGGAACAGAGGCTACCTTCTTACCTGTGTAAGCGTTCTGATGACTTCATTCAGTTTACTTTGAAACTGAGAGGACTGAATGCTTTCAGATTTCAGCTGCCAAGGGGAAAAAAAAAAAAAAAGATGTGAATTTTATAAGGAAACAAAAGAAACAACAAAACTGAAAACAGGTACTGAAAAGACAGATTACATTTGCACGCATGCCTTTTTGTGGGGGAGTGGAGAACAAAAAGAGAGAGCCTACATGGCTGTAAACTTTTCCCCAATAGCACTGCACATGGGCCATATGATGGGAAAATGGAACAAACCCCATTTTGTAATTGTAATTCTGTCCCACTTGGCTCATATCCAACATGACTCACTATTGCGTAAATGGGATGCCCTGGTATATAACCACTGCTGTAAGGATGCAGAGGGTGTCATTCCATCTTGCCTTCTAGTCAAATTTCTAGAAGAGATACAGGTACCATTTGCTTTCATGTCCTCACCTGTATCATGCCTCCTTCAGAGCCCACCAGTGCAACCAGCCCACTAACAGCAGCCAGACGCTGCATTGTTGGAGAACCCTAGAAGTGTAATTCAGGATCAGTCAGTCAATGAGGTCACACAACACTACTGTAGGACAAAACACTTGCTTCTTCCAACGTAAAAACTATTACTTGTGCACCTCTCATCTCAACAACCTTTTCAGGTCAGACTCCAGCATACTGAATAATTATTCATCACTCTCTTGGTGAATAAAGGCTTTATATGGAGCTTCCCCTGCCTCCCCCCCTCACTCTGAAATCATCATGCATTTCTCCCTGACAAATCACTTTCTTCCAGCACAGTGTATTCCACAAAATATGCCAGTGCAATTCAATTCTGAAACACTGTTTCTTTATTGATACTTACCTTCAGCTGCAATCTTAATGTGTAAGTTTAGACTTTGATTTCAAACACAAAATTTTTGTTACAATGAGAAAAACTAAAATTAGTATAACAACTGAGGCACTATAATCACCATTCTGTTCGTCTAATTTTGGTAAATAGCACCTAATTTCACAAGGCATCTTCATTTAATAAGCTCTATTTTATCCTTGGATGTTGTTCCAATTAGTAAAGATGTCCAAATTAAGATCTCATTGCGATAAGCATTTCCCATAAATCATCCAAGCAGAAGAGAAACAGGGTTTTTTTCCTTTACCAAACTGCCCAAAGACTTATTTTTGCTTCCAAATATAAACCAAACAGCATGTTCAGACAGTCCGAACTTTTCCTAGCATTGCTCCTGCAGAAGCAAGGAAAATTATGTCCCATTTAAAATCCACCCCTCCTCCCTCCCACAAAAAACAGGATATGAATTCAAACTCCCTTACCTCTGCAAGCACAAGTTTTATCCAGGCTGGCATTAGTCTGTTACTCAGGTCTTCAGCTTTCCCATGACCACAGGCTGACAATCCATGTACTATTGCACCTAGAGCTAAAGCAAAACCGTGTGTCTGTAAGGTGAAAAAAAGACACATTAAAAACCAGATCCTCTAAAGGATTCTGTATTCTTTTTAATATTTATTACTGAAACATTACTTAAACATTTATTCTTTCCCAATAATTACAAGTAATGTCTTTGTCTAAAATACTGGATGCTTTCTTATTTCAAGTGTTTTCTCATGTCAAGTGACATAAGATTTTCTGAGATTAAATAGTGATCTTTGGCACATAGATTGCTCTGGAGCCGTTATTTTAGAGCAGACTTTCTGATACGAAGATAAAAAACTGTAGCAAAAGTAGTTTGTTTTGACTTCATATTTTCCAGATAAACATTCTAAACAGTTGATCAGTGTAACAGCAGGCTTTGATTCAAAATGGTTGCCTTTTTTTTCCCCCTTTTCTTCTGGCAAGCATTTAGCAAAAAAGAACACGCATTGAAATATGGAGATAATTTTTGGCATTTTTAGAGGGTAACCCTAGGACGCTAGGGATGAAACAGACACTTGGAGGAAGCTGTGGCTGTGGTTATGATGCACAGCCTGGAGGCTAAGGCAAAGCAAAAATTCAGAAGAGCACAGTAGATGTATTTTCCTACCAATTAAAAGAATCTAAAGAAACACGTTGTAACAGAGACAGAAATTGGCAGGATTCAGGGTCTAAAGACATGAAGAACTCAAAAGTACCAACTTCCCTTCTAAAGGCAATCAAACATCTAAAATCTGTTTTTATTTCACTAGTAATTGCTAGTGAACCTGTAGACAGAGCATCAATAGATCAAGTAGTAGTCTTGGTAATTGCATGGTATGGACAACGTGCTCAATATTAAATGCTGAAAGTAGATCAATATAATTTTCTTGAAGTTACAGTCTGGGTAAAGCAGTATCCAATAATAATTAGATAAGAGAAAAACAGGACTGAAGCAAAGCCCAAACACTGAATTATGACCTGATTGTTTTCCACTAAGGTCCTTAGCTTGTTCATGGCCTCCTCAGCCTCATCTGCTTCTATGATTCCAACACTGAAAGCAGAGACACAGGAACAGGCCACCGAATAGGCAAGTACCTGAAAAAAATTATTTAATTCTGTTAACCAGTGTCTGACCAAATTCACTGTAGCAATGTGCACATGCAGCAATGTGCCAGCATGATAAAAAAGCCATGACATTTTTAATTTATACTTTCAGATGTTTGTTCCCTCTCTGAAAGATTCTTCGTTGATGCTAACATTAAACAAACACAACTAAAGCTTGGAAGTCCTTCTGGTTTTACGTAGGTCAAACTCCTGATCTTCCACACAAATGTAGTTATTCTTCTCAACACAAGTATCTGATAATTATTTATGTGAGCATACACAGTATCCTGTGGTCCCATCAGGGCTACAAGCAGCTCCACAAGGCCCAAAGAGGAGCATGTAGAACTGTCTTCCACACACAGTGCATGACACTAGCCTCATGTCCTTGCAGAGGGATTCACAAGTGACACTGCTTTTCTGTTCTTCGGTCTTAAGACGTAGTGAATAAGGAAATGAAGTCTGAACTTCCAACAAGGCAACTGTGCCAACTGTGCCAACTGTTTAACCTCCTTCACACCAAAGCTGAGCAACAGAACACATGGCTATAAGGTAAGTAAACAGCACCTACCTACTGTGCAGGACTGACAACAATTTGACCTGGAGCAAGCAATGTTCAGATTGTACCTCTTGCTGCAGCAGGCCAAAGTTACCTCTCATGTACAGGATTATATCCCAGCCATTTATAGCTCTGAAAGAGCCTCTTGTGCATCTCATAAATATAGTAGTATTCATCCTAGGGTGCTGGCCAAATTTTATTCATGTAATTACCTGTACAATTCCTTACACAGATTTTAATTGAAAATGGTAGGTTTTGCTTCTCATCTCAAAGTATCTCATGATATTAAACAGCTGCTGCCTTCCATCTCAGAAGTTGCGTATTGAACCCAGTTTAAGTTCAGTAAAGCACTTTACTTTCTCTGGGGAGAGATAATGATTTCATAGCTGTAAGTCATTTTAATGCATGAACCATAAACTGCAAAAGGCTAATCCCCAGTGCATATGTACTGCCAAAAAAAATTAAACTCCATAAAAGAAGGCCTTTAATATAAAGAGCTTTCAGAGCAGTACCCAGAGGGGAAAGAGAATAATACTACCAATCTCTGCTAACTCCCTTAAAAAACCCAGAGGATTACGCAACTCAACTTCTCAGCTGCTGCATCTTTACATACATCAGGTACAGCATTGCTTTTTTTGTGCAAACACCTGCTTACTCTGATTCTTGTTTTCTGTTGTCAACTCCTCCAATTTCATCAGTTTTCCTTCTTAAGTTTTACCTTAACAAGGTTACAGACTTAGTGCATGGACCATGTCAAAACTTACAAGACATATCTTGGCACAATAAACTGAAATGCATGCTCAAACTTAGCAAAGCTCAGTTTAAGTCTTCAAAACATAGTTATAATGAGAACAGCAAATGAGGCCATAGCAGCACTCGCAAGTGCAAGATTCACATTAGCTAGTGACAGCAGCTTTCAAAGGAAAAAGAAGGCATATTGAAGGAGGAAGTATTAGCATTAAAGTTCTCTCTGACAGTAACGTGCTGTCTGCTTTCTAGTAGATCAGATAAGCAGTAAACAACTGTATATAAGAGAGACCCATATCCACAGTTACTCAGGACCCAACTTTCAACAATTTAATTTGAGGTTAAGGAATTAGCAGAAGCACTTTAAAGAATGATGTCTGTTAATCTTTTCAGGCAGTTTCTTAACATTTGTGCAGCATTATAGGTTATTCTATTACTATTACTATTGTTTTCTTCTGCAGGTACAGACCCATATATCGTGCAAGAAGTAATAGAAACCAAGCATTCCAGTACCACAGATACAAAGCTTCAGTAAGAAGTCTATAGTTATTAAAGGGAGGCAACAAAGTAAAAGTAAGATTTAAAATTTGCAATAAAATAGGTCATACCTCCTGGACCCATCTGCTTTGGTCCTCACTGCTGTCCAGGTATTTGCAGAGTTTTTGCAATGAAGTGGAAACATGCACTCGCAATTCTGTTTGGCTACTGTGACTCATAAGTGAAAGAACAAGTCCTACTCCCAAAATACATCCAGTGCTTAAAGAGAAGACAAAAGAAAAGGATTAAGTATGTTTTGGCTGCTCTGAACAATCTTCACCCCAACATGAGGTGCTGAGAAAAAAGACCTCTTGGCCTTGAATAGCCCTGTGGATAATTACTCACCACAGTCAATTTTACAAATAGTTTTTATTTCGCACATAGGTGTTGCTTTTCAAGAGACACAGGATGAAAGAAGAGTATAAGAAGAAAATGTGTGTTTAAAATAATAAATCCTACACATACAGCCTCATTATTCCTTTTGCCCCTGAAGAACCAATAGCCTCATCAACAGCACATCAACCAATATGAAGGAACTATGGATCCAAACTTCTATATCTGATTTATGCTGATATCCCAAACTCTGATATCCCAGTTAAACATACTAATTACAGGTCTGCTGGTTGTATTAAGGTCTGTTGCTCTCAGATTCCTACAAGAGGTGTTCCAGTTTGCAAAAATAATGAAATCAGTGATTGAGCCAGAGAGCGGCTAAGACAGCTGTACAGTAAGGTATTCACCTGCATTTCAGAATGTGGGAGTCAAGCATACATTCTAACCTGAATGTATTAAAATACGCATATGCAACAGTGGACCAGCTTCAACAGGGCACACATATCCAGCACAACTAACAATTTGATGCTGACAATACTTAAAATTGTAACAAGAACATAGCTTCCAAGTACATAATTTAATAGGGCAGCTGGCATGAACAGCTTCACGGTCTCTTTTCACATTAGACCAGAAATTCCATTCTGGACCACAGAACTCTTTCTAAATTCAGCACCTGTGCTCCCACAATAAGTTTCAGTTTCCACAGGTCGTAATACTGAAAAGTTTTGTCAGAAAATTCCCACACAGTTCTGGCCGTCATCATAAGATACTAAAAGCATAGCAGATACTCTGAAAGTGATCTCACTGGCACACATACACAATAGCCTGAAGCAGCAACTCTTATCTGAAGATGAATTTTTTGCCTCGTGCATCTCCCTGAGCATGCCAATGACAGACACTGCATGTAGCAAGCAGTCGAATGTGGCTAGGATCTTAGGCATTCTTCCAAGCTTCTGCTATCCAATTTAAAAATGGGAAGAGTTACTGCTTTTACTCTGCTAAGTAAAAAAGAAAGTTCTAAGAATAACTTCAGTCATATTTAAAAGCCAATGCTTTTCAGCAACTAGGGATGAAGATGATGAGCATGGCTAGAAGACTCCAAGTGGTGTCTTGGCAGTGGTATCTTCTTTTTCCAGCAAAGAAGATGAAACAAACACCTGGAATCAAAATTTATAAGTAACTGGCATATCTGAATTCATGAACAGCCAACAAAATAAGGACATGGCTTATACGTAAGAGTTCTGTTGTATTGGGTTTACATGGCAAGGTTTTGGTAGTGGGGGGGCTACAAAGGGCAGCTTCTGTGAGAAGCTGCTAGAAGTTTCCCCTCTGTTTGATACAGCCAATGCCAGTCGGCTTTAAGACGGACCCACCACTGGCCAAGGCTGAGCCAATCAGCAACGGTGGTAGTGCCTCTGGGATAACAGATTTGAGAAGGAAAAAAAGATGCTGGAGATCAGAAACTGCAGCCAGAG
>JAVKLA010000074.1:45955427-45966603 GCA_034782735.1 Sagittarius serpentarius
CCATTGAATGGTTTCAGTAGCACGAAACAACAAACCCTCTCCCCACTCGCATTCATAGTTTGATAAGGAACAGCAAATCTCTTAGCTTTTTTGCCCTGGCCAACTATGACTTCTGGGGCTCACAGACATTACACTGAATAGAAACAAGACCCAAGTGCATTATAAAACACACTTACAGCAACCTCTGCATTACAGTGTTGTTTCACAGAAAACGTGAAAATATGCACTCTTATCAAGTCAGTAGCTAGTTCACTCTCATGGCAAGCTGTCTGGAAGAATATTCTGGAGACATGCTTTACTTTTGAGACCTCAATTCCAAAAGGCACTCCACTTTCAGCCTAGCTTTAAATACATGAAAAATCCCACTGAATACAAGATCACTTTTTGTGCTTAATTTCATGATTATCCTCAAGCACTTTACCAAACTATCCTTAATTCAAAGTCACGAGTCTCTGAAATTGTTAAGCAACTTGTCATCAAGGCACTTGAGATACCGTGCACAGTGCCACAAATAATTAGTACAAAATTTTACAGTATATAGAGAAAAATTAATCTTTTGGGTTGTATGAAAGGATGAGGAAGCAGACACTGGAGTGTTATTTTGTTGAAGCTTTGGAAGAAAGCAAAGGCTTTGATTTCTCCTAGCCGAAAAAAGCAATACTCACAGGATAGTTGTACAGATTAATTGTTACACAAGCATTTTCATTTCTTCAGACGGTCCTCCTGAAGCAAAGGGATTACTGCTGTACAGCAGCACCACAGCTGAAACATGAGATTTTATTTTTCTCTTTTCCCTAGTGTTGGAAGTCAGCACAGCACAGGATGAACATGATAAGTACAGAAAGATTTTTGAAAGCTGCCGGAAGTAACACCCAAATGAAAAAACTGACACTGTTCCACTTGACCCAGAAGTTCGTGATGCTCAGCTTCATTTCCAAGAAAACATGATTCAAGCTTCAGATGACAACAAAACCTACTTTATTCAGAGCAGTCACACCAAAAAAGTCTCCTCACAAATGTGAATACTTCCACTTAGGGATGCTAAAAAAGTCCTTTCTGTCTACTGCTTATGTTCACCACAGTACTCTATGAAGAGTAACAGCAGTGTACAGTAAGACTTCAAGCTGAGTTGTGGCCTACTCTATAAGTTCTTCTTCAAGCTGGAAAGTGCTTTGAATAATTTTATACACACTGGAAATTCTTCAGACTGTTCTTCACACCAATCCAGAAGCTTTTAGAAATCTATGATGACTTACGGAGTCAAAGCAAATAGCCTTTCTCACCTTCCAAGCTGATAAAAAGTTTTCAAGAAGTAAGCATCACTCTGGTCCTTTTGGAAAGGGAAGGGAATCTAATGAAACACTCATCTTCAAATCCATTCACAAATACCCCTATTCCCATTATCTTCACCTCACTTCTCCTTCAGTAGGAAGGGAACAATTGACACTGCAAAATCAGCTCAGGCTACCAGTTAACTCATCTACCCATTTGACAGTCAAATAAGCACCTTCACATTCCTCCATGTACTCTTAGATGAGAGTTTGTCTTAAAAATTCACAGTTATTTCACTAGTCACTGATTTCTCTTTGCCGTAAGACCTCAAGTAACGGGCAGCTACTAGGTTGATGATGCACAAAGTCTGTTCATCATGCAAGTCATCTTTTTTGATGCTCATGTGTTTGTATTCAGCTTCTAGAGCTCAGATTGAACCCCAAGACCTCTAGTTAAAAGATCAGCTCTTGTTCTGCGGGTAGGGCACAGTGATTTCAAAAGGTGGTTTCACCAGCTGCTGCAGTGACTCTTGGCTGAGCAAAATAGGGATGCTGCATATGCCTGCTCCATATCCACTCTTTTCCATGTAAGGCTTATCTTTTTTTTTTCCTTTAACCATCCAACTATGTTCTTTATTAGGTGTATACCAAAACAATGTCAACATTTACCTCTAGGACTAACATACCTTTGAGATAAAAAAAGGAGCTGTCTATGCATTAATGAGCCTGTGTTTCAGACCATCCACACGCTCAGGAAGACATCGCTGTATCAGGTCACATTCAGAACATTTGGGGTTAGGTGTTTAGAACGTTTCTAAGGTTTAGAAATTATGTTGCTGCCATCAGTGATGTCTCCTGTATTCATCCTACCTTCTCTAAAGCTGAAAGACTACTAGGCCATAACTGCTATCTAGCTATTTGCGACAGCTTAATCAACTTTGTATATTGAAGAAAATACTGACTACACATTTACACTAGTACTCTAACTAGAGTACAGCAGTGAGACATAATTATTCCTACTTAGTCCTTCCTGTATAAAAATAAGCCTCACCTGGCTTATTTTCACCTTTAAAGGTCTGCACGACAGCTCAATGAGCAGGCAGTACAACATTTTGTATTACTAGGCACTGAAAAACATCTGTAAGATGCTCAGCCAGTGGTACAGTTCTAGCTGAAGAATTATACAAAAGTCACAAAAAGAAACAGTCAAGTGCTGCAGGAAGCTTGACTAGACAGTATTATTAGTACTAAAACTTTCTCATTTTTCCTCGAGATTTTTTCCAGTTGCTCATGACCTCTCACTGCAAGGAGCCATGTATTCTAGTGAAAACTTAAGCAATTTCCCTGCAGCATTTGGTCAAAGCTCACATTGCTTCCTGTGGAGAATTTAACTTTTCAGATTTTGCCACCATACCTAAAATAATTCTGTCTGGAATTTATCTGTTGCTACCATTTGTCTTTCAGATTTCAGGCTCCACTGCAACAAAAACAGTGCAAAAGAGAAAGAACCACAAAGCAAAAAAACCCAAACCCAACCCAACAAACAACTCTCTTCCACCCCCCAACAACAACAAAACAAAGACAAATACCAAACCCATAACAATGCAGGCTTAGAACCAAAGTCTAGAGAAAGAAGAAAAAATAGCTATGGCAAAGCAAGGTATGAGTATACACACCCAGCCTTTCAAAGGGGAAAACATACCGGAACTGCAAATCAACCCCTTCTTTAAACAATCTGAGCAAATGCCATGAAAATTTCTTCCAGGTCTATGAAATTAAAGCAAAGCAACAGAAGACTCAGTCAAAGAGGAATACAAATCCATCTACGTAATGAAATCAAATGAAGGGATGTTTATGAACATATTCCACAAAGGCCTTAAGAAAGACAGTTCTAGTGTTATTCTGCACTGAAAAAACTAGCATGCTTGGTATCACTGAACTCAAGTAATTGCTGACTTAAGCAGTCACTTCAGTGAGTGTAAAACATTTCAGAGTGGAGTTTAAAAAACTGAAGATGCGTTTTGAGTTGAATCCATTTCAGGAATAGCAAACTCATGAGTACACTTCTATGGTAATGACCACTGATGCCTACAAACACCTGATCTGACAGCAGTCCAAGTAAAAATGATGCCTCTCTTTCCCATCTTTCAAAACACAGTTTGCAAGAATAAGAACATATCTCTCCCAGTATTCAGAAAGACAGAGGTACCTGTTAGCATTGTAAGTTCTTAATAAACTAAACTAAACTATCTAGAAATTTTAACTTTGCAATGAACTAGTTGTCTGGAAGCAGAAAATACACCTTGTATTAAATATGCAGAGAAACGAATGAAGTTGTGTATTCATGGGGTCCCATTTGATATTGTCATTTAGGGAGACTACAAAATTATTAGCTAGCTAAGAATGTTTAATTTCATTCTTTCCTGTAGTATCTCAGACATTCTCTAATTTCAGCTAACAGGTGAAAAAAAGTTCATTAAAAATAGGCAGCAATCTAACAGAAGTTTCAGATTTAGCAGATATCCATACTATGGCTAAGCAGTGGCAAACTGTACTCTGATAATTGTCTGGAACAACTAGACATATTAGCATTTTCAGCGCTAAACCCCAGGACAGATGGAGCTAAGTGAAATCTGCAAGAACAATATATATCAAATATCTTTTATCAACTACATTGAAACAACATACTGGTTTTGGTCCACCTATATTTGCTAAACCAAAAACACCGGCCCTCCATTAAGCCACACATAAAACAACAAAAGTATTACAACAATCATATGGTATCTTACACAGTATTGCACTGAGGATTGTTTTCCACACATACTCAAGTACATGTAAGCATCATATGCACAAAGCGCAGTATTACTGCCATACAGGATCCAGTACTTAGTAGACTGTAGTGAATAAATGGTATTTCAGTAGTTTTATCAACTCCAAAGTATTTTCACTATAAAATCAATTTTAACAATTTTTTTCCTTTAACAAACAAGAATTTATTTTCTTTACTGTATGTATAAAGCATTCATACTAATGGCAGAGACTGTATTAACATACTACTGATTTGAAATCTATGATATATGTCTATTTTGAGAAGCAGAAGACCAGCAGAAATTCAATTTTTCTACTGGCTAAAAGAAACAGCCTGTCTCTAAATGAGTTTCCAAATGCTAAACACTTTATTGAAGAGTATAGGCATCCTTTACTTGCATAAAGAAGCATTCTTCAGTACAGCAACATATGTTTGCCAGCGTATGCAACTTTTGACCATTGTGTTTTTGTAATCAATGACTTGCTAGTCTCCACCATGCTCAACACGCACTGTAATGTCTTCCTGGACTGAAACTGGCAACATGCTGTCTTGGACAGGATCACAGCATACTAAACTAAACACAAGAGTCCCAAAGTACACCAAGTCCAACAAGTTATATTACTTGAAAGATTAACTCCTTAGGAAAAAAAATCTTAACAAAAAATGTTAAGATTACATTCATACTTTTTTGTGGTTTTTTTTCAGCCTTTCAAAATCAAATGCTTCCACTTCCTTACTCACCACTGCTCTTGTACTGTTCTGGAGGGCAAAAGGTAAAGAACACCATTTTATCGCTTTCCTGGTATTTGTATTTATGGGGGTTGTTTTTAAATAAAAGGAGATTCAAACAAAAGAAAGTATTTCAGCCATCAAAAAATTCTGCCAGTAAAGTTTCACACTTAACCCTTCATCATAACACAGCCACTATCTGAAGCCCTAAGTGGGGAAAAAAAATTAAAAAGAATCTTCAGTTTGGATGAGGTCTTGAGGTACTGGCCAGGCACTGAGACAAAATCCCAGATGCATGACATCAGTTAGTTGTCCAAAGTCCAAAGGTGTGCTGCTCCAGTCTTATATAGATCATGAGCTCAAAAAACTGAAGGCTCAAGCCCTGCAGAACATTGAGATGCTGGCATGACTGAGCAGCTTGAAGGGTCTTAACCGTAAGACAAGAACAAGGATGCTTTTGTCTAAGGCATTCTCTTGTCTCCTCAGTATGTGGCACTCTAACTCTACTGAAAACAGATCATCTTCAGCCCTGTTCCGTTAAATATGCATGAAGCTAAACAATACAGTTAAGAATCTGTGGAATTCTCCAAAGACAGTGTTTTCTCAGATTAGAAAGGCAGATATTATTCTGGCAGCTAGTTTAAAAGCTCTGTATTGAGGAACTGCCCACATTTCAAGGATCCATGACCACATTGGGAACACAGTGTTCTGAATTCAAACCCCACTTCACATTCAGTTCAACATAGTGACAAAAATAAGCATCAGCCTACATCAAACTCTTTATTCAATGAAACCATAAAACTGCAAAGACATTATCATAGTTTAAGTAACAGTATTTTCAGATAGCGGTGTTCAATTAGATAAAGCCACTGAGAAAGGTTCCTTTGGCATTTCTGACAAAGTTAACTCTCCTAATGTGTGATGGTTCTTTAACTTGATGGAAATCCAGAAACTTACCAACAACTCCCAGAATGTTTCTGCTTTTGCAACAGAATTCCCAGTCTAAAGGAGATGGTCCTATAAGATGCCAACCTGATAGCTGCCAGCTCAAACATGAAAACTTAATGCAATAATCCAAGAGATTATATTAATTATTATTCATTATCCAACAGATCTAAAAAAGTCCCAACCAAATTTTGGTTCTCTGCAGTTAAGGTGGCAATGTTTGAAAAATTGCATTGCTGCATCCAGAAATCATAGAAAACCAGCATTTTGGAAACAGTAGCTCTTTAAGAATGCGAAAGGGAAAGTTTTCTAAATATCAAAAAATAATTTTAAAATAGTACAGGTGTATGTTTGTTTTTCATTCCTCATTGGATACCTTTAAAACAAACACTCATCCTTCAAATTATTACATTCTCTTCTGCCACACAATGTTTACTTTGCATGCTTCCCAACCAAAAATAACATATTGCCCTTGCATACTCAGTTAATAGCATAGCAGCTTGCAGGAATTAACTTTTTTCTCATTTTAAACATTGCTGTTATTAGGAGAGAAATAATTTTTTTGTTGTTACAAAAGTACAACAGAACGAATATGAGTTCACTCAGATTCACTCAGGTTGTTAAACTCTACTTCAATTTTAAATTAGGACAGAAAGAAATTCATTAAAAGCAGCCAAGCACAGGTTTGGAAGGAGAGATTTGTTGAGAAGGGCATGTGAATGTGTTTTTTGTCTTAGGTTAAGGAAGCAGTGCAGCTTGGAATATACCACAACTTAAAAACCTGTTGCTGTATTTTGAGAAAAAGGAGAATTTACAGTATGTCTCATCTGTCCAAACACTGCTGACAACTAAATGCTTACTTTTGAAGTGGATGTCATATGACTTCAGACTCGGTAATAACCCAAATAAACTCGGTGAATTGATCTGAAGAAGGAACATGATTTAACCTGGCTAAACATCATCTGGTACACAATAAACACAGAAGCTAGAGGATATTAAAACCATCACCAAGCATAGCTGTGCATTCTGGTCTGTCATTAATGGACTTTATTCTCAGTTCCTGCAACACTAAATTTCCTTAAAAAGTATTTTTTAACTTGTACAAGGTCAAGACTGCAGAACTTTTTCGGCTCCTTTCAGAAGGAATTTTCTAGACTCATAATGGTAGTCCTACAGAAAACCTCCTACTGAATGAAGTACTGTCAACCAATGGAGCAGGGGAACAGCAACAGCGGGGAAGATAGGAGAACAGTACTTTACACACAGATTTTTTTAGAAGTAAATAAACAAAAAGGTTATAAAAGCAGTAATAACCTTGACATGATGTCTTTCTGGAGGAACAGGTGACTGTGATAAACATCTTATGATGAACTTTCTCTGCTAGTCATGAATGCCCAAGGAAAAGCCCTATGATTCCAGAGTCACTGCTCAGCTGGACAAAGCTGTCCTCTGAAAATACAATACACCTGAGGAAACTAGCAAGATAAGAGAACTTTATGACACTGATACGCCAATTACTATCTGCAGAAAAATAATCAGCGCTAATCAGAAAAGATATGTTCACAGATCTAGACGCACTAGTGTCATACTTAGGTAAAAGTTCTTTTTAAGTCTGTTTTCATCTTTAAGTTTTTTTTTTCATTCTGGGTTTGTTCAAATTGACATTATCATTGTCATCTTGAGGCATTAACAACCATATAACTTACAAGCTCTCAGTGCTTCTGGTACAGTACATTTTGTTTTACACTTGTGTTTTCTCATTATTTTTTAAATTTATTTTAAAATAGAAAGCTTACTGCTGGGCAAAGCACTGACCGGAAACTTATTTACTAGAGGGGAAAAACTAAAAGCTAAGTTTTACTAATGTAAAGGAGAGGAAAAGTATTCTTCCTTCAGGTGACATACTGCCCTAAGAGGGTGGGAAATCATGGGAAAAAATACGGAAGAACAACACTTAAATCAAATTTCACTTCTGATCTGGGGGTGAGAGTCATATAAGCACATCATTTTAAGCAATATTTCCTCTGAGATAAATATTCATTCATACCAAACCTCAGCAAGGTTCATGCACCAAGTCTATCCTTGATTCGGAGACTAACTTAGGTTGGAAGGAAGCTCTGGAGGTCACCTAGCCCAACTGACCCCAGAAAGGAGGGCCAACTGGATTAGGCTACGCAGGGAATATACCACTTGCTTTGTAAGGAGAAATGGTGGCTTTAACAGTTGTAAAATAACAGGTGCAAACATTGCTTGTAACATTTCTTAGCTCTTTATGGTTGTTTTGGGTTCACCCTTTGATATCTGCAGGTATCACAACCTCTTCCAATGAAAGCAAGATACAAGATTCCTGTCCTTTTGGGAGGATCATGGACCACAACACTTGCGTAACAACAGCTCTCAAGCCTTTCCGTTGTGGCTGGCATAGTCAATTGTTCCCTGTGATCACAGTGCTGCAGCCATCATCTTATAGCCTATGTGTTTTCTATCCTAAAACAACACATCAAATGAGAAAAGGGGTTTTCTTCTTGGTTTTTTTGAAGTCAAGACATATTTATACTGCTCAAAACTTCTGGCACTCTGAAAAAATTACTTAAGCAGAACTGGGGTCTTCAAATAACTTAGAAAACAGAGCTGGAAATGGGTCTTATTTAAAAGCTTTCTAAGCTCCTCCATCACTTCTTAGCAACCTTAACATCTTTTCCTAGAGCATGCACAACAGAAAAAAAAGGGTATCCCAGTACAATTGCAGTTCTTATTAAAACAATCCAGTAGGTTCAGCAGAAATACAAAACAGATTCCTCAGTCTGCTGTTGTCCCAAAATGATCCTCAAGTAGCTACTCTTGAATTATTTGTCTTCCTTTCTAGCTTTTTTGCAAAACCTTAAAACTGAATCAGTATATCCAGACAGTAAACATGTCAGTAACTAAGTCAACACATGGTATTCATCACTTATTGCAGAGCAGCTCCACATCTTTCATGATGATTGCCTGAAATTCAGAATCTCCTTGAAACTACAATTAGGATAAAACCTATCAGAATCTTTCCAGAACATGTAATTGCAGCAAAACCCACCAGACACACTCTCTACTGTGAAGTGTTACACTTAACGGCCAGCTCCAGAAATACCCGCAACTAAAGTAAAGGGCATACTATTGCTTTATGTAAGTGCTACACACTATGACTGACCAATAAACCCCTACAATGGAAGAAGGCTCAAATGGGCCAAAGGTGATGTGCCCATGAAGCTCAGAGAATAATGCAGGGTGGGACTGACCACATCTGTTGCAAAGAAACTGACTCAACACAAAGAGGACCTTTGTTTTAGATACACAGCTATGAACATTTCAGTGGATCAACTGATGGTGTAAATGTTTCTCCCCAGCTCATTAAAAGAGTGTGAACATGTCCCCACTTCAGTTCGATCAGCATATGGGGGAGTGAATACATGGCTCAGCCCAACCTAAAGTACAAAAACTAGACAGCCAACAAAGAATTTTGAAGAGAGCCATGGGCTTCAGCTGGCTTCAACCCACACATTCCTTCCTGGCAACTGGGAACACAGCATTGTGACAGTAAGCATATTATAGAGACTGGTAATGGGAATCACATTGGTATTGTGATTGAACTGTATATTGCAATTGCTGTATTTTGCTAAGTGTAACTTACAATTGTAGTGTGATTTTGGTATATTTTGTATCACTCTGCTGAATCAGAAACCCTACGTAACAACTATCTTCAAATAAGTAAATCTGATATTGCACATTATATCCTCCAAGCACGGAATATCTAAAATAACCTGGTCAGAGAGTATCGGACTCGGACACACACTGTGGTAACGAAAAATGATCCTGGATGGCCTGTAACATTTGTGGACAAATATGATCTAGGAATAAACTAGAGCAAATAAAACCATCTTCTTTTCAAAACACGTTTTGCCCAGTCCTCCAAAACCAGCTGATTTGACAACACAACGGTGCCATAGAGGCAGAAGTGCCACTATTAATCCTCAGGATTAACAGCCAAATCACTCCTCAATGGCATTTCCACAGTAAAAAGTCTGTATATGATCATTCTGTCTACAGAGTATACCCACATTCAAATCCAAAATGCTTACATTGAAATTTTAGCTACAAAAGGGGAATTTTTTTTTGTGGACTACACAAACAATTTTCCAGTTTCTGCTAACAGATTATACATACTTGGAGCACAAGTTTCCTTCACTTATGAAATAAATTTATCATATATACAATAAGTCCAACACGAAGTTGAAGACAAAACAGGAGAAGTAATATGCAAGTTAAAAGCCACTAAGTCACTGTTAGTGTTTTAAATTACAAAGTTTAAGACAACATTTATAAAAATTATGTCATATTGTGTGCTCTGAAGAAAAAAAATTTTCCTAAGCTTTGAAAAAGTAATAACTTCTCCATCTAAGATACACTGATGAATTTAGTCTTCCTGAAGCTATTCAGTATCCCTCAAGCTATGTCTATATAACTTTTCCTACAAAAAGTGCAAGAGTACTAGCTGTCTTATTAGCAAGACCAGAAGACAAGGTTAGAATTCTGCTCCAGCCTTGAGAAAAAAAACAAATGAAGAGTCAAAATACATAAAATAGCAAAGCTTGGGAAAGTAAAAATAGGGAGAGGAAGAAGAAAACAACATGGTAACAGCAGCTAGACTACACTACTATGACATATATCCTAATCAAGTGACAGAAAATGAAGTTGCCACTGTAGTGAATGTTTCCGAGACAAAAAGAGGTTGGGTGCAGAGGCAAGTGCAGGAGGAGGAACTCTCTGTGACTAGATGATCTTTAAAGGTCCCTTCCAACCTAAACTGTTCTATGATTCTATGTTGTAACATAATGCATTCATAACAGGAAAAACTAAGTTTACATTGCCACAATATCTTTGACATTTCCAGCTTTCAAAAACTAGAAATCACACTAGTGATGAAGATGCACTGAAATGGATTTTGGTAGCTGACTTGAAAGTGGAGCTGGTAACACGATTTTCATTCAGTGAGGGCATAAATCACATAGTTGAGGTGGAAAAAAAACCAGAAGCAGCAGCACTTTTAGGAGCAGTAGAAGGTAATCAGGAAATCAAGTAAAACGGCAATTATTCTGATAGTGGGTGTTCACCAGACCAGTCAGACTGAATGCAGGCCAATAAGGTTCCTCGTCAACTTATTTTACTCACTTACTCAGCACGTGGAAAAACCCTTACCTATATAGAGTTCATCCTGGGAGCCTCGCAGCAACCTTCAACAGCCTATCTGCACAGGTAAGGAATTGCACCTACACTACTGGCTAAAGAGTTCAAACTGAAATTATGATGTTAACTATTGTCGTGGTTTAACCCCAGCCAGCAACACAGCACCACGCAGCCGCTCACTCGCTCCCCCCCCACCCAGTGG
>JAVKLA010000074.1:46059503-46085120 GCA_034782735.1 Sagittarius serpentarius
TATGGTTTTGCAGAAGTTCAGGCAGTAAAAAAAAAAAGCTTTTTCAGAATTACTTGGTTTTTGGAGCAGTGTCAAGTGCTGCTGCCTTGTCTTCCAAAAAGGTCTGATGCTGTGGACCATGTAAGAATCTCTCTCAGTACTCAGAAATACGTTGTGGTTTTGGTTGGGTTGGGTTTTCTTGCATAGGGTTGATTCACCTGTATACCAGCTGTATATATGCATGCAGTCAGGTCCAGAGTTTGTACTTTGACTGTGCATCTATGAGAACTGGAGCCTGTGCTGACTTGAAGAGAGCAGATGTTAATGGTGGTTTTCTCAAGCATTCTGTTGCCCAAATAGGCGCATCTCATTGTGAGAAAAGGCAGTAAAAAGCTGTAAATCTGCCCACTCATTATGAAAGACAACAATAGATTGATTTATGGAGAAAAAGCAACTGTTAGGCTTAGGTAGCCTGTGCACATGAAAACTGAGTTTTACAGTGACTGTATATTACTTCTCTTATTTTTGAGAGCAATTTAGTTCTAACTTAGTCACGAGGGATATTGTATAGGCAAGATGAGTCAGAAACTTTCGTTAGCCTAGATAACACGTCACGGTAACACAGTTATATAAAATTTAAAGTGTAAGCATGTTTTCTTTTCAAGAATAGATTTTTAGATTGTTACTTCCTAACCTGATTTTCACCATTCCTTCTGTATGGACACTTCTTTCTGGTTTTATGATCTCTGTTAGCAACCCCTGTACCCACATACCAGATTTATTCTTTGTCCATGTACACAGATGAGTGTGCAAGTATGTACTGAGAGCTATGCACTTTAAGCCACTGAGCCTAGGAAACAGCAAAAAGGGTATTATGAAGACATACAGCATGGCAGCAGGAAGCAAGACTTCTCAGTACAACCCTCATAAGCCATAACCACTATGAGAAAAATTCTACAGAATTTTTAGATGAAGTAATAGGCCTTTCTCACTAATTTTGTAGAATTTCAGAGAGAAATTTATGTGGTTTAAACAATAGTGGAAAAGCAATGTATAGAACTGTTTTTTAAATAATGTAAACCGATTTTAACAACTCTGTTCTAAAAATCTAGTTCTCTTTTGTAATCTGTGTGTTCCACGTAATTTCTCTGTGTAACAAGGCAATCTTTCTGATTCAATCACTATTACAATCTGTAGGGTCTTAATACCATGGACAGTGTTGGGATGAGGAGAAAGCCAGTAATAGCAGAAGAGTTTTATTTTGAATCCTCATCTTAAGACTTACTTTCTAAGGAAGAAGAAAGAAAACTGTCTGAGGCTTTCTGGCATTTAGTGTGGTCATGTTAGGTCTTCTTCTGTTTTTCGATTCTACTACATCATTACTAATTTGGAAAATGTTGCAACTACAGTATGACAAGGACATAGGAGCCTTAGGTCTGTTATAAACTCATTTAGGCTCTCGTGTAGCCTTTCAAACAAGGCGTTGGGAACTTTTTATTAGGATATTGGCTTTAGTAAAGAACTAGATATGATGTAGTAGCGTGTATGTGTGTTGAGTGCATAGCAATTTCCAGAATGTTTGCCTCACTGACACCTGAAATAAAGATCTTTGAGTATTATTGTGTTCCGTAGTTTTTTTTTCTTGACAGCATGCCTTAGGCAGTAACTAACAGTAAGTGTTTTAGGCAAAAATGTTTCTTACCATGTTACTTATTTTCTTTTTTTTTTTTTTTTCCTTTTCAGTCTGAACAGCCCAGTCCTGCCAGTTCCAGCTCCAGTTCCAGTTCCAGTTTTACACCATCTCAGAACAGCAGACAACAAGGTACCAACAAAGGAGGAGAAATTGAAAGGAATGTGTGAAATGAAGGGGCCAGTAAAAACAGAACTGGTGGCATCTCATTACCACTTTTCTGCTGCCTTTCTCAGCCTGAACTGGCCACAGTTTTCCTTTAGAGACTTTTCCTCAGGTTGTTTTCAGGGCAAAATAAAAGGGGAGAAAATATGCATCTGAGAAAAGGGTGTGAAGCATATTTGTTTTGAAGCACTAAATACATGCCAGTCACTTAACAGATGCTAAACTCAAAGGAGCTTCTGTTTCTGAGGTGGTCCTTTTGCAGGGTTAGGTAGCAATGGCACCTGGTTCCATCTGTGAAGCCGTGCTCGGGAAGGTCTGACTTCCTATGTGAAGCCCAAGGATGTGTGTATGTGGATACTTTCAAAGGGCCATGATGTTCCCATATTATTGGGAAGTGTTAAGAGCGTGCAGTATTTACTTTAGGTACATGGCAGGGGAAAATGATGGTTAGACTTTAAGTTGACTTTAAATTTGCATTTTGGTTTTCTGGCTAATAGTTATGGTTTCCTTGAAACTCGGTAAAGAAATGCATTTTTCTTCCCAGAGAACTTGCCAAGGCAGATTTTCTATAAATAATTTGAGATTCATTCTCCGTGATCTATTAAACTACTTAGTTCCTTCTTGGCCTTTTTCCCTAGGTTTATAAGATTGTACAACTGGTGCATTCTTAGCCAGCTTTTGTTTTGTTATTTGGATCAGGAGCATTAAAAAAGCAGCTTTTGTCTAATTAAAATTGCATTTGTTTTATCCATTTATATTCCTCAATGGTAGATTTGATTTAAGGTTATGAAAATATATTAGCCTCGGGCAGACTGTTTGTTTTTAAATAGATCTACACATGATGCGCATCTGTCCTGCTGCCTTTCTGTAGGTGACTGGTACTTCTTTTCTAATGTATTCTGGCAATGTTACTCCAGGTGAAAGAAAGCAAGAACTGAAATGAACTGTGGTTGATGACTGGCTTCAGGCATTTGTTTTTCACCTGAGGCTAAACAGAACCCCTTCTTGGTGAAACCCCATTTTTGTTTTCGTGAAAACCTCATTAGTGGTGTGAACTGCCCATTACAAGCCAAAAGATTTGGATACCCATTCCTGTATCTGTTAGTTAAGCTGGGCAAAAACCTGTTGACTTAGCATTTTCTTCTGAGCAGACTGGATCCATCCATCTCTTGTGGGTCATATGTAAGACATCACTGACTGTCTTTCAGTTTTTTGAACCTTCTCTAGAATAGATGGGAAATCTTTACTCTGATGTGAAAAACTCTGAAGTACAAGTGTTATATACATCTCCTCTTTCTTGCCACAGTAGATAGTGGTTACTGCTTCTTTCTGGGAGTTCCAGTTAACTAAATGCGTTCATTGCCCAAGCCATGCATTTGTCTATCAAAGGGATGAAGCACCAGGCGTGCTGTGGCATGTTCACACTGTATGTTGTGCTCTGGTCAGAACCCATGCTTTTTTCCCTAACTGGAAGTTACTTGCCAGGGCCATTGCTTTTCTTCCATTGCGTTCAAATTCCAGTGCTCACTCAAGTGTCAGAAAACTGCAGCATGAACTTTTTTCACTTCTTTTTGTTATAAGCAGTGGGCTAACCTAAGGTTCTTCAAGTTGTTCTGCCCTTGGGGCTTACCCTGGTGTTTCTCTGTTTCCTTACCAAGAGCACTTGGGCAGCTCCTCCTTTTCAGTTTCTGCTTAATTATTCTGACCCTTTAGGAGATAACAACTTCTCAAACCCTTAAAAAGGTTGTCATGGAATTTGAAATTAAGTGTTAGCAAGGAGCAGAAGATTAACAGTGACATTGCTATCAGTGCTATAAATGAAAGACCTAAAAATTAATGCTTTGCTGATAGTTAGGAAAGTCTAGTGAAAAAGTTAGCTAGCTGGGTACAAAATGCCTATTCAGAGTCCCAGATGTGGTCCTACTTTAAGTGAAGACTTGTCTGAATGACAGGTTGTTCAATGCCTATGGGGCTGTCAGCGATGGATGTGTCTCAGGAGTCCAAGTTCCTTTTTCTCTGAGAAAGAGGAATAAGCCTGTTAGCAACTTGAGACAGGACTGTCTGATTGTCCCAGAACATAGCAAGGGTGTATCAGGGATAAAATGGCCTTCTGCTATACTTCAAAAAACAACGGAGGCAAGAATAATGAGTTAGTTTAAGCTTAGAGAGCAGGCTGTGTAGGTATAATGAGGAATGTGTGCTGGTTTTCTTTCTGCTTCCATTTAAAAATAAAATCAAGGACTGATATTTTGGGTGACTTGTGAGCATAGCTACCAGTTTGCGTAATGTGGAGTTACATGCTGGTGGTTTATGCTAGATCAGCTGTTCATACGTCATACTAAATTTCCTCACAAAATCAGGTTTTGGTTGATTATTTTACCTTTCTTCCCACTGACCTTTTCCTCTGCTCTTTCATCAAGAGTATGATGATGCTTTCCTTTTGTCTGTCCTTTGCCAAGTCTTTTCTATCATTTTCTTCCTCCTGTATGTTGTGGAGAGGAGACAAATGCATTCTCAAAAGCTGACTTTGGCCTCTGGAGCGGAGTGAGACTCATCTACTCTCAGTGCAGACAAAGACAACCGTCCTCAGCAGGACTTTGGTGGTGGTTGTTAGTGTCTGCCCAGTAAGGTGTAAGGAAACTAGCTTTTTCGAAGTTACGCCTGGCCTGTGGAAATACCTTTGTGTTCTAGCCTTTAATCTCTTTTGAAACATGGAATCCTTTTTCATATACTTACAACAATTTTCTTTTCTAACCCTTTACCTCAATTCACTTAACTCCCTGTGCTGTGTCTCTCATTCACCCACCTCAACAATCAAGCTGGCCAGTAAGAACGTTTTCCAAAGGATCAAAATGGGCAAGTTCTTCCTTCATCCCTGTGCTGATGCTGCTGGGAGTGCCCTCTCGCCTCTCTTTTAAAGGGAATATGTTTATTACTGATCCTATTAAGAGCCAAGGAAGGAGTCCCTTCCCTCCTTCAAGGGTCAGATTAGATATTCAGTCAGGCTACAAATTACCACTTGCAAATAGCTGAGCATTGTCTGCCTGAGACCCAAGCAGGAACAGAAAATGGAGCACAGATCAGCTGCTTCTGCAGATCAACAGTGGTTGTGCGGACAAAAAGCACTTCAGTATAGCTCCCCTTTCCTTGTCGCCTCTACAGGTGTCTGGTCCACCAGGAATTTGCCCATCAGCACTATCTGGGCTTCCTCCCAGCCAACCTTAGGGCATAGAAACAGAGAAGAGAAACTGTTGATCTGAACCTGCCCAAACTGCACCAGTTTATGAAAGTTCTAGTGCAACCCTAGTGGTAAATCGTTCTCAACATTGGCTTTGAAGTCACTCACACAAAACTGGTCAAAATGCCTGTGACCTGAGCCTTGTTAGGTCTGAAATGATCCATAAAGCCGTCCTCCCACGAAGGGAACACCCACCTTGTTAGCAGTATGACCCTGACAGGCAGAGGTCTGTCTTCTGTTCTGGCTGTGACGAGGGTTGACACTCCTTGACTCCCCACCAGCAAACAGAGAATTGCAAGCTTCATCTCCATTTGAAGAACACTCTGAGGCTCGCTTCCTTCATGTTATTACTTTGTGTTTCCTGGGCTGAAGGAATTACAGAACCCTGATCGTAACTGGTGTTCGTGCAGCCATCACCGTTGCTTTTACTTGCTGCTTCATGTCTCAGATGGGCTGTGCTTCAGAGTTAAATGCCCTGTGGCATCACTCTTGCTTCCTTCCCTCTTCTAAGCTGCTTTTGCCCACTTATTTCAAGCAGCTGTAGTTTTACGTTTCCCAGATATGTTAAGTGTATTCCTCTTTCTGTAACTGTCTTTTACAGCAAAATAAGTTGAGTAAAATCAAACCAAAATCCCAAACTGAATTTAATGCATTTTTATGAGCAAGTCAAGCTTTGTACTACCATGGTGTTGCATGGGATTGATGTACTTTTTACATATGAACATTGGCAAAGTGCTTACATGACTTGAAATTGACCCTGAAATAAATCTAACTATATAAAAGCCAGGAAGACAAAGACTGCCTTGGCCAATATGACTTAGTCAGAATGATTTGTTAGACTTTACTGCTCAATACATGGATTAACCTAACAAATGTACTATTACTGATCAGTATGTCCCTGTAGGTCTTCACTTACATATAATACCATTTCAGACAGAAAAAATGCTAAAATGAGCTATGCAAAAGAATCTTGCTTCTGATAATAATACAGTAATAGCCAATTTCTCCTGGCGTGACAGTATTTTACTTCATTCAGCTGTGGTCCAGGCAGCCAGTCATGCAAAGACTTGAACATACGAGTCACTTCACTATCATAAGTCCACTGAAGCTGAGTTGTTCAGGTGAGTAAATGATTCATGGATAAGTGCCTGCAGCGTAAGCCCCCAGTGCATTACTTCATTTGTTTAATGTTAAAGGCTCTCCCCTTCCAACACTGTGTGGGGAGGGTAGTTTTCTGTCATCTACAAAGATGGGTGAATTGCCTGGAACACTGCAAAGTTAACGTCAGGTGTGTATTTTATTGTCTCTGTTGTTTCAGGTCCGTTGAGGTCTATAATGAAAGATCTGCATTCAGATGATAATGAAGATGAATCAGATGAAGCAGATGAGAATGACAATAATTCTGAGCTGGAACGACCTGTAAATACACGAGGAGGAACTAGGAGTCGCAGGTGAGTGTCTTATGATTGCCAGTAGCCTAGTTAGTAATGAGGTGAGGTCTGATGTTCTCAGAGAGCACTGAGTAACAAATGGGCAGAGAATTCAGACTCTCTTTTTAAAGCATATGCATGTAAAAGTGCCTTTTCTAAAAACTAACAGGATTAGCCATTCCCAATACAAACTATTTTTGTACTAATCCATATGGTTGTGATGATCCTCATTCATTTGACTTTCCTTAATTTCATGCCATTGTGACTTCAGGGGAGTAGTCATGATTACTCTCTGGCATAAATGAGATAAAGTGAAGTTCTTCAGTTGCCGGATGAGCTATTCTGTACATAGTCTCATTTTCAAGATCTCTCTGCTTACCAGTTTTAGATTAGGTTGCTAAACTGGATCAGAATCAATGAAATTTGCATTTCAAGTGGTTTCTGCACTATGTGCAGTAGGTAATGTGTAAAAGTGCAGACAGAAGGTAAAGCAAGCGTCTGTCACAGAAATTATTTTTTTAAAAAAGCTTCTGCATCCTAGCTGCAGCCTTACGAGGATGTTCCAAAAAGTCATCTATTCTTCAGGCAGCTTGAAGCTCCATCTCAATGTTGTTGAAAGTTATGGAAAACCTGAAACAGTCTCTTTCAAACCTTTTCATAGTGGGTTCTTTATCTGATCCATAGGGTTTTGTGGAGTGCCAGTGTCAGCTACTGTTTAAATGGGGAGGTAATAGGAAAACAGTGATGGTTGTCAGCTTCTTCCTTCGTGCACTTTAGCAGCTGGAATCAAGGAAAAAAAGACCGAAATGACTAGCGGTTTGAGAATTTTTTCATGTCAGTGATTGTATAAAGGATTGTCTCAAGCTCAGCTTGTCTCTAAGTGTGCCGATTTTGTTTCATTTTTTTAAAAAAACCTGAAGAGTAATGTTTCTCTACCTTCTTTTATCCTAAATAACTATTTTTCTTTATTCCAACAAATAAATATTACCTGTTGTTCCTAAGTAAATGAAGGGTGAGACTGACTAGGAGCTGAGCTTTTTCATGTGGCCCCTTCTGAGATACTAACTTTCTAGATTTTAGCCAGGAAAATGAGTGTTGTTTATGATGAGAAACAAGGAACTTTTCAGTGAAACACTTGTCCAAGTGGGGAGTACGGCTGTTTGGAAAGCTTTTAGAAGAGCAGAAAAGTATCTCTAAAAAACATTTTCCTCCTTCCATGAGGCTAGCAACTGAGATACAGACTCGCTCCAGGACCGTTGGGAACAGCAGTTCAATGTTCGAAATATTTAACCATTTCTGTAACGTTAGCTGCTGTTAACCGGACATGTCCTCTCAGCCAAGTGCAGGCAGCCAGCCTCATTCTCCATGCTACACAGAGCTTTTTCCAGGGTGTGGCCCTGCTCAGATGGCTCTCTTCCATGTGACCTTGATTAATGATGGCTTGCTTAGTGTCCTATCTCAAAGTGCAAGCTCTGTTCACCCCTGTTAACATCCCGTTGTCTGGAGGTGTAATCTCTTGGCTCTGTTTTTCCATAGGGTTAGTCTGAGTGATGGCAGTGACAGTGACAGCAGTTCAGCTTCCTCACCGCTACATCAAGAACCAGCACCACCTTTACTGAAAACCAACAACCAGGTAAAGTCAGGATTCGTAAGTGCAGTCCTGGGGAGCAGATAGTGACACTCTGGTTACTTCAGTGCAGCTACTTAGTCTGTAAACTGACAAAAGAGCTTTTTTTTGAGGAGAAGGAGACGTATTTGGTTTAGCAAATACTGCAGAGCAATGTAATGTTTTCATCAGTAATTTAAGAAATGTGTCCTTTCTGTATGAATTAGCTTTATAAGGTAAACAACACAAACTGGCTTTATAGCGTCAGTCGTACAACCGATACAGGTTTGGGTTTGTATTACCTGTAGACACAGTATGCATCAATAGGTTTATTCTCAGGAGTTTATTTGTTCAGCTCTTCCTCTCTACCCCACCAGTGTTTATCTAGAAGATACAGTACTTTTCACTTTACTAGAAGACACAAAGTTTTTACTTCACTATCAGAGTACTTGTTCCGTATCTGTAAGAGTTAACTGGTACTATTTTTGAGGTAGGAAAGTAGAGTAGTTCTGTTTTCAGAGAACAGAAATTAGATAACCTAGAGCTGCAAAATACATCAAGGAAAAATGAGAATTAGAGTTTGGGAGTTACCTCAGCCTCAGTCACCAATAAAGTAAGGCTCTCTAAATATAAAAACTAAACATAAAAGCTGATACTATTTTTAAAAAAATAATAATTTATAAAATACATAAATTGTCACTTATTTTAGGGAGCCATAATTCACTCCCAGTGTCAGTTGGATCATACACAAAGTAGTCATGAAATTTACAGAGTGGCAGTAAATGGCTGCTTACGGTATTGAAATAGTTAGAGTAGTGTCTACATATATTAACAAAAGTTTGTGGTTTAGATGGCGGATGTTATGGATGTGTCTTTCCTATATCTCTTAGGTTAACTGCTTCAGTTATCTGGCAGGAATTATTTACTTGTCATTGTTTCTCTAATAAGGTTTCCAATACAAGCTTACCAATAGTGCAAAACCAAAACATTATTATTCATGTCAGTTAAGTTCAAATACACTGTGGAGAAGAAACAAAACAGGAAGTAGTTTGTACACAGAGAGAGGAAGGAGATTCCATGTCCAGAAAGCATTCTTACTATCCACCAGAAACTCTGTAGGCTTTTCTAAGTTGATGTGACAAAAGATACAAGTTTTTAAGACAGTCTTTTGGAAAAAAAGCAAACTATAAAGATGAAGAATATTTAATTTACTGGAGACATAAGCACAAGGAAAATAAAACATCCATCTATGGCTTGTTGTTTAATGAAGACTAACTGCTACAGAGGCAGTGTAATTGTTAAGTAATTGTGAGCCTTAATACCAGCAGTCCACTCAGTCACATCTTTCATGTTCCTTTCCTCTTCGGTGATCTAACAGAAGGTCCACCTGCACATTTAGAAACTCCAAACAGTACCAGTGTGCCAGCTAAAACTGAATGTCACTTACTTTCTTCCATTTTTATAATCAAGCTGAAAATTAGAAATTTAGGGATGCATTATGAGAATTAAATTGTATGGGCCATAGCCATATTTGAAATCTCTGCTTGGTAGCATAGTACTGCATGCCAGGATGATGCTTTTGAGTGATGAAATCAGGCTTGTGTTGACTAAGTCCATTCATAGGACTAAAGAGCTAAGACAGAGTTAGTATTTCTATAAGCTTCCTCAGATGTGATTATAGCTTTGTCTCATCTAAGTGAAAGTGTTTAAGATGTTAGATTTCAATTACACATCTAGAGCAGTGTAAGGAAGCAACTTTTCCAAATATACTGTGTCTTTACTAAGGTTCTATTTCAAACCGAGAGTTTTCCTCCTTTAAAATCAAGAAAAGCATCTAAAAAGTACTGGATCCATGCCTAGAGGTCTGGGTTTTTTCAAAATAAGGCTTTTTCTTCCACTGGCCTACACAGCAGTAACCCCAGGGGCTGTTGAAGTGAAGAACTGGGATTTTTCTTCAGAAAAGTATGTTTTGCTTTCTGGCCATGCATCACTCTTGGATTAGTAAATCCTTACGTAAGGTTAACTCAGATCTGCAGTCACTTTCTCTGTATAGGGAAATAGCTGCCTGCCTCCTGAATTCTTATGGTGCTGGTCAACCTGGGAGGCATATATGCAATTTTAGTCATTTATACCAAGGGAAGTAGAAATGAGAAGGAACTTACAGAAAGCTGTCAGTGAGGCTTCTTGCTAGTTTAGAGCACTTGCTTTTACAGGCCTTATTTCCTTGTTTTTTGCTGAGTTTTGTCCTGTGTTGTGACTGTCCAATGTGGTTTTGGAGATAATCATGCTAGTGATGTTAGTTTTACTTACAATGAAATGTGAAACAAAATCTCCCATAATCTGTGATTATTTATTTTCCTTTGATGTTTTTCAGAAGAACTGATCATATTCCAGGTTAGGAATGACATCGTGATTTTTTTTTTTTTAACTCTACCTTATCTTCATAAAAATGTTTGTTATGTGTGTAAAAATGGAAAGAACAATCGACAGTTCTGTTTCCCCAAAATATTCCTCACCTTAGTCCTAAAATTTTCATATTAAACATGCTGTTCCGCTGCTTGCTGACATGCTCTTCTTGACTGTGGTTCAGTACTGGATGAAGCATTCTTGGTTTGTGTATGTGGTGGTAAATGGCTTTGTATGGTGTTAAAGGAAGGGTGCCATGTAAGTGCAAGAGAAATTACCGTCACTTTTTTTTTCAGTTACAACTCATGTGGTCATTTCAGAGACTGTGTTTCAGAATTGCTATTGTAAAAGAAAAAAGACATCATTGGGGGAAAAAAAAAACAGGAAAGTTATACTGATCGTATGACATTTCAAAGGCACTGGAGAGTACCTCACCATCATTTTGTAACTGCAAAATCAGACCTCTTATCCTACCAGCATACAAAAGATACAAAAAGTGTTGAGGAGGCTTTAAATGACATGAAATTAATTCTTTTAAGGATTAATAATATCAATGTCACCTCATTCCAGCAACTAATTTTCTGCTGTAACCTGTTTTTTTTCTGAAAAATGTAAATAGGTTGTATGGATTAAAGAATAAAAAGCTCAGTTTGAGTTTTGAGTTTTGATTACATTTTCTCCAGATGTTACATTCTCTGTGTATTAACTGATAGCAGAATTTTTCATGAGTAATTGCATCCAATGTTGCATTATTTTTTACAGGATTTTCTTTCTTTTCCAGATTTTAGAAGTGAAAAGTCCAAAAAAGCAAAACAAATCTGACAAACAAATAAAGAATGGGGATTGTGATAAAGTAAATGACAATAAGGTAACAGTCCAGAATGTGATACTGATGTATTTACTAAACACCAACCTGTGTTACAGAATGAAAATCTTAGTACATCTTTGTTGTGGGTTCCTTTAGGTGCAGACTTTTTCCTGTAATTTTCTTCTTCTGTGCTATTTTGGAAGTGTTTTCCTTCTCTTTGATACATGTGGTGATTTGGCAAATGTCGCTGGTTGGGAATCTGCCATTTATTATTTATTTTATCTACTCTCTACCATGAGTTTGCATTGTGCTTCACAGATGAAGTGAAAATTTTTGAAGAGGAGAATTCACAGCTGTATTCCTAGCTAATAAATCAATCAGTTAAAAAAGTATATATACTTTCCAGAATCCCTTCTGAAGGCTGTGCGTTAGGAAGTGGCAGTGTGATTTAGCATGTTAGCTAGAATGTTACGAAGCAACAGTTACCGTTTAACACTGAGACAGAGTTTTGTTTAAAATCATGTCACCTGGCCATGCGTAAGAGCTCTAAGTCCTTGTGTGAGTGAACATAGCACAATTTCCCAGTGTGGACAAGTTTCTCTGAAGGTTCATATTTTGCAGGTATTAGTGTCAACTTTGTGATAATCTGAGGAGGGAGACCAAAGTTTCAGTATCTGTTGCTAGATTTTTCAGTGGCCTGGTGCATACACTTTTTGGTTTCTTAAGCTGGATGTGATCTCTCTCTCTGCTTGAAAGAAAAAAAGGTTTCTGATGGCTCAGGCTGAAGGAGAAAGCTGATAACTGGGTGGAGAGGTGGGACATGTTTGACATTCCAGGAAGGAGGACGGTGGAATTTACCGCTGGATTAATCTTTCTTGATCTTTCTCCCCTTCTGTCTCCCTGTTGACACAGAAAGTTAATTATGTAGCTTTAGAGAAAAAGAGGGATTTGATTGTGAGCCTTTGGGTTTGGGTCTTATGTGGAAAGGCGGGAGACGTTTTTTAAAGATGCTGTTTTGGCATCCCCAGTCTGTTTGACACTTTTTACCACAGTTGAGATATAGACATTATCTTTTACAACAAAGGACCACCTGAAAAGGTTTGCATTGGCATGAAGTATCTAGGAAAACCCACAAAAACTTATGTTTGGATTGTATTAAGCTAGAAAAAGCTACACTACTAAATAAGAAAATATAGCTCAAAGAAGATTTAAAATAAAGTTTCTATTTGTATTGCTTTTGAAGACATCTGAAGTTTTTAAAATACGTAGCTATGACTTAATTAACAAGTGCTTTATGGGGGTGTGTGTTTTGTTTCTAGGCATATCTCGATGAACTAGTAGAGCTCCACAGAAGATTAATGACATTGAGAGAGAGACATGTACTGCAGCAGGTGAGGAGCGCTCTCATGCAGTATCACAGCGTGCTTGTTGAAATTGTGAAGTCACATCTATTTTTTTGCCTTCATCTAAAACTCTGTAATAGTCGGGTTTAATAGCCTTCAAGCCTGTATAATCCATATAAGCCCATTACCACTTTCAGTGCAGCTTAGGGAATTTTTACACATACTTTAAATTGTGTTGTCACAGTAAATGACAGACTAAAAAAAATGCTTATCTGAGCTAAATTTTTCACCAATTCATTGTTATGTTTCTCAACATACTGTATCAGTAATTCAGAAAACAGGATGGGAGAACGGATACGGTTGTGGTAAAAATCTTTTTGCTTTTTCCTGAAAATGACTGGTGCTTTCTTTCTCAGAAACAATTAAAGATGTTTTCTGTGGCAAACAGAAAACATGAAATTCAAAGCAAAACTCACTTTGGGGAAAAACACAATATATTCATTGAGTATCCTGAGTAAAATATGAAAATGTGCAAACCGAGAAGGCTCCAAATTTATTGAAAGGTTATGCAATAGTAAGAACAGAGAATAGTATTCTTTGTTTTGGGCGGCATTGTCAGGTACTATTGAATTACAAATTGTGAAGATTAAACAATAAGCACTGTTAACAAAGCAGATGTACCTGTAGCACAGATGGGTTTATTATGTTTAGCGCAATTATGTGCCAGTTGTGGACATGTTGTAAAGAGGGAAATTTTACCACTTGAAATGATTGCAATCACTCATCAAATTTCTCAACACTTATCCAAGTGTGTTAAAAATATTTTGTAAGCCCCAGCATTAACCTGTTCGTTAGTTCAGGCTCAATATTTTGGGTAAAGATGAGAAAACAATTGAGATGTCAGTGAAAAGGAAGACCAGTTAAGTATATTCTTAATGAAACAGGAATTCTGATAGCTTTGTCAGATTTCATGTTACAGTACACAACGATGCGTATTAGTTATCCTTCATATTTAATGTACTGTTGTTTCCCAAGTTCCCTTTTGTCTACAAAGGGAATCAAAGCACACTTTTAGAATGCTGGCAGAGGCAAATTTTTATCTACATTGGGAAATTACTGTGCAGGAGGCTAAAAGGTAGGAATTGCAACACCCTCTCCACTTTACATTATTCATTAATTTTTAAAGAGTTCACATAAAAAGTGAATCTGAAAAAGCCACTGTATTGTAAATTCATATCCTGTCTTTGCTTCTTGAACATTTATTTTCCCAGTTATCCAAGGCGTAGCTTTTGAATGGTTTCATTTCTGGTAGATCTCTGTAGCCAGGATTATGCAGTTATCAGCTATCAGTATGGAACTGCACCACTGTCCTAGCCCACGCAGTCTGGCCATAAATTCGCTTTCTCTAGGACTGTATTGACAGCCTGCAAAGCAAAGGGCTTAGGTGGCTTCATGTGAAATTTTGAAAAAGAAAACCATCTTCAAAACCTTTTATGCAAAGCAAAGATAAAAACAAGGAAGAAACGTTCTTTCCCCGTGAGGGTGGTCTAGCAGTGGAAGAGAGTCCTGGAGAGACTGTGCTGTCTCCATCCTTGGAGCTTTTAAAATCCTGACTGGATAAGCCCAGTGCAGTCTGATCTGACCCCACGGCTGAGCCTGCTGTGGGCAGGGCTGAGACTAGCAAAACCCCTTCCAACTGGAATTCTTCTGTCATCCTAAGAAATATTTTCCAAGAAAATAGGGTGGTTCAAATTGAATCCATAATCTTCTTTCTCATCTAGTATCTTTTACATGTATCTGGTGGGGAAGAAATATTTACCATTGTTAGAAAAGCAATGGGTTTGTCTACTAAGCTTCTTCAGTCTGACGTTGGAGTACTGTTATAATCTACTTCATGGGAAATTACTAATACAAGGAAAAACTGTGTGAAAAGACATAACTGGGCTGGAAATTTGGATTATCCTATCCTGAGTAAATGAAAAAAGAACGGTATATTCTCGCGCATTTTAAACTAAAGATAAACTTTTTCTTTTCCCCTGAGTGTATTTATCAGACAAGAGAAAGCGTTCATTCATTGACCTTTGCCTCACAACCCTTGTGAAGAGTATGATTTTGATACTGTAGGCAATGACTTCTCATAGCATAGTGTTTAATTAGTTATATTATAAAAGGTAGGTTGATGTAGAATCAATGTTGCCTGGTTTCCTGGGGGACTGTTCTTACAGATTGTTTCCCTTTGTTTGGAGTGTGTGCAGGCTATTGATACAACCCCAGTGAAAGCTGGGTTTATGGCCAGACTATGGCTAGGACAGTGGTGCAGTTCTGTATTGATAGCTGGTGACTGCGTAATACTGACTACAGAGGTCTGCCAGAATTCAATGGAAGAGCCAAGTTACTTGCCAGTTATTTGTCGGCCAGTCTGCACTAGCAAATGCTGTTATAAAACAAATAATGCAGTTTAGTTTTAAAGCCTTTAATCCCTTAATATTCTGCAGTTCATTAGTTCATATGATTTTATAAATTTACAGAAATATGTTCACAATATTGAATGGATAACTTGCAGAGCATCAGTGCTTCTCTGCATTACAAATAATCTGTCATCCCATCTTACATGTTCTTACTGCTTTGCAGCTGTGTAACTAATGTAAAATACTTCCAGTAAGCACAGAAATAAAGAGTACAGAGCTGAGAAAATTTTTAGGAATGAATGCGAAACTTCTAGACCAAGAAACAGGAGTATATAAAGACTATAGAAGTACAAAGGTCAGGAGAGCAAGGGGTAACACTGCAGAAAGGGATGGTGGTTACTGCATAAGAAGAGGGATTGATTGAGTGCAAAAATACACACCAGAAAACTGTGAATAGCTGCAAGAGTTTTAAAGGTGGTGACTGTTGAAGTGGAATGGTGGTGGAGTTGTGTGTTCCTGAGTGGTGATTGTCATCTCTTTAGTTTATGTCAGGGCAGGTAGTAATCTCTTGCACATGTCAAAGTCTGCTACCCACAGACTTTCAGGGAATTTTTAGAGAAGGGACTTGCAAGAGAAGAAAGAAGGCATTGATCATTCAGAAGTGCTGGCTTTTGAAACACGCTGTGGAATGTGAAAAGGAGAGGACAGGTTTTTGCAGTCTCAGCTGTTACCAAGTCCATAGGCATGACAGCAAACAGGAATACAGCCAAGTTGGAAATGAGAAATTGTATCTGTTTGAGAACGTGCCTTTTTCGCAAGAGACGTATTTCTCTTTGAGACACTTTGTTAAAGAAAGCTGAAGTAAATCCACAAAAAAGAGGGAGGAGACAGGAACTGCAAGTGCCTGGGTATATAGCAAAGTAATCCTGTTGTAAAATGATACTTACAGATATGTAAGAATTGCCCAAGAGGGAGAAGGCAGGTGAAAAAGAACGTATGAGCAAGAAATTAGTCCTGTGAGATTCACCTGAGCAATATTTATGTGAATATTGGACCATGGCTAGACAGAAATTGGTCTGAAACTACATTTTAAAAAGAAATATCTCTCCCACCTCTTTCACTGTGAAGAAAGGGTTTGGGATTTACAGTGATGAGCGTTTTGGTTTTGGGTTTGTTTTTTTAACTCTGTGATTTCCAGCAAAATAGTAGGGGTAACTGAGTCTGCAATCAGGTGTTAATCTGCATGTCCAATATATTTGGCTGGCTAAAACTGGGTTTCTAACTCTGCATTTTCAGTGCAGATGATGTTAGCATGACCCCATGAAAGGCAACAAGATTTCTAGTAAGACTTTGCCCCTTATTTTGAGGCACCAGAAATCACGCCTTGAACTGGTAAAAAATCTACTTAAAGCCAGCGCACTAGACAGCACAGGCATAAGGAAGAAATTGAGAGTATGCAGCCCTGCTGAAAATTACGTTGCTCATGTCCACAAGATGCTTAACTTCAGATGGCAACTATCTTCTGAGAATTTTCTGCAAGGGGCAGCTTGCCAGTCTGGACACTATCACATGGCCTAAGATCCTCCGTAAATTGAAAAATGACTGTCATTAGTTGCACTTTGGCTTCCTTAAACACACACACTCATTTGCATGTTTAAAGGCAGATAAGTGGTTGTACTATGGTGGATAATGATGAAACTGAGCTGGAGAGACATGTAAACAGAGATGTACATTACAGCAGAAAAGCAAAGCTTACTACAGCAGGAACAAATGGGATAATTTTGTTCTTTGCAGCCTGAGCTCTTGGAATAAAACATTTTAATGCTGTGTTTTTAATATGATAGCTGTCAGACTTCCTGGCAACTAATCTCCTTTTATTCTTTTTCACGTATTTCTGAATAGCATAAGGATGCATAAGCTAATACTGTAAGTCATGAATTCCTCAATGACTGGCACACAGTCGGATGTTTTTTCATTGAGCTGTCTGGGTTTATCTTCATACATTTTTGTACATCCATTAAAACTTTTGGGGTTCATTTCAGTCTGATTTACCAGATGCCCTGACATAGTGGCTATACTTCTTGAGGGCTGGATGAGGGATATGTTTAAAATGTTTGTATTTCCCTTGGCCTAGAGCTTAAAAACCCAAAGTAGAACGTGATCAATAGAAGTGTATATCAATTTTTTTTAAATATACAGTGCTGTTGAAAAATACAAGTGTTAACACTTTCATGTAATCTTTGTTTCTAAAATGAGGTATATTGCTGTGGGGGTTATGAGGGCTCATATTCTTCAACTGTAACACAAGGAAGCATAAGACAGAATTGTTTAGCGTAGCTACATCTTCCTGGCCTCAGCTTCTGTAAACTTCTTGTGCAGCCATTTATTTATCACACAGTAGATATTTGGAGCCCAAGCCTGAGATTAGATTCCTAACTTTACAAAAGGAGGCTGGATTGACTGCTTAGCTTCTCTCTTAGATTAGGCCCAAGACAGTGCCAAAAATGAGACAAATAACACATATGAAAGTTTCCTTCTGGTAACAATCAGGTTTGTGCCATTTCATTTTTTTCTCTCATGTTAATTGCAGAACAGTAGGAGATGGAAAAGTGTTACAAGAATCTGTGAATCAACAAATGGACAAATGAAGTTGACAATTTTAGATTAAAAATTCCCATATGGAGAAAAGTTAAAGCCAAGAAGCACAGATTTAAATGAAGTATTAAAAAGAGCAGGATTGTTCCTAAGTACTTTCAGAATTTTGGACAGCTGCAAACCAAATTAAAGAGATTTTACTTTTATTTTTTTCCAATCTGGCAAATGGGAGGTGATTGGGAAGGGGAATTTTTACTGTAATTTCCCTCTTATTATTTTATCTGCTTTCCATTCTGTTTAATCCACCCTGTACTGTGTCATTCCATGACTGACAATACACATAAAGTTATTTCATTTATGATCAACATAGTCTTTTTTTCTGTGGTCTGAGGAGAAAAAGCATCTGCTTATATAATGAAATGGGGAGCGGAAAATTACAAAAGATTTAGCTTAAATTGATTTTTCTTTTTCAAGTTGGTGTATTCCTACCAGATTTGTCATTTTAAGGTATTCTCTGTAAGCCATGTGTGCGTACGTCTGTATCTCCTCCAGCTGTGGAAAAGGAATTTCAGTCAGAGCAGTAAAGCTCAAACAAGCAAGGAATATCTAGCAGCACCGTTTCAGTGGAGGTGTATGTGGAAGCCCTAGAACTAATGGATTTCAAATTGAAGGGTGCAAACAGGACATTGAACCTAGCCTGAGTGCTGCAGAAGGAGTGGTTGGAAAGACTGAGCAGAAGAGCAATGTTCCATCAGTCCATGACACTACCCAGAAGCCTGCTTCAGGATGGGGTGCCTTTCTGTGTGCTCACTTGGGCTGTCTGTCTCTTGCAATGAAAATGTGCATAAGAGATTCATAGCCAGAGTGTGTTGGCACTGTGTTAGCCCTATCTGACAAATAATGCTTTGGCTTTCCAAGATGCTGAATGGTTTTTTAGGTAGGTGCACATCCTAAAACTTAACATGTCTGGAGTTACTTGTTACAGCAATTCCGTGTGTATGACCGCTCTTTAAAAATGTAGACTACAGTTCAGACACTAAAAATGTAAAAACTGCAGAAGGGCACAAGTTAGATATCTACTGTTGATTTCACAGAATCATAGAATGGTTGAGGTTGGAAGGGACCTCTGGAGGTCATCTGGTCCGACCCCCTGCTGCTCAAGCAGGGACATGTAGAGCCAGTTGCCCAGGACCATGTCAGATGGCTTTTCAATGTGATCAAGAATGGAGACCCCACAACCTCCCCGGGCAAACTGTGCCAGTGCTCAGTCATCCTCACAGGAAGAAAGTGTTTCTTGATGTTCAGAGAGAACCTCCTGTGTTTCAGTTGGTGCCCATTGCTTCTGGTCCTGGTTGAATGAAAGCTGTGATTATAGATTAAATAGTCACCGGAAGTGAACTTATGCCATTGGTAGGAGTCTTTCATGGTTGATTCGGTTTAAAAAAAATGGATTTAAGTCTATTACTTTAGAAATAACTGCTGGTATGTGAACTAACAGTTGATGAGAGAGCTCTTGAATACATTTTTTTTTTGTTTGATATGGACTAGATTCTGTAAGGATTTATTTCTTTCCCTTGCTTGCAAAAAGGCTTATGCCAATTATTTTCTAAACTAACCTGCTTAGGAGCTGTGCACATAGTAAATATTCCAGACAGAGATCTTCCTGGGTTCTTTTTATTTGTTTGGGCTTGGGGGGGTTGAGTATGCTCTTTTTTTTTTTTTTTTTTTTTTTTTTTTAAAGACTGACTTAGAAAGTATGCAGATTTTCATTTAGCATTTGAAAAATATATTCTTAATGGTAATGTTTGCTGGAACAGCAGATGGGTAAGCTGGCATTCTGGTTGATGATCTTAAAAAAACCAAAACAAATGAGGTCCTGTAGTCTGGACCATATTTCTTGTCAGAAGGGAAGTGAATGATAAGGATAATCGTTTAACCTGCGAGTACTGGGGCAATTGGGCTTGTTTTATGCCTTTCATATGATACTTAGTGGCATGTTAATATATTCAGTAGGCATGTAAAACTGCTGAAATTTTCAGCTGCATCTTTTTTTTCCTTTCAGATAGTAAATCTTATAGAAGAAACTGGACACTTTCATGTCACAAATACAACCTTTGACTTTGATCTTTGCTCACTGGACAAAACCACAGTCCGTAAACTACAGAGTTACCTGGAATCGTCTGGAACTTCCTGAGGATTCAGTATCTGGCTCCATCAAAAACTATTCTTTAAATGAAGCATTCGGAGTGATGCAACCAAAATGGGGAATAAAAAACAAAACAACCCTCTTCAGCTTTGTTTTTTCTTAAAGCCAGTCATCTCTTGATAAGGGAGAGGAAAAGTGACAAGACTCAGAGGACCACTCTTCTCAAGAAGAAAATGCTCTGGAAGAGTTTGCCTGGATAACCTTGAAAAACGAACACACAAAGACAAACAAAAATACTTGGTCTTAATGAATGTGTATGGTATCATGTATCTCTCTGTGGCGTTCCAATCCACAAGACGAATGCATGTTCAACACACTGCCTTATTACATAACTGATCTATTTATTCTTGCATACATGTATTCTAAAGTCAATGAGTCATTGAATGACACTACCGGATGTTGCAAGTAGTGGGATCCCATGTGTGCTCTTTTGATGCAGTACTATCATAAGCCTAGTAACCTTACTCATGTTAAAATGCCACTTCTTGCTGTCTTTCTCTAGTCACTTAAAACACTACGGTCTTGTTTCCATTTCTGCAGTTCCAGGAAACAAGATACAAAGTTGGGGACCAAACAGTGGTCCTGTATTTTGTTTCCTGTCTGCCACAGTAGGCTGGACCACAGCAGGTTGGACTGCAGGTCCTTGATTCTATCCATTTATTGATCTTGACCATGGTAGAAAATGCACCAAATATGATCATATGACTTGCTGTCTAGCCTTAGTGAATAAACCAGTAGACTTTCAACAAAAGGTTTTATGTATACTGTCCTGAATCCAGCATCTTTTGCAGTTTACATTCTTGTGTCTGTTTTAATGTTATAAAATTAAATATATATGGGAGTGAAGGTGTTCTTCAGGATCATGATAAAAGAAGAAATACTGGTCCTGTCTTCTAAAGAAATGTTGTAGAAAATTCTTAAGTTGGAGCTATTTATTAGTATGAGTTTCAGTACTCCTCTGCTGCCAGTGTGTGACTCACTTTTACCATAAAACTATTTGCATAACATTTTTGTTTGTTCATATAATACATGGTCTGCTTAGTTTGTTTTGAGGTTTTGTTTCTGGGTTTGTTGCATTTTTTCAACTGCTAAGTTAAAACCCTTTATTTGAAAAGAAAGAAATATGTTGCTCTACAGTTACATGTTGGAATAAATACATATATGATATATTGTATATATATGTGTGTGTGTATATACACATATACATGCACCTGTATATATATGTATACACACACACACACATGCATTATATGCTTTTTACACTTTCTAGATTTTGGTATCTGTTCAAATAGCCTGCTTGTGTTTCCAGAAGGATTTCTTGTCTATAAAACGAGTATTCTTTCATCCCATCCGTTATTCCTTAAACTCAAATGAGAGGATGTCTACTCAGTTTCACATCAAAGCTCCATGCTCTCATATTGCTGATGGTTTCTTGATGATATAATCACCCTTCTATTAGAAGTTCAAATCCCCCAATGAAAAGAGAAATGAATTTAAAAATACTTCTGGATGCAAAGTTTTATTCAGGTTTACTAGCCTTAAAAAATGTATCTTCTTTCTGGACAGGCCAGTATGTCATGTGTATGCTTATATGCCACATGTAGTCTGTATGTGTAGAGCTGAACAGTAGTATCTGTATGACTTACTGTTTCATGCGCACAGTTTGTGCAGCACTGTAAAACTAAATTCCTGTTGGGGTTATTTTTTATTCCAATGGTAAATCTTAATACTGTTTCTTTAAGTCCAAAGAAAATTTTACACTTCACTGTTTTTGAGCGGGTGGGATACGGGTTGGGTTGGGGGGCTTTTTTCTTATTTAAAATGTTTGACCACACTCTGCAGGAAGTTCTTCCCGGGCTTCCCAAGAATAAGTGTACTTTTTCAGTAATGTTATGACTCTTATTGATGATTGGCATGAAGCATACTTGAAGTGTTATGTTGTTCTTTTAAGTCCATGTCTTAATGTGCAATTGGGGGGGCTGGCGGGAGGAGTGGGAATGTAATTTTAAAGTTACTTTTCACATAAGACAGGTGATGGTGGGGAGAGAGAAGGAGTGCACGTGAAGGGGATAAACTTCAATTTTTATGGATTATTTTATATGAAAATGTTTGAAAATCTAAAAGCAACCTTAAAAACTTTTAGTCTACTAGTGTCTGTTCAGCTTCCTCTTTTAGTTATATCAGATACATATAGAATTCTGTCCATTTTGACTTTTCTAACTAAGTTTTGTGGTAAAAACTCACTGAGTTTCAGGAGGGAAATAATCCCACGACACTTCTTGTATGACTATTACACTGTTTTGTTAGAAATGGTGAAATGAATCATTTTACCCTTAAAATACCAGATAAGCTTTGTTATACACTGAGAACAGGGGTGGAAGAAAACAGCAAATAGGAAAATAGGCATAAAAGGGAGATGACAGCAATTAGAGTATCAAGTTAGTGCTGAATTTCATGCAAATTATGGATCATCCTCAAACTCTTAAATTTTCTAATTCAGTGGGAAAGGGAAGAAAATAAGACTGCAGCGTGTGTGTGTGTGTTGACTTTTTAACAAAATTCTGATAGAATAACAGTTACTAAGTGTTGATCTAAATTAAGAAAAGATTAGCTATTTTCATCAAATTTTGCATGCAGAACACAAATCCTTGTTCACTTAATTTCAAACATTCATATTACTCTTAAAGAAAAATAATAAGATACCCTTCCAAGTCTTTAACGTATATGAGCATTGATCTTTGGGATGGGTTAAAGTGTTTTCGCAATAAATGTTTTGGAGTTTTACTTAACATCAAGCTGTTTAAAACAAAGTTATATGTGAGAATTTGGATTAATTCATTGAGGTGACCAAACAGAGGTTAGCAATGTGCAAAGAAAAGTTACAATGTCTAAAACATCATTTTCAGTGTGAATGAGTCACTGTTACTAGAACAGTAGTTGTATCCAATAGTACGGACAGTAAGGAATAGTTCTCATCTCACCACTAACTTTTCTCCTCAGAAAGTGGATGTCCAATTGGGTAGACAAGTTAATATCTTTTTAGAAGTTTGAATCCACAGGGAGGCTTGACAAGAATTTCAGTATCATCTAGATTTGAAGGCCATCTTAGTCCATCCTAAAGAGAAAGAGCAAGAAAGGACGAAGGGGCATACACTGAAGTGAGGAGAATCTTCCAAAGTAAAAAAAAAAAACATGCTCAGTCTTCAGTCCTTGGATTGTAAGAAATGGTTGATCATTTTTCTCTCTCTTCTTCTCATTGGTTGGGTGTTTTTAGGTTAGGTCTACACTTTCAGAAGCAGAGTACACACAGTACAGTGCATTTGGAGAACCCAGTACATTTCTATTAAAGTTTCTTTTAGTCTGGGGGAAGTAAATTGTAAGTTCTTGGGTTTTGCCATACCCATTGTCCTTCTTTCACAACCTCACAGTGAAGTAAAGTATGTTCACAGTCTGGTTTGGGTCCTTGGTCCTTGCTTGGTAAGTATCATAATTTTCTTAGGAGCTATACCACTGTTCTGGGTCTCTTGGACAACCCGTTGATTTCAAGGCCCATTACTTAGTTTGCAAAATTAATGGGAAAGCTGTAGAATGATCTGAAGAGAAAACTGCCCTGTTCAGTTGTATGCATTGTCTTACTCCAGACACTGCTCTGATGCTAAGATGTTTGATTTGCTTCATACCATCTTGGTTCACACACATTATATCCCATCTTTTATCACTTGCAGTTTAATGGCAAACAGTGTATTTTTTAGCAAACTCTTCTTTCCAGTCTATAGAGGGACTTGTTATTCTTGTGCTTGCTCATTGGTCCATTGAGTTGCACAGTTTGTTGTAGTGCAATACACTGAAATTGAGACTTCTGGTGAAAATTTTGTCGGACTTTCAGCCACAGCAGGAGCTACCAGAAACTGCAAAAATAAGCAGTGCAAAACATTCCAAAGTTTAACAAGTGCAAGGCATGTGTTTTTATGAGCCGCAATAGTTTCCTTAATCGTTAAGCAGTATACAGTAGAATGTAGTGTATACCAGGAAGCTATTCTGTATACTGTACCAAGAAGCTTTACTGTTGGGCATAAAAGGCTTATGAACAGATGATGGGGACTAAAACTCATACAGCTGCAGTGCTTTTTTGTGTGCTTCGGAGTTAATCAGTGCATTAACACAGCTGAACCAATTACATTTACAAGGCTGGCTCTGAGTGAGCAAATAAATTAACATCAAAGCATAATCACATAAGGGCCTTGCATTTACTTGAGCAGCAAGAAATGCCACTATGACTAGACAGGAAAGAGAAGTGTTACCACAGTGAGAACAATACCCTTTAGGGGAAGGGGAGAACTGAAAAAAAAAAAAAAAAGATCCCTTAGCAGCTGGATGTTGTTCCTTACATTAACACAGAGAATACAGTTTGCTGGTCAGCAGTTCTGTCTGCTGTAAGATAGGGTGACAGCTTGCAGAGTGACAGCTTCTTTGGTTCATTGCTGTAGTAATTGTGTTGTTGCTGACTTGATGAGAGAGAGATGTATTGCAGCATCACACAAAAATTTAAGCTGTCTTTTGGTTTGAGATGCTAATGGCTCTTTAACATTTATTTGAATATTACATCTTATTTATGTTCTATGTTTTACCTCAGACAGATTGATTCTATTGCAAAGTGATAATCTTGCATTTTTAATTCTTCATTTACTAATTTTTCCAGTCTGAAAATCTGAGCAAAGTGAAATGTAGGTCTGTGAATGCAGCAGAAGGTGTGTTTTCATCATTGTTTAGTATAATTCTGACTGGAATTAACCCTTACCTGAATGTTATATCAAAGAGTCATGAATTTTCCTATGTTCCGTCAAAAAACTGATGTTATAAAGCTGGAATTTCCATTAGTAAACTTTACCCTTCTCCTCACAGTGAGGAATAAACGATTACCTTTTATCATTGCTCACAGGGAGACAGAATTCAAAGTCTGGGACCTGTTTAGGAAACAGTAGGCTTGTGAAGCTATCAGTTGCACCTTTTTAGTAAGACCTAGAAATAAAGCCTATCTTTTTAGGGAAGGAAAAGAAAGGGAGGAAAAATCAGGTAAAAATATTTTTATACACCTCTGATGAAGGTGATTTTTACCGTTTCAAATCCTTAATCATCTAATGGCCAGTAGAGAGACTACGTACAAACCATTAAGTAAACAAAGGTATTGAAAAGAGAAATAAGTTGTATTAAAAGCCTGGCCGCACAAGTAACAAGGTCGTAATGCTGATACTGCTTTCAGTGCAGGGCAGACATTCCTAGCACATGTGGTTTGTGTATCCATGTCTGAGTGGGTGGTCTAGAAAATGGTGCAAGTGCCACAGGAGGGCTTAATTTTTGAGTAGTGCGGTGGAGGCACTCAGGATAGGCTTAGCCAGCACCTTCTAGGCTATCCAAGATAAAGCAGTTTTCTTTCAGCTTTCATGAACAGCTAAGTTTTCACTTTGCCTGTTCATTTAAATATTTGAATTCTTTTTTGCAACTATTATTAGTTGCCACTCAGAAGTTTCGTGCTTGCTAGGGACCTGGTTAGGTTTGGGTTGGGGTTATTTTGATGTGGTTGTTACTTTCTTTGGGCGGGGCATGAGAAGATAGAAGTGGAACATGGTAGTGACTTTTTAATTTTCATTTTCTACTTCTGTCCAACACATAACAAGCCTCTGAAATGTTTTCACTCAGATATTCTCTTATGTGTGGGAAGAAGTTAATACTGCTTTCATTGGTG
>JAVKLA010000074.1:46095480-46109890 GCA_034782735.1 Sagittarius serpentarius
TATTTTCTTACTATTGCCGAAAGCATTAACCGTTGATTGCATAGAAATAACTCTTTTAATGAAAATTTGATAGTTATTAATAGTCAAATTAATGGTTAATAGTGCGGTCTCCTTACAGCATCTGAAACTTTCAGGAGAGTTTTTTTTCCTCTACATTTAAGTAACTAAACACATGAGTTTTTATGGATCTGTAGGGAGCTACAGTAGCTGAAATAGATTTTGCAGGCAAGATGTTTACTATATACCCTACAGCCTTAACTGAAAAAGTTATTAAATCACTTACTGTCACTCACTGTAAATCACTTTTACAATGCTTTAGAGATCAAAGTATTGCTTACACACCACTGTGAGTAGGCACAGCACTCCGCAGGTGTCTGAACATCATGGAGAAGTTTACCATCTAAATAAGGTATAATTTAGTCAGTAAAACAAAAAAAATTGAGAAGCCCAGGAGCCATTGCATAGAATTTATTGTAGGCAATGTGCCAGTTTCAAAAGCACTATTGTACCAAAGAAAGTTAGCAACACCAACCTATTCAGTCAGTGCGCTGTGCTTTTGGAAACAAATAGGTCAAATGATTGAAACAGAATCAAATACTATTATCTTTCAGTGAGTCTCCATTAGCTCATTGTTTGTTGGCTAGACAGCCCTGGTCTGATTCCAGACAGTGCCATACCATCACAGACCTTGGCCTGGAAGCGTGAATGCAAAAGCGCATTCAGTGAAAAGGTCTGCAAGGTAAACGTTTTCACGTCTGAGATTGAAAGCGGAGGATAGATAGTGATCTTATAATGAAGAAATTCAGTTAGTCTTTCCTGACATCTTCTCTTGTCAACCATCTGGGAAGGATTATCTCTCAAGTGATCAAAATAATCCCCTTTCTTTTGTACGTGGGCCATAGCCTGTTCCTATGTCTCATAGCAAGTCCACCTCAGAGTAGATCTGCCTGGGTTTTGACGTGTGCAGGGTCTGTGATCTGTGATCTCATCATTCAGTTACTGCAAACTGGATGCTACAAACCTGTACTATAGCAAAAAAATAGCTATCGTAGGAAGGTTTGGGTTTTTTTTTCCCTTTCCTTTATGGTGCCGTATGGGACCAAAGTCATGGGACATTTATGTAGTCAATTTAGGTTAAATTTTTTTAAAGATTTCAAAACCTTAAGACTGGAACTACTCTATCCTTGTTAACTGCTTGCCACAAAGTTACCAATCCTGCTGAGCTCACGGTATGTTCCCAGCTCACTGCAAGTTTGGTGAAGAGACATGAATTTATGCACTGCAGCGCTGGGTGGGAAGGATTGTTGGAACATAAACACTGCATCCACAAAGCGCTTCTCTCCGGCTGTCCTCAGACTCTTGGTTTTTCGGTACTAGTTTTAGTATGGTGAAGTGGGAATATTCCTTTACCTCTCTGGGGACTTCTGAAGCTGGTTTTATTATTAATTTACAGTCAGTCAGTTCTTTCTTTCATTGCTTCTCAGTTAAATAGAGTGAGTTCAGAGATACTAGGTGTGCTCAAAAGAGCTCTGTAACTGCTCAAATATGCCACCAACTTTGGAACAGCTGTTGGGCTAGCTGTTTCCTCCATGATGCCCAGCCACATATTGCAACTGTGGAAGTCTTCTGAGCCCTTGCAGCTACCTAGTGTGACTTGCATAAGATGCAGATAGTCTGAACTCCTAATTAGCAACATAGGAATGTAGAAGGCATGTGATGCTGTAATTCCCTAGGGTACTGCAAGGTGAGGAATAAAGAAAAAAAGACTGAAGTACAGAACTTCTGGAAGTTGGAACCTGGAACCTGTGTGTAAGCCTAAGCATTTTTTTTTAATGGCACTGCTGAAATATGAATATAAATTATCTGCTAATTATTTGAGGGGTTGTTCTGTGTGTCTCTCCTCTATTCTCTCTTCTCCAGAAGCTTGCACAGGGTGTTTTCTGAGTTGTTTTGTGACTGAAAATGGGAAGAGATAAATGTTTTTCACAGTCTGTATTTCTGGGTCTGGACGATATTTTGTGGACACACATTGTGACAGGATGTGTACATCCCCTTCCTATTCTGTGAAAATCAATAGCATCATGACACATAGACAAAATCCTTAAAGAAAACAAAGTTTTATAAACACAGCTTTAAAACTACTAAACATCGAGGGTCTTTTTTCATCAGTGTACTATCCAAAAGCACACAGTACCTCTGGTGCCAATTAATCTAATTGGTTTGCTTATTTGGGCAATGTTTTCAAGTGCCACTAAACTCTCTCAGGCCTTGGCACACAGTTAACAGAGATGGTTTCAGTAGTTAAAAAAATAAAGGGAAGAAAAAAGGAACAATTAAATCATATTTAAATGTCTTTGTGAGAGCTTATGAGTAGATGTGTATACTGTTTATACAGATGCATGTGCAAACATGAGTCTGTTACTGATTTGGAATATTAAGTAGTTTCAAGACTTTAGTCTTGCATTAAAATTTCTTTGAAATGTTAATCATGTATCAGCTTTTAAAAAAGTTAAAGTTCTTTCTTCCAGCATCCTTTTTTTCTTACAGTCTTTATTTCTTTCTCTTCCCTCTTCCTTTGATTCCTGTCTTTTCTGTTATGTTTTGTTTCTGGTTCAAAGAGCAGGATGGAAGCTGTCAAGGAGCAGAGTAATAGTGAGGTGGGACGGGATGTATGGCTTTCTAGGTCAGCTTGGCATTTGCAGTGCTCCTTCAGCAGCAGTAGGCTGTGGACTTAAAATGAACAGTAAGACTTTTATTTTCAGTTTACTGCTTTTGAAAATCGAGATTTAAGGAAAGTACTCACCTACAGGAGACTGAAAATACTGTCTTGCCCAGATAGTGAGTTTACACAAAAAAAAATGCTACCACCCTCTCTTGACACTGCTGATGGTACTTGAGTGCAGACCTGAAGCTTGTTCAGACTTTGAAGATACTTTGTCCTTGGACAGCTGTGGCTTCTAGACGGCTCTCTCTAATGTGGACAGGTGCTTCGCCCCTGCCTGAGAACCCCCAGCTGTGCATGACTGACCCCTGGCAGCATGTGTCCAAAGAGCTGTTTGGAGAAATAGCGTCACCTTCCAGTCCTGTGCCCGCAGTTCTGCAGCTCCAAACAGCAATTAGCTTGCTTTGCTGCGTCTGACGTTGTAACCCCATCTGTAATTTGAGGAGTGCTCTCATGCTTCTCTCATTCCCCGGCAGGCCCTGTGTTTGCTCCGTGCCATCACATACATCTAATATAGGGCCAAAATTAAAGCCTGGGTAAAAAAAAAGAAAGATGATGATACAGACACTGGGTTTTAAATTAGATGAGATACAATGGTTTGGTAGGAGAAGAAAGGTCTCTCCTAGGCTGTCACTGACTTTGGCAGAGATGTAGAAATTTACTAGCGGCTAATAATGATGACCCCACTCTTTCAAAGAGCAACAAAATATAATTGCAGTAGGAAACTAAGCTGGTGGTCGGTTGAGTGAAATTTTATTTTAAAAACAAATGATACGTAAATATGGAGGGCATAGGGGAAAGTTACCTCAGCTGATTACATTTTTTTATTGTGCTCTGGCTTTGTTTTACTGGGCAATCATGCTATGGGTAGTATATCAGCACTATGAGATATGGAGAATTAGGATGTTTGAAGTTAATGGCACAAAACACATTAATCTACTTATAGGCAGGTTGAATAGTGCGAGTAATTCTATGCCAGCAAGTGTCTTATGTTCCTGTACTATTCCCTTTAGAGCAAGTGAGAGTTCACGGTCTTAGGTTTCCTAAAATGGAATTAGATAACTAGAAGCCTGCAGTTTGTTTATGTTTCTCTCAAACTAATGGAACAATGTGGTTGCATTCAATTAAACCTTTTCTTCCAGCCTTTGCAATCTTTGAACCATCTTTGTGGTTTTTGATCTCCATGTAGCTGCATGTATGCTAATTAGAGTCAGCCCTGCACTGAGACTCTGGGGTATAAATGCTAAAATAAGCAAAACAACCGCTTGAATGTTGTCAGTTGCTGCTGCCTCCACAGCAATCTTGAAAGCAAGATAGTGCTACAGGGTTTTTGTGTATATATGTGTGTAAACATCCATTATATTTTGCTTGGTTACACGCTAATTTTCACCACAACCTCTTAAAAATATGTGAGGTGAAAGAGTCCTCCATTTCTTGCTTGGAGGAAACTAGGAGGTTTAATACGTGAGACTACAGGGAGTGTGTAATTATTATACTACTGCTCATTTTAACTGCTAATGAAAACTCTGTCAGGCTGAGGTGTTTATAGTCCAATGCCTTGTTTCTCACAGGAGCCACTGAAAATCCCTGAGAGGAAGGTAAAGGGAACTGCACAGCTGACAAATAAGGATTAACTATTTTTTGCAGGAAGTCTGTTGTCTTATGAACCCCACACTTCAGGATACAGTCTTTCTTTTTACTCTCTAGCCAAGGTGGTTCTCCTCAACCATTAACAATGCACAGGAATGGCTTGTTGACTCATTTAGGGAGTAGGCAATAAGGCTAAAAGGAGGAAAAGAAGAGAAAGTTAGTCTGTCTTTGTTCTCCCATTGTAGTTACTGAACAAGATGGAGTGAGTAAAATGAAGGGGGAAAACTTTCCACCTACTTGGTTTCTGTTTTCCTTTGTTGAAAGAGCACTGTATAGAGCAATGAAATACACAAAGCACAATAATAAAAAATGGCTGTCATGGACCACTCTGGTGTTCAGGGGCCAGTGGGCCCCCATCTCTGCTGAAGGACTGGCTGATCAGTTTGCATGGGTCAGGCCCTCACTCCTGTAAAACCAAATGTCAAAGTTCTCAAGTTCTTGGCAATGTTCCCCATTAGATGCACCTGCGCTGGGTTGTTAGTTGTGTTCAGCGTCTATCTTCACATGTATTATTTTTTCTGGTTTTAAAGACAAAGGAATCTCTTTTGCTATGGATCATAATGCAAATAATTGGGTAAAATAGACATCTGCACAGTGAGTAACATTGCTCAGATTTTAAATCCCCCTTGTCTCATTCTCAGCTACCTCATATTTAATGGAAATGGAGGAGAAGATGGCAGATATCTGGACAGTTTTTTCCTGAAGAAATGTAGGGTTGATTTGCCTTTTCAAAACTTCACTTTTTTTTTTTTCTTTCTAGTAAAACTCCTTGAGAGGTGTGTTCACCTTCTTTGATTTATGAATATTTTACATGTCTAGTTCAGAAAGATGGGAGGAGATGGGGATCCTGAAGATAAAATATTGACCAAAATATGTCTTCCAAATATTTTGCTTTTTTTTTAAAACAGTCAAGGAGCTGTTGACACAAAGAAATGGGAATTGTGTGTCTTGAAGTTTAAATCCCATGTATTCGGGAGCAGTTCTTGTTTCAGAATTAAAAGTAAATGTTTCTAGAGTTAGTGGCTGAGATCAAAAGAGATGCTTCATGGGTAGCTTAGGAGTCACAAAAGTTAGCTATGGACACGGAAGTTGCAGTGCATGACTGGAGAAGCTGTTTCAAGAGGAACTCAACTTTCTTTTGTCAGTGGGAATTTACACTACTAAATGAGCTTTAGAAGCATTTATGGATCTGGCCACCTGTAACTGGCAATGCAGAAGAGCATTGGTCAATCCTCCAAGCAAAAGCTTAGCTGGAGGCTGCAGCAGCTGATGCAATAGTGGATTTGTCCTGCAGAAAGCCTCTCTGATGTCCGATGTAAGCTATGAGTTGCAGTTGAAATCTTTCCTGGGGCTTTTCCCTCATTCCACTAGGAGTTCCCCACACTCAGCCAGCCTTCTCAGCCTCCCCATGGCCAGAAGCAGAGGTGACGTCCTTCGGCAGCTCTCTGCTTTCCTGAGCAGGGTCCCAGAAACGCCATCTTTTCGCAGATGATTCCTCTTCCTCCAACAAGGTCTCAGATGTTACTCATGCAGGAAGTGAGGTAGAGTATTTACACAGATGACATGATCATTTGAGCCCTTTTTCCTTAGGGCTGCTGAAAATGCACAATGTAGGCTTGCATCAGACCCTGATAATGCACAAGGTTCTTAGACTCTTGTTTACTCTGCTGTTTCATCAAATAACACATTTCATGTCAACTGACTTGTATACTGCAGACATGCTGGTGAAACTTGCTCAAGTTCTATGTAATACTTTTAAAAAATTTATTATTTATGTAGTTTATTTTACTAGCACTTTTACAGTTTTAATAGTGTCACCAAAAATTCTGGAAGGAGCATTAAAAAAGAAAGAAAAGTTGCTTCATAACACTTCTGCTATAAGCAGAAGGCTACTGTAATCTGGTGTGGCATGTTTTATGTTTCTGTACTGCCAGAAAGGCTGTCATACTCAATTAAGGCCACAGGGAAATGATACGTCTTTCAGACACCAAGGGTGCAAAGACCCAGGAGGAAAATGGTTAAATGGAACATCACTTATATACTTTGTCATATTATGTCACGACAGCATTGCATATAGAAACAAGACTTAACCATGTTAGGTGGGTGTTTTTGCATTGATACATATATAACCCAAGACTAACAAATTCATCCATGGAACTGTTTATAGCCATGTAACGAAATTTAGCTGAGACCATCATGGAGTCTATTATGCCTTGTGAAATCATTGCACACTGAGGAACATGTGATACAGTTAGACAATTGCTTGGCAATCATCACCCCCAGCCTACAACAAAAATTCAAAAGCCTATGAAAAACCCACCTAGAAACACCACAGAAAATGATCACCAAAGAAGCATGGAATTGTATGATTAATAAATCGCCTGTGAATAGTTTTGGTGGTTCTACTATAACTATTGGCCTCAAAGCATTTTGTCATAAGCTCAGTGAAACTAATTACAGTATTTTCATGGCTTTCCACCACTTTTGGTTAGAGTATAAAGTACCATTCAGCTCAAGTGACAGGTTTCATTACCTCAGTTTTAAACAGGTGCAAGCAACTGTGTTAGAGCTAGATCTTCCAATATTATTCAGAACTTAGAGAACATTTGACTTTGGTTGCTGTAGTAAATTTTCAGCATATCTGAAAATCAAGCTTTACATAGCCAATGTTTCTGTAAAAATAACAGCCTGAAGAACATGTAGACAGGTAGCAGTGACAAGAAGGAGCAAAGCCAGGCACTTATGCCCCGTGGAGTATCTCCACCAGATCAAAGTGTGAAGAATGTCTGCTATAAGCAGTTCTCTCAGTTCTTGGCTCATGAACTCACTGCCTTCTGGTAAATCCATTCCCTGATAGACTTCTTCTATTTACAAATAAAGAAACCCATAAATATTTATTGAAATATGGGAACAGTCTGATCGGTTTGTAATTTCATGCTAGGAAACAGAATATAATAAATCAATGTTGGTAGGCAGTAGCCTGCTACTGTAAATGCTTCAAAGATAGTCTCAAAAGAATGTTTATCTTGTCACTTAAGATATCTTTGGAGTTATTATTCACTGAGCTACTACCTTATGCTAAACACAAAGTATGGTTTCAGCAGGCCAAGTGGAACTTATAATCAAACTGTAATCAAAAGGTAGATCAAAATTTGTAAGTGAGAGACAGTATTCTTCCAACCTCTTTTTTTTTCTGTTGCCATAAAAGCCATTCTTTGAAGTTTGATTGCTTTTCTAAAGGAATAAATAGAAATTAACACTGTTTCTGTTGTGTTCTTAAGTATCTTGCAGACATTGTACCACAAACTCTGGTTTAAAAAATACATCTTAAGCCACACTGCTATAGCTTTTAATCTGCAATGCAAAGATGATAATGATGCCCTGGCCTTAAAACATCTAAGGCCTGTGTAATAAATAATTTTCTTTTATACAAGGTTATTAATTAAAAATATTTGGACAGAGTCTTTTTGTCATTATTAAAGATTTCTTTTTTTTTCAATTATGTTCTCTGTGTAGTAACCTACTTTCCATATGACTTTCCAGATGATTGTTTGTGGCTGTAGTACAGATAGACACATTTCACAAGCTTAAAATGATTCTTATTTCTTCAACATGGCAACACCATGTGGTGTCTAGAAATGACTCTCAGTATTTACGTTAGTGCCCTCCCCTCAGCAGAGGTCTTGGATGCTAGCTGAATAGTTTGTCAGTCCATTTGAAGAACCAGAAGGAATTATTAAATCACTGAGTCTGATCCCCTGGTGAACAGGGGATAAAAATTTCATCCAGTTAATTCTGAACTGAATCTAACAGAGATCACAATACTGCACCTGCTGGCAAAGCACAGAGCTATCTTTCAACTTCTTAATTTGTGTTGGTCTGTTTTAGAAGGTGAAAATGAGAAGCAAGACTAAGCAATGTGCTCTACAAAATACAGATAAGGCATGGTGAAATTGTATGACCTTATGAATGCTTCCCTACTTTATATAAATATACCCTGTTTAAAAAATAAGCACAAGCTTATTAATGAGACAAGTACAAGTGCTAAACTTGGGGATTTTCAGAAAGGCTTTTGATAATTTTAAAATCCTTGTTAATTTAGCTCTTGGAATTTTTTTCTGAGATCTTATCACTTTTAAAGGTGACTTGTGAAGTTACATCATTGCCATTTGATTCCTGCTTTGGTGCAGACTCTGTTGGCTGAAAGTGCTTCTAGAAATGAGTGCACTGCGTGTTACTTTCTTTAATGTGAGTGCAGTGCTGTCTTTGGCACAGCTACAAGACAGCAGTAACCTGCAAAATACATTGTACTGTGTGAATTTCCATCCATACATGTTTAACAGGACTGGTAGTATATGGTGCTGCTGCCATTGAGAGGATGCATCAGATACCATCCAATAGCATATGGAAATGCCAGGCACGATGAGCCACCATACCTTTAGTTATCTCTGAACATCTTTTCCGACAAAAATCATCTGCAGACTCACGCTTTTCCAGATGGCAATTCAGAATGGGTTTCTCTAGACATACTGGAAAAGTCCATACTTAAGTCCAGCATGCACCGTCTCCACTTTGCAACATTTTTGACTTTTACTGATGCTGGATAACCCTTGTTCCTGGCAGGAGGCTCTGCAAGGCTTCCCTTGGTCGTCTGCTGCTCACCTAGCCCACACACATCCTGCAAATCAAAACCTTTACCTCTAATACCCTAGAGGGGAGAATCCAGCAATAAATTGGACATCCTCTTTTGCATGTGGAAAGTATAATCATCATGCAGCAATAACACTTAGACTGGGCTATGCCAAATAACTACAGTTTAGCTATAGGCCAAAATCAAGTGCTGCTTTATTTACTTCTTGGTTTCTCATCATATACAGTCAGTATAAACATATTTGTCCAGTTGCTGAGATGTGCAGTGAAACATAGTCTTGGACGTCTGTCATAACTGAAGGCTGCGTTTGGATCTTTTTGTCAAGTACCAGTCTCAGATAATCTGTGTGCTGCCTATACAATTCCCTATCATACTTCAAGGGGAAATGATATGCTATGCTTTTCTGTGATGCTGTGCACTGTTCAGCTGCTGAAATCTTGTATCCCAGACTTGGTCACGTTCAAATGTTGGATGAAATGAGTCAAAACTCCTACGCCAAAGCACGCTAATGTGGCTGTTACCCAGAAAATGGCAAATGAGTGCAACTCTTACTAGCATTTACTCAGATGTCTCCTGTGCCTTGGGAAAAGGGAGAAAATGGTAAGGCATTTTGAAAGTACTAGACCAGACTGAATAAATTACCTACCAACTGGTGACAGTATAATAGTCAGTGCAAGAGACGGGTAGGATTAGCATGACTTGGTCATGAGCTGCATCAAACCGTGTGAGGCTGCTAGCTACCAGTCTGTCTGTCAGCTACATACAGAGTTCTGGTTTTGGATATCTGGTTCTCACACTGGATATACCAATTCTGATTTTCCTGCAGCCTACAGCCTACAGTTTCCACAGGATGATTTCTGGGATTTCAATGGAACTGCAGTGAAGAAAATATTAGATTAAAAATCTACTGTGTTGGCCTGTAGTGTTCAAACTGGGATTTAATAAGTAGGAATGTTTTTATAATACATTTTGAATATAATTGCTGTTTTAAGAAGCTGAGATTTTTCAATGAAAATTTTTATCTAGGAGTAGTCTTTTAAAAGTGAAGACATTACAGTTCAGAGCATATCAATATTGTCCTTATTAAAAAAAAGAAAGTATGATCTTTTACTCCATTTACCTTATGAAAAACTGATAATGATTATTATTACTTTTTAAGATAAAAAATTCAAGAGGTCAGACTTCAGCCTTGTGATCTCTGGAACACTCCTCAGGACTCATGCTGAAAGTTCTGACTGTTCGTTTCTGTTTGATGAGCTTTTTCCTATAATATGTCTTTCTTAAAAAGTAGTCATATGATTAAAGATGACATAATTTTTCCATAATGTACATCCTGTAACTCCTGTGATAACAGGAGATGCAGAAATTCAGCTATTTATAAAAAAACATTGCATTAATTGTAGCTACTCAGGTATCAGCATTACACTTAGTAACACTCATGACCTATTGCATAATAAGCATGATGAACTGAATAAATGTTTTTAAAGAGCTGACAGCAGTCCATTGAAAACAGTCTGGGAACACTATTTGCTTTACTTAAATGAACTGATAAAAATCTAATAATTTCTGACTTCGGCAACAGTTTTCCTCTCCACGCTGTGCCCTGGTTGTATTTCAAGTGGATGAAGCGTGCAAGTCAGTCAGCTCTTTGGGTCCATAAAAGCGAGGAGGGCTGTAAACTCAGCTCAGCTGTACAAGCAAACCTGCTGTCTGGCATCAATTCCACTTGGTGTAGGTAGGAAATCTGAAACAACTGCAGCCCTGATGGTAGAATATTCATGCAGAGGGGGCAGCCGAATGCCCAGATTCCTTATTTAAATGCAAAACATTTTGATAGTGTTAACCAGCAGTGTTTCACTTTTGAAAAAGAGATCTCTGATAACATGCTCATCTTCACACTGTAATCTAATAATTATAAAGAATTTTATACATCACATCTGTTAATTTAGCTGAAGAATTTTCTTCAGCTTTGTTGCCCGTGTTTTTGCAGTCCCAGACTCCTGGTGTTGGGGGGAGATGTCTTGTCCTTGGATATTGTGTTCTACCATCTCCTTAATCTATGGAAAAATCTTGGTAAACCTCAGTAGAAAAGGTTATGACAGCCTTGAGAACGTAGATTTTCATTTTGATCATGGAATGGTAAGCTGCTCTAGCTTGTCCTGCCCTCTAGGCTAGTGCTGAAGCACACACAAATTTGTAGAGACCACTTTACAAATGCAGGTGCCTTTTGGGCTAAACTTTTGCTATGATCAGAATAAACTGAAGCATAAAATATGTTCTAAGCCTGCTTTTCAAAATAACTGACAAGAAGCTTTACTTAAGTAACTGAAACAGCTGTGAGCCTCACCAGCAGGTGGGTGTGCTTGGGATGTTACATAGCTGAAATCTCATTTAATGTTGTTACAAGTTTTAAATGCTTAAAGCTTGCATGTCAGAGTTTAGTCTTACACTGTGTCACTGTCAAAAGTTACAAGAAAAAAAAGATCTCTGCCTTTTATTTCTGTGTGGAGCTACCCTGAGCTGCAAATGCAACAGGGCTGGAAAGCCTAAGTTGGTTTTCGTAACCCAAATTTCTGCTATGTCAGAGGATGAAAGAGAACACATTATATTACCTCTTTCTTTACTGCAGAGGACAGGGACAAATAGACAGATGTTCCTTGAAAATATGGCAATAGAAATGTGGAAAATTTTATTTTTTGTTATTATGCCAAACCCAATACCAACTACGTAGTCAAAATAAATAGAAAATCCATGTAGAAACAGGATATTGTTTCCTCTGTCAGGGTGAATTTAGAGCTTCTCTTGGAGGCATGACTGAAATACTTTCATTTCACATATTTCAGTGCAGAATTAGTATCTCTAAATTTTGTCTGATTAAGCAAGAGAACACAAAGAAAGAAAGTGAACTATCTCAACTCACTTCAATTCTTTGATCTCTTCCATGAGATCCTACTGACACAGTCTAGCTTAAGAAGCGAGCCACAGCTGGAAATCCCTTTGTTCCAGTATCTTGATTTCCAGGTATTTTCCCAACTGGAAAAGGAAGATGACTGGTTTTAATCCATGTGGGATATTTCTCTTCAGCCACATCCTGATAGGAACAGGCATGCTGAGAGACATTTTTCTTGAGAAGGCATTAAACTGCCTACTCTTTTTTGAAATCATGATGAAAAATATACTGGAAGAGATTGTAGACCTGTTTTAGTGCTGGTGTACCTGAACTCACAGAAACAATCCTCTCAGCATAGTGTTTTGTCTTTTTCTCAAAAGCAGAGCTACATCATGCAAGTTCTATGTAGTGGGGAAAATACATGGGCTCTTTTCATGACCAGAGGGCAGAATCACCCCATGTCCCTGGCAGCTGGAGGTGGCAGTGCCACAGTCACATAGATGAGTCAGGCTCAGTAAGCAACAGCAGGTGAACACAGGGGCCTGTGCATGATATGTGCATATCTGTGGCAGAAATAATGTAATTGCACAAGCTATCAGAGGTTTAGTAATTTTGTTTCATAATTCACAAAAAAGGCTTTTTTTGTCTGTTTTTAATAATCTGGAAAAAAACCTACCAAACAAACACCACACCACAGACCAGAATAGTTATTCCAACAACAACAAAAAAGATTTTTGCTTCTGTAAGTTTTCTGTTACAAATTTTGAGAAAACTTACCACTGACTAACCACTGGAGGACATCTCTGCCACTGCCTTCCAAGGCTAATTCCAACATGTACAGAATCACAGAATAGTTGAGGTTGGAAGGGATCTCTTAAGATCATCTAGACCACCCCACCTTGCTCAAAGCAGGTTTAACCACAGCAGATTGCCCAGGTCATTGTCAAGTCAGGTTCTGAGAATCCCCAAGGATGGATACTTCACAGCTTTGCTGGGCAGCCTGGTCCAGTGCATGATCAGCCTCACCACAACAAAGTGTTTTCTGGTGTTTAGGTGGAATTTCCTGAAATTCAGTTTGTGCCCATTGCCCCTTGCCTTTTGGCTGAGCATCACTCAGAAGACAGTCTGTCTTTGTCTACTTTACACCATTCCATCAGATATTTATACAAATGAATAAGGTCCCCCTCAGCTTTCTCTCCCCCAGGCTGAACAGTTACAGTTCTCTCAACCTCTCCTTGTATGAGAGATGCTCCAGTCCCTTAATCATCTTCATGGCCTTCACTGGACTTGCTCCATTATGTCCTTGTCTCCCTTGTACTGGGGAGCCCAGAACTGGACCCAGCACCCAGATGTGTCTCATCAGTGCTGAGCAGAGGGGCAGGATCACCTCCCTCTACCTGCTGCCACCTTCCTAATGCAGCACAGGAGGCTGTTGACCTTCTTTGCTGCAAGGGCACATTGCTGACTTATGGTCAGATGTTGTCCACAAGGACCCTCCAGGACCTTCTCTGCAGAGTTTCTTTCCAGCCAGTCAGCACCCTGCGTGTGCTGGTGCAAGGTCTAATTCCTCTCTACATGCATGGCTTGACACTTCCTTGCATCAAAGTTCATGAGATTTCAGTCAGCCCATTTATCCAGCCTGTCCAGGTCTCTCTGGATGGCTAAACCACCCAGCTGGCCTAGCAATCACTCCTGCCAGTCATCTGCAAACTTGCTGACAATGCCCTCTGTCCCATTGTTCAGGACAATCATGAAGATATTAAATAGTATTGGCCCCACTATCCACTCCTGGGGCACATTCCTGGTGACTGGCCTGCAGCTGGACTTTGTGCCACTGACCACAGCTCTTTAAGCCTGCCAGTTCAGCCGGTTTTCAGTACACCTCACTGCCCATTTATCTGACCTGAACTTCAATAACTTGTCTGCAAGCTTCTTACAGCAGACTGTGTCAAAAGTGTTACTAAAGTCAACAGTAAACAAGATGTACTGATCTCCCTCATCCACTGAGCCAGTCACTTTGTAGAAGGCTATCAGATTGGTTAAACATAACTTTGTCTTCGTAATATTGGTCCTCACTGCATTACAGAGGAACATCTTCAAACCTTTAGAGGACCCTTACGTTGAAGTTAGTTATTATCTGTGAGAGTGGACTGGCAACCAACTATCTTGAGTACAGAAAAAGGCAAATTTAGAATTGTTTGCTCCAGGTCACGTGAAAGGTCCGTGACAGAAAAGGAACCAGAATGCATGTTTCATGACCAAGACTTTTTCAGTGCCATCTTTACTGCTTCCTAAAACCAAGAAATGAATGAGACTCACCATATTAAAGAAAAAAAACCAAACAGCCCTGGAAACATTGATCTCAAGTTTTTTTCCTTTAAAATAGTTACAGAGGCTTGTAATTCCTCTCTTCTTTTCCATTGCCTCAGAGAAAGTCATCATCCTTGCAAGAATCCCTTTGCTCTGTCTCTGTCTGTCTGTCTTTTTACATACCATC
>JAVKLA010000074.1:46164881-46186879 GCA_034782735.1 Sagittarius serpentarius
CAGCTCTGAGTAGCTGATCCATTAAAGGGTTTGATGTTGTAGATAGATGAATACGTGAAAGGAAAATATCTCCAACACCCATCCCTTTCTTGGGCTATGCTTCATGATGAAGTGCAAGGCAACAGAAGGATGTGCGCTGAAACTTGACTTATGTTGTCAGTGGTGCTTTCAATGCTGACAGAAAGAAGCCTGCAGCCTCTCACCTGGAATGTGTTCCTGGCTCCAGCACGCAGCTGCAGCTCCAGAGAAACCTCACTGAGAAAATACGTGGTGTAAATACAAATGAACACTGGCAAAGAGGTGAGCAAGCCCAATGCATTCTGTCCTGGTCAGTCTGACTCCTTCCTCTTTGCGACTAGTGAGTGTGACTTTCTTTCCTGTCCCGGACTTTCTCCATACAGGATTTTCCTGGCTGATGGTCCTTCCAAGCAGTTGTGTCAGCAGTTTACAACTGCTTTTACATGCAATGCTACCAAGAGAAACTGCAAAGCAATTGGTGCGTTCTTAGCCCATATGACAGATAGTTTTGCCATAGAGTCCCTCTGATGCTAAACAACAGCCATTCACAGCTCACCCATAATGAGCTAGTTAATTGCTGTAATGCTGATTAGGAGGTGATAGGAACATTGTGCTTGAAAAAACAACAGTGCTTGGAAAAGCTGCTTTATGGATTCATTGTTCTTCCTGTGAGAGGTGGATGGAAAATAAGTATTAAGTCTTGGGGGAGAGCTAGGCTCAAGCTCTGTTTGTAAGGTACACATCAAACATGTAGGAGCGGACTGCAGCTATGTGTAACCACAGTCAGAAGGATATTGTCAGCCCTTACAGTCCTAGCTTTTCTTGTTTGTCTATAGGCAGCATGGATTGTACAGCCTCAGCGACATCAGTACAAGCTAGCAATATAAATAAACACTCATAGTCTATAGCTGACTTGCATTGCCTTTGCTAAAGTTCATCTGGTGTTCCTAGACATCTTAACCAGATTAAAAAGAATCTGTGTGTTTCTGTTCCTGCTGCAATCATACCTTAGATTGCAAAGCAGCCTTAATGACATGTCTCTAGGAACTTGGAGAGCCAGCCGGGAGAACACAGGCTTTGTTTTCAGCTCTGTCATGGGTTTATGCTGTGGCTTGGGGCATATTACTGAATCCCTCTGTCTTACTTCTGTGATTAGGGGAATACTAAAACTGCTTTCCTGATTCTTTGGAGTACTGTAAGGTAAATGCTTGCGGGATGCTCAGAAAAAAGTTTGAGGGTGCATATAAATAAAATACAAATTATGTGCCAGTACAATAGTATGGAAATGAGGATTCCAAACAAAATTTGCTTTGAGCGTAAGAACCAAAGGAACAGTAACATGTTGATGTAATCAGTCCAAGCACTACTGAGTGAAGCTGGTAGCTGAATAAAAGTGACACTGGTTAAGATTGTGCATTCAGAATAATTTTCCAAAATGGAAGGATCATGTTGTATCTGATTTATCAAGATAGGCACCCTGAGCAACCTCTATGTGCTAAAGAACTTCTGTGTGGTTGGTATTCTTCCTCAGCTATATTGGTCAGTCCAATAAAAGATGCTACCTTTTGTCTATAAACCTTGCCTCTCTATGACAGAGTATGTTATTTTAGCAGAAAGTCAAAAGGGACTCTAGTGATCTTTGTGGTGTTAGAGTGCTTGGAGGAATCAACGGCATTTCATAAGCAAGAATATTACACAGAACCTTTTACAAGACAAACTTGTGTGTGGTGGGAATGTGTTTTGTTAGAATAACGTCCATGGTTATTAGATAAAAAAATAGGCAGCTTTAAAGCCAAAATCTGAAGGAAGATTGTGAGGCCCACAAGCTGGAAAAGTACTTTTTTTCAGTCATACCAGTTAGCCTAACAAAATAGTTACCTAAAAACCTTGTTTTGCATGTTTCTTTAGATCATTAAAGTTACAGCACAACTACCACTTGAGGTTTATTCTCATTTCTGATTAAACCACAGGGACTGAGCTAGTCACTGTTAATTGCCATGACTGTCTTGGTTTTGTGTGCTGTAGTGAGCAATTGTGGTAGGTGCAACACATAACCACCTACTGTAAGAAGGAGGCTTATTAATAATGCTATACCACTCTGCATTCAATAGCATTTTGGGGCTTACTTTAACAAAATACTGAACTGGAATATCCCACCTGCCCTGACCTGGACTGTTGGATATACTACTTAAAGCATGAGTCACTTGAAACATAATGCAGCAGACTGCTGAGGGAGCAGCAACCCTTCAGTGGGATGGATTCTTTCAGGACAAAGTAACTGAGGCAGAGTCTAAATGGCTGCACGCTCTTTTGAACACAAGCCTGTCCTTTCAGGGTGGAAAGTGCCTCCCATTGCAGAGGCCAGGTTAAACAACAGAAAAGCTGGCATGTCAAAGGTCACAAAAACAAAGCACAGGAGGTTGTAAATCGATTTCAGCTCAAGCAAGATCATCTCAAGTGCTGTCATTATCTGACACCAGAAGAAGATTCTTTTATGAAAGTAGTAACAAGATGTACTTACATTTTTTTCTGTTGAAAGAGTAGGGTAAAATGTACAGTGTCCACATCAAAGATGGTACAATATAATAATTAAATTATATGCCTGTGTGTGTTTCTCTGATGTTTTATGGCACTTCTGTGATTCCTTATCTGCCTATCTCCTTAATACTTTGTCTAAGTTAGCATTCCCACTTAGCTATTAATTTTATATTACGGTTTTTAAGCATCTGACATCAGTTCCCCTGGAATAAAGCAATACAGGTGTAGGAGTTGGACATTATGCCAGTCTGCCTGTGGATACAGATAAATAAAAATGTATATCATTTGGCAGGATGATGTATGCTTTTTCATTTACATAAAATAAAACTCCTCTGAGGGTGGCAAAAAGCCTCTGGGTTTAGAGTCTTCTGAAGAGATTATTTCTACTAGCAGCTATGGAGCAGGGAAACCACCCTTTAAAGGCATACTATGAGTGTTTTTCTAGAACATTATAAAAAAAATGTTAGTTCTTAGTACAGCATCAGCATGCAACTGTGCTTGTGAGGTACAACATGTACATACTGAAATGTTGCTGTCATCTGATCTCCAAAATAAGTAATTACATTTGAGTGATGTCTTTGTCTGTTAAATCTGGTTTATGTGGACATTGCTACTGTGTTGAAAATTTCCATGTTGCTATCCATATGCCTGTGAAATCATGTAATTCTCACTGGGATAAATAAACAGAAAGGTTTGTATTCGTTGGGCTGCACACAGGAATTTTCTCCTTCCCCACTAAAATTCGTAGCTCCTATTTTACTGTTCTATCCATCTGGAGCTTTTTCACAACCATATTGCTCTCTTTCAGTATTGTTATGTGGGATGCTGAGCCAAATTTAATTCAATTAGATAATTTTCAAAAATACTCAAAACTTGTTTTGTGGGATCACTTTGTCAGGGACTGGTTGCCAAAAGCAAAGATGCAAAATCATTCTACTGTTTCTGGCATGTAGATACGATCTCTTTATTCATAGTATACTCAGATGAACCAAGACAAGGCAGCTCAAAATTGCATCAGTGTAACCTTATATTCCTCAAGGGAAAGAACAAAATTTGCAACCTGTTTGTCCCTTTGTTCTCATATACTGTGTTTGGATCCAAAAACCCTTCTGCTCTATTTGTCTGAGAAACTTGTTCACCAAAGAAAAAAATCAAATGTCTACTCTACAGATGCAGGCATAGAAGTAATTTATGGTTCTTAAATTTCTTAAGTGATTTAGAAGGGAAAACTCTGTCCAAACCTCCCATAGAGCTGCTCCATGGTACCAGTTTAACTTAGAAATCCTTCAGTTTAGCAGTATCCACACAGGTAAACTGGAATGAAATGCTAACATTTCAGTGGCCTGAAAGTCTGCCTCTTTAGGAATGTCATCAGCAATTGTCTCATTCAGGTAATAATCTTCTCCCTTCCAGTGTTCTGCCTATGTACTTGCCAGGTATCTTTGTAGTTACATTACATACATTACATACTTGTCATTCTTTATCCTGCTTTTGTTCAGGTTATGTGTTCCTTAATGATTTTTTTTCCTGTCATTCTTAAACTCACATCTGGACATTGTGAATTCTTAGTGCAATTATCGATGTCTTTTAACCCTGTTGAAGTCATCTAACATGTTATTAGAATCTTGTCTTGGAAATGCTTATTTGTTTGGATATAGAAATATAAAGATATGAAAAAGGGCATGTACATGAAAAACGTGGAATGTCAGATTTATCAGCTGGCTAAGGAAAAACAGTATCTCTCCCTACAAATGTTGCCTCCCTTATGTTGTGAGGCATAGTGTGAGCACCCCTATTGACGTCCGAAGAACACCATTAGTGAACGTAAGCTACCCACATGAACGGTGTGGGCCTGGGTCTTCAATATAGGGATGGCATTTGTAAATAATTTCTCCAAGTCTCCCCGTGCAATCTTGACTTAATTACAGTGACGATGTTTTGAAGAAAGTACAATCTTTGTGCCCAGTGTTTCTCTTCTTTCTTAAATATTTATTTAGTGGGATATCCTTTCTTTGGAGTCAAATCCAGGTCTGAGGTAAGTAGAAAAATATTTGTGCCCCTTCAGTTACTACACCTCTAAGATTTACATTTCTCCTCTGTTGCATCCTCTGCCACTTTGGTATAGGCTAATATCCTGGATTCTGACATCGTATACTAACCAGAGATCTGCTTCCCTGAAACTAAGGTTGTATTGTTAAATGAGACTCAGCTTTGTTGGAATAAATCCAACAGGCTTTCTTGTTCTATAGTTAAGGTTTATTTCTGAATTGAATACAACTAACTTTTTTCCTTTTGCTTTTTTGTCCTGTGGTATGCGTTTCTGTAAAGTGTGTGTGTGTTCTTGACAGCACAAAGACATTTATGAATTTTATTTAACCTTTCTTTGTGGGGTTAGGATCTCTGGCACTCTCAAAAATATTTGTTCAAAAGCCAAGAGCTAACTGTTTTTGAAATATCACTAAAAGCACCACTGATACCCCTTTCTCTGAGAAGAAAGGAAAATATACATAGGGTGACAGAATTCCCTTAAAATTGTGCTTTTCGAAAATATAGAATTGTAGAGTAAAGAAAAGTTGGAAGGTCAAGTGTCACAGCAAGTCTGTCAACTGTTTAGCAGTTGAATACTTCAGAAGAAATATGCATGCATTTTAAACAAACCTCTTGATTTGCTTTTTTTCCTCCTCTTATGTACTCTTTCTTTCTTGTCTTGCAAAACTCCTCATTCACTCCCTAGAAAAAGCTTTTCTTATAAAGAAACACTGGAAATCAGGTAGTCTTTCTTAGAGCTGTCAGCACCTGCAGTTCCAAAACCAGAGTTGAGGGAAATAGCAAAGGAAACTACTGAAACCCTAGAGATAATTTAATCTTAAATTATCTTGTTTTCTTTAAAACTTGGTTGGGCAAAGTTGAAAACATCTCTCTTTTTTTTTTTTTTTTTTTTTCCTCAGGACAGCACAGTATTTACAGATGTGATTCATGCTTTATTTCCCACTGTACACAGGTTTATTTAATTCCCTTTTCTTCAAGGATACATGCTCCATGTTTCTTCATCCCTCACTTTCACCTGCAGTTCCACTCAACTGGGAACACTGCAGCCTCCCTTACCTGCTCACTTGCTAGCACCATCAACGAGAGTCTCAAAAGGCAAAGCAGTCATTGTTGTCAAGACTACCTGTGCTAAGGCATTGTTCTTCCTTGTCCTCCTGGTCTCCTGGGGGTAATGCGTTAATATGCAGAAGGATTTCTGCCCTGTCCATATTTATCAATCAACTTACAGTGGATAGCCGAGTTGAGCTGTCACACACGCGCTGTGTTTCTGTGATGTGAGGGAGGAGGGGGCTGGATGTCACAGTGTGCACTCCCTGCTTCTACTGTCTCTGTCTCTGCCTCTCCCAGGTATTGAGGAGGCGCTCCAATGTGTCATAAATATCTCACAGGTCAGGTGACAGCAGAATGATGCACACAGGCAGAATTTTGTGTAAATTTATGGTTTGGTTGGATGAATCCATCCCAAATCTAGTTAGAGTTTTAGATGCTCTTATTTTTGGTCATGGCTCTCCTGGTACCTTTGGGATGCAGTGCAGTGTGATCTTACAGTGGTGAGAGCTCACTGTAGCTTTTATTTACAGGCTGAGCTACACAGGCTTGGTGGGCTTTGTGTGGCCTTTAAAGCAATGAAAAAAGGTGTTTCCATCATTTCTTTGGAAAGATGTACCTTATGTCCTCAACGGTTTTACAGTATGGGGTTATTTTATGCATTGTTCTCTTTGCAGGAAGAATCTTCTTAGGGAATAATCCCCAAGGAGTCCTGAAGCTGGATGAACTCAGGGACAAACTGGCTTCAAAATATGACATAGGTAAGATAGGTGCTGAGATACACCCTGATGGAAAAGTAAACCACTGAGGCATATTATTCAGGGATTTAGTTGCTTTTGCATTTGTTTTCTAGTCTTCAGTATGCATTACACATAAAACAAATGGAACAGGGCAGAAAGCAAAGGTGTCCAAACAGGCTGTGGCACTACAACTTGTCATAGGGCCTGTTTTAACAGATTTTTTTTTTTTCGACAGTGCTCCTGTGTATGAAGCTCTTGGTATTTTAAAAGAGTGCAGAGTGTTATCTGTGAATGTTTCCTATAGTCATTTCCTTGGAAGAGAATTGTAGGCATTTGTGTTGAACAGATACACTTTATATTAGGGACAAAAAGTATCCTAGTGAAGTCTATGTGAATGCACATTTACATGCATACAACTCATACTATCACACAATTCTGGGCATATCCATGCCATACATGCTGGGACACCCTGCATATGCTTTCAAGACCTGACAGGAGTGTGTTTGTTGGAACAGCACAAAAACATCCTGCTATAGCACACGGGATAACAGTTGACCAAGTAATCATACTGACATAGTACTATGCTAGACATGGGTCTTCTTTGCAAGCTTATTATCAGCTTCAGAGGCTGCTCTTTCAAGACCACAGCAATGTATTTTCTGTGTTTGAGAAGAGCTTGTAATTAAGACGTTTGATAGTATGCACTGGTTCTTCCATATGTGGTATTTTCCCCTATTTCAAGTGAGCCCAGGGACACAAGTATGTATTTAATATTGATATTGAGAAGACATACATGGCTAAGAACATTTGAACTTTAAGCTAAACTTCCCTGTGGCAAGACTAGGCTATCTCACATATTTCTAAAAGATCTGGTATTTTTGCTGCTAGACAGAAAAAAACATTCTTTCCGCCTCTTGTTACTTTACTGGTAAAACAGCCGAAACTCTGTGCATGTGATTATTCTCTTGCTGACTTTGGAGGATGCCAGGAATAACAGTGCTGAAATCAGAAAATCTACAACTACAGTGTAAAATCAAGTCCTTTTTCTCCCAGTTTCTGTAACACCTGCCATGGTAACTGTTCCAGCCTTGGCACACTGTAATTAAGTATAGTTACTACTAAATATAAAAAGTACCAAGAACAGCACTTCACATCTCCCAGACTCATACATTTAATTAGAGTTATGGAAAAAAGAAAATGCAGCTCCGCAAGCTCTTGCTGTGTTGCCTGCCTTCCTGCACTGGGCCAGACACATTGTTGAAACAGCAAAGAGGAATTCTTAAGTTTCGTCATTTTGATAGAACTTTGTAGAACTCCATTGCAGGAAAGAAATAATGTACTATCATGCCTGGTAGTTAAGTCAAAAGAAAAAAATTAAATTTTGATAGGCTTTAGAACTGTAGTCCAGTTCTGACTTTGTGTCTCTGTTCCTTTCACTTTGGCTGCATGGATAAATGATGGATTATACACCATCGTCTGACTTGAGTGGCTTCTAGGACAGTAACTGATTGCTAACACTTCAGGTTGGAGGAAAATGGGGAAAGGTTTGCAGGCTGCTTTACAGCTTTAAACAGAAATTGAGACTGACTCACTGACAACCTTCAAAACTGTCTCCAAATATACACTGCATGTTTTCTACATGCCTAAGTGGTGATGGTAAAAGGAAGAGGAGGGGATGAACATTTATTCATTCTTTGGAACTGTATCATTACTTTTTTAAAAAGACTACTTTTCATAATAATGGTGAATGAGGGGTAAAGGACAGCACACAGAGCAACAGCTTTTATTTTTTGCATGTCTGGATCCAATGTCTGAAATACACAGAAATGGGCTCAAAGAGCTTGGAAGAAGACTACGTACAACTGTGAATGTCGTTTTTCAGTTCAATTGCTGTGTTATTCTCAGCCAGGGTAGACTACTGCAAAGCCTATATATCCTCAGAAACTGCTGAAAGCTGAGTACAGACTCCAGATGCAGTCATTTTAGAGTGGATTTACTTCAGCACTAATGCCTGTTTTTTACAAGTATATAGGAAAACAGTGCTGGTGCTCTCTTCTCTAACTCTTCACACCTCTCTTCTCCTATGTAGAGAGGGGAAAACACCCTTAGTAATCTCAAATAGATGTTTTAAGGCACAACTCGTGCTTGCACCTTGCTCCAGGATATTCTCCATATATGTGATCAAGTGCCCTTTAAAATTAGCACTAATATCCTTACCAGTTGAAAAGCAAGCAGGAGGAAGACAACAAGAGTAGAAAGGACTAATTTTCTGATGTCTGGCCACAGGCAAGATGAGAGCAGGAAGAACTCTCTTTTTGGTTTTTAGCTGAGCAATCTTCTGTTTTCATTTTCCAACATGCAAAGTATAGCAGAACTTCTTGCAGAGGTGCATGTAAGCATACTTCAACTCACTCAGTTCACTGTTTTATATGAAAAAATCAGTCCATTAAAAGATTCTGAATGTGAAGAGATTAAAAGAAAAAAAAAGTTTCTTTTCAGGAAAAACAGTCATTCAAAAACCAATTTAATCACTCAAACCCACCATTTAAGTTTCTTCTCATGCCTTCGCTCGTGGTGTTTGTACTTTGTATATCTTGGAAGCAAATGAGCCTGTCCCTACCTGCAAAATGACTGTGAGGAGGTTGACCTTGGCTTAGGTTTGGGTGAGCTGCAGTCCTACGGCCAAGTGCAGGAAGGCCAGTTCCCACCTCTTGGAACCGTGTTGGCAAACCTGGGGGGAATTGGGCTCATCTTCTTCCTCCTCCACGCTCACCTAATCAGCAAACCATTTCTCTTTTGGTTTTCCTTTAAACATTCCATATTCTTCTGAAGAGCAATCTAGCAAATTCCACTCTTCTTTTTTGCTTCAGTGTTTCGCGGTTTTTTTGAGCTAATGCTTGGGTTGAAAATTTCAAATAGCATGGGTTGAAAAATTGCAAAGGGAAATCTGTAAAGCTAAACAGCTATTTTACTCTCAGTTTTTCATTAAACAAACACTTCTGTCATTATTCAGCAACTAGATATCACTTATGTAGGTGCTAAAATAGGAAGAAAAATATTCTGGTTTGCTTTATCTTCTCTCACACACAATTCTTCCAGATTTCAGTGCTTTTAATTGTTTATTTAAGACATAGATTTTTTCCTCCTGAAACTGGGATTTATTTCCTGCTGATCCTGGAGGATAGAAGGAAGGATTGATTACACGTTCATTTTCTTCATTCAATACACAAATCAGGCTTCACTTCAGAGATGCAAGTTCACTGCGGTCAAAAAAGGTGTGCGTCTCTTTCTACTCTTGTTGTTTAAGAGGTGAGAAAATAATGGCAAACTTTCTCCCACAACAAGAAATGAAAAATAATCTATGTCCTTAAACTTCTGTCCAGTGTCCAGCAGTTCATGCAATCCAAAGTCTACAATTATTCACAGAATTTTAATTGAGCCACATTGTTCTCACATCAAGTTTTTCTGTTTCTATTTACCTTCCTTTATGCAAAGCCATGTTTTCTATTGTGTTCTGCCAGTGAAGCGGTGCAAAGTGTCTGGAAAACAGCCAGTCATCATCTGGGGCGCTTTTATCCTAATCCTACTACCTGTACTTGGCCCCAGTGCAGGAGCAAATTGCGGTAGCGTAGCCAGAGCCAGCAACTTCCTCTTACCGCACAGGGGCCATTACCAGTTGTGTGCTGCCTTCCAATATGCCAGGTAATGGAAAATGGCACGCAGTGGCACAAGGGCTAGAATTTCCCAGATGACACACAGAGTAAAATGCGGTAAAACTGTGCTTAATGAAGCGTGTGCTTTGCAGGTAGAGAGGTGGCTCTTAACATGTGACAGACAATCGGGCTGTGCAGGGAACCTTTCAAGGAATTAGGACATTTTTGTGTTTTCCTAACCTTGTTCATTCTTTCTTTTAATTGGTATTCTGAGTTGGTTAGGTGAAAATTCAGGCACGTGAGTCTTTCCCATGTAGAGGATGTTCTTAAAGAAAAGCCTTTCCCCTTCAGAAGAGCCATATTGGGATTCCTTGTTGATCTGCTGTTCCAACTTCCCTGGGGTGCTCCGCAACCTACAGAGGTAATCAGAAAGCTAGAGCCTGCAGCCCCAGTTTTCTTTCTTACAGGGTGCTTGGATTCAGCAATACCAAAAGTTCTGCCAGCCTCTCCTCAGACGTAGCTTACCAGGTGGGCTGCAGAGGGCCTGGGAGCACAGAAAACTGTGCTCTTAAAAGACAACTGACAACATGATTTCTAGCACCAGACAATGACCCGATAGCTACAATGGAAACAGCTAGAAGATCTTCATACAGATTCTTGTTTATTTCCACATATCTTTGGTAATGGCAGTGCTATCTTTTCCTGAGAGTGAAATACAATATGCTAACAGCTTTGTTCAGACTTGAGACCATAGACTTTCTTTGTGTCTCTAGAACAGCTGTTTCAAAGTGTTTTAAACCACTGGGCTGCTGCCAGACCTCAGTATTTTTCTGCTTTCCAATACACTTTTTTCAAATTTTTAATTGACAACTGTTGAATATTCTTCTGCAAACAGCTCACCATGACCTTAGACCAGTGTTTTAGTGGAAATGTTGAACAGGAAAGGGTTGTACTCTGTGATCTTTGCATTAAAATGCTTTTGGTATATAAAATAAATAACATGGAAAAAAATTATTTGCATTACTGTCCCACTTTTCGTTTGTAGGAGAGACAGTCTGGATCACAGCTTGTTCTGTGTAACTGTGATAGAGGCAGCTGATTAACTTAGTAAAATTAGTATGAATATTGCTGATTTACATGGATGCAAAAATATCACTGATCTGTACATTATGTGTTCCATGAGTTGCTCTAAAATCTGTCCCCAGGACAATGATGAAATTTGAATGCAATACTGTGTTTTAACACACAATTTTTAATGACTGCCCGAGAAAGTCAAATGTCTAGCACCTGGGTGACCAGCGTGTTGCAGGAAGGCAGTGTCTTTAGAGACTCTCTGCACTACTTCACGCTTTTTAAGAATATAGAAGAGTTCAGACTTGGTGGTTATTCTCATCCTCCAGGTAGTTAAAATCAAGAGCTAAATACGAGTTTTTCTTTGCAGATGCCTAAATTCATTAGTGAAGAGTGAAATACAAGGAGGTGTGGCACTTCAGCTCTTACTGTTAGCAGGGTCTGTGTTCCCAAGTCATTAGAAGTGAATCCTATTGGCACATGCCCTGAACTGCTGAAAGAAAAGTGTCTACCTTATGTGTTGAGCAGTCTGAAATGTATTTTAGATGAGAGTGTTTAAAAACTGGCAGTAAAAGCAAGCAATGCTAATTACACAGTGAGGTTTGCCAAGGTTGCAGGGAAACTCCCAGTTTCCCAGTGCATGTTACAGCAAATACCATCAGGACAATTAATCAATGACTGGATTGCAAGCACAAATAGGGTAACATTGTGTTATGTTAGTAATGCCATTTGTTGGAACTAAAATGGCCTGTCCATTTGCTGCTTTTTATTCTTGTCTAGAACGTCTGCGCTGATTGTGGGAAACAGGAGGCAAACTTACACTGTAAAGAAGCAGAGAGTGTTCAGTACCGGCATGTTAGTGTGCAATCCCTGCCATTCTTACTTCTCTTTTTCAGCTTCTGCCTCAGTGCTTTCCACTCCCCTTCCACTGTCTCCAGTGACTTAGACAAGTACACATAGCCCTTGTCCTCCATGCAGCTCTGTAGGAAATGCAAGTATGACATGTAACATGCTTTTCTGATTAGAAGAACAGAGTGTGAAAGCAGTTTAGGGAGGTAAATAAAAAAAAAAGAAACAATCTCTGTCCCTGATGGCTTGCTCGGAAGTTTAATTTCAGCTTTGCCATCATTGCCAGGGATTGCAGTCCTGTGTAGAATAAAGTTCCTGAATTCTTTGCCCAGCGGAGTGTGGGCAAGTCACTTGATTTACCTTAGCCTGAGTTTGTTTCTCTGTAAAACTAACAACGCAGTGGGTGGGCAACACAATGAATCCTTTGGTCACTATGACTGAGGGACAGTAGCTTCATATAATGAATCGTTCCTCCAGTGTTTACCTGGAGGTATTACAGTGTTACTACATCAAATGAATGCAAATAAAAGCAGAAAAACAATTAAAAAAATGAAGACCAAACAGATGTGCAGTACCAAATAACCCGTACTAATCCTGTCACTTGAATTACATTACCTTCAGGTCTTCTTCAATTAGTGATACTAGTTCTCTATTGATGTCTTCTCTATACCTAATTTGAATCTAACTGTAAAATGTGCCTGTCTCGTTTATCTGTGTACCATCATCTGTGGTGCTTCATGAAGAACAGTGTTGTTCATCACTGTTTGTAGTTACGTTATTTCCAGTCATTAATGTTTTACTTTGTTTACAGATTAAACTGTTTTGTCTTGGTGTTTCTGGTTTTGGAAGTCTGTACTATGTGTAATCCCTCTAATGATTTTAAATGAAGTGAACCAGAATAGCCTCATTCTGTCCTTTCTTAAGTGACAGACACAATGGCTGAAGAGTAACCAGGTAATTATCATTTGAAATCACAAAAGCTGCTAACTTTTATTCTTTGTGATTATTAGTACTTACCACCAGCGCACCTCATTTTCATTGTACCCCTTCTGTTCCTGCAAAGACATCCTCTAGAGATGCAATAGAATTCCAAGAAAGGGAAAAGGGGGAAAAAAGTAAAACCAAAGTTATGCTTCATGCCTTTATCTGTGCTATCCAATGATGCTCTATTTGACTTTTTTTTCTGTAGCACCACCAAACTTACCAAATGGATTGATTTCTGAGCCCCTAATCTCTGCCTTACATTGCTGTGCCTTTCTTCTCAGAGTTTGAAAATCAGGTGGCATTGGGACTTGCATCAAGTATAAATGCCAGTCAATTGACTTTGCTCCATCTGATGGATATTTCCCCTGCTTAAGAGTGGAAGATGAGTGTTTTCTCTTCAGTGAGAAGCTGCTTTCATCCAATTTTTTTTGTGGTCACTGTTGTAACATCTATAATACTGTTTTCTCTTACTATTTTCTGTAAAAAATGTCTTTACTTGCAACCTACGATAGCTTACAGAAGCATTGAACTCAATCCTGGTTTTGATGCAATCAAGAGGGAGCATAGTTAGAACATCTATTGACATCACCAGAGTAGTGACTGTACTGGACCTGTTTACCACTGACTTCCCTCAGAGAAAGACCTTGCCAAGGATCACCAGCATATAGTTTGCAGGTGCTTCTTGGGATGCCTAGAATTTCTGTTAAGATGTTCTTGGCAGAAATTAAGGTGACTGGGAAACCAGCTTTTCAAGAAGAAAATTAAACTGTGTGGTTTTTAAAATAAATTGACAAATCAGAGTGTGTCAGTCCCAAAAGAAAGTTTGTATTGACTTCTGAGGAGGCTACTAGACAAGATCTGGAGCCGTGTCTGAGCAATACAAAGCATGGCTTAGCAACAGACCTCCCAAGGCAGCTCCGCCAGGATTCTTAATGGGACAGCTGTATCAATCCAGGGCAAGACTTCTGCTGATACTCTGCCTTTTTGCTCCACGAATCTCCAAGCACTGCAGAAGTCATTCTCTGGCTGATTGTGCTGCCTTTGCCTTCTCTGTGATCACTGCTTTGCCTATGGGGCACACTGCAGGGCAGCTGCAAAGGTGGTCCACAAATGGCTATTGGTGAGGAGAAGCACTAGGACATGAGAAGCAAGGGGAGGTACAAAGGCTAGGAGTTAAAAAAGCCAGATTAGGGGAAGTGTGAGGAGTATGTCAAGATATTGGTCTAGCTTATATTTTTGTACCCCCTAGTCTTCTGGTCTTCTCCCCTTCCTGTGATTCCATGTAGAGGTACGAACCTTGGTTCAAGGTACTTGTTGGCTCTGGCCCATGTTTTGTCCTCTTGATAGTCTTGCTCATGCTTCTTAGAAACTGGTGAAGGCAAATACAATGACTGTATAATCATGTACAAACATTTCCCTCATAACAAAGTGATCAAAGCCACCAGACTGCAGTGCAATTTTGCTGCTGTGATAATCTAGGGCTGGCCTTCCACAGCCCATCTTTCCACAGCCCTTTGTGAAGACTTGTCCTTACTCAGTCTGTCATTAAGTGGCTTACCCAAAAGCAGGGTGAGGAAAACAAGGGTGGGAGCACATATAACTTCATGGCTGTTCTGTCCCCAAATCCACACTGGTGGAGGCAGGGACCAGCTCTGATATTCCCATGCATCGACTCCTCCAGTGCTCCAGTTGACTCACATAGAACGAGCTCAGGTAAGAACAAGCCCCAGGCCTGTATTTGCATAGGGTTGCTCAGCATATGTCCTCTCTGACTGTTAATGTGAGACCAGATCCACTGCCACTTCACCCAGCACAGGCACTGACTGTGACAGCATATGAGCAATCCCTTAACTGTAGCAGATTATCTGCACAAATTCTTCAGCTAAAGTTGATTATAGTAGACTAAATACGTAGCTTCCTGGTACAGCTCTGTTCACTTTGAACAGAGATAGCCACTCCAGTGTGTACTTAGGTATTGAACATACTGAACACTGCAGGTCTGATCACAAGCCAGCTGGAAATTGATGGAAAAATCTCCCATTGATTTCCAGGGCTTTTGAACAAGTCATAGCAGGCAAAGGATGAAAATGAACCTACTAGACATGCAGGTCTAGCTCATTTCATCAGGAAGGGCAGGATTGTATTGGAGAATGCAGTTTGTCTCTGACAGATAGAGTCAACAATGCAGCAATGTTTATTTTTCTATGTCAATATAAATCTTATTGCTCCATTTAGAGAATGAAGTAGGCACTGCCTGATGGCTGATTCAAACCCTACAGTTTTTCATTGCTTCTACATTGCATAGAGGACAGGGGTGAGCACATTTTACTATGTCTCCCCATAGGGCCTGCTTAAAACAAGCAGTTGATTTAAGCTTTGTCTTGAAGCCTTTCTCCAGGGCTTACAGACATGAAATAACTCATCTTTGTGGGACATTCTGTCTCAAGAAAAAAATGTCTAGTGCTCTTGTTCAATGTTGACAAATTGCCACTGGGTTTAATTAAAACCAAATGAGTTTTCACTGTCGTCAATGGACCGACTGCACCTGTCTAAGTGTGAGAGAGTTCCTGGCTGTTATTAGACTGTTGCAGTGTTCCTGTTACACCTGTATATGTACAAGACGGTAGCAGAGACAAACAGAGCCTAAAATGTATTCTATTGCTTTTTCTGTGCTTGTGAAAGAGGCAAGTATCTGTGCAATGTCTGTGCTGATAGCACAACTGAATCCTTGAAAAAGGAAGGCTTTTTTCCCACCCCTACTGATAAGGCATAATTAGCTTGTGTTACACACTGTGGCAAGATATCACTAAGAGTAGGCACTCTAGTAGGATCCCAGAAGGATTAAAGGTTTCAATGGATAATGAGAAAGTCTCTAGTTTCAGAAGATAGGAAATGCATTCATGTATATATGTGTTAAGAGAGGCAGACAAATCCCCCTGCTTTCATTGACAAAATTTAGGAGAAAATGTTAGCCACGAGCAGGTTATGCTCCAAAGTGATTACTGTCTGCCTCCAGGGCAGCCACTGCCACCTGCAATCAAAAATAGTCTATAGGAGAGTGAACATATGGTGTAGTCCTCTGTATGATGTTTAATTAAGAAAAAACTGTGGTCCTAATAAAATATGTCCAGAAAAAAAGTGCTATGAATACTTTATTATTTAGCACTATAACTATGTTAATTGTGGGCTAAATTAAACAGACTTAGGTTTCAGTTGACTTAGATAAGCTTCTTACAGAAAATCACAAAGCAGATATGACAACTGAGATAGAATCACAGCCCAATCAACCCAAGTCCCTAGAGCAAAGATACAATTACAGGAGATTGCTTTGCATGCAGTATGAGGGTAAGTGACATGCAGTTCCACAGACTGATATACTAAAGAAGAAATTGAGGCAGAGGAGACTGAAGAAGGAGAAGAATGTGAAATGGAAAAGAGGTGAAGATGATGCAGGAGTCACCATGACAAGAATAGCTTATAATGAATGCATGTGTGGAGGCAGAGGACGAGAGGATGTCATGATCCAAGCAAGGGCGAAACTGAGAGCTGGGTTGCTCCTGAAGGTTAAACACTGAGCCTCAGGTCAAAGTTATGAAGAAGATTCTTTTCCAGTACCACTTCTTTCCCTTCATGCCCCCTGCAATTGTACTGTCAGGCCACCTTTGCCATTGCAATACCTGAGTGCCAGACAGAAGGCTGTACTCATACAGACTTTTCACTCGCTTTCATTGCTTTTGAAATAACAGCTGTTGGCAGCTCAGATTTTCTCCCTCTTCTTTCTTTCTTTCAAATCATGGCCTTTAGGTAGAGATACAGTTCTGTAAAAATGTGGAAATAGCCATATTCTCTGCACATGATCTGTTTTGGCTCAGTTTTATTCACTTCTGTTTATCATTCTGGAGTTCAGAGGCTCCAGCTGGGAGTGGCTTATCTCTGACTCCTGTGAGCTTTACTCGGTCTGTGGAGCTATACATGACTAATGTCTTCAGGATTAAACCTTTGAAGGAGAAACCCCTTTGCCTCAGATGGCATAAACAAGACAAGACAAGCATGCCAAAAGCATGCTTAGAGGTTTTTATTTCCTCTTGTCAAGTACAGGACATAAAGATATCCTGGCACCAGTCTTGGATACATCAGGCCTGTACCATGGAAATGTCTGCCAGTGTAACTGGATTGACAAAGAGGTCTATTAGGGGCAGCTGCATGCTGATAGATCCTCTGCTTTCCAAGGTGGGACAAAGCTTTGCTCCCATTTTAAAAGTCTCAGGAAAGCATCTTGTAAGTGATCTCTACCAGTCAGGATAAACTTTTTGCAGGAATTCATGCTCACCCTTTCTTAATTTGGAAACTTTTATGGAGCAGACATGGGTCAGTCAATATTACCGCTGGTTTAACATTGCACATAGGATGCAATGCAAAGACAGCTAAGAATCTTCCCATTAGGAGGAATTGCCCAGACATACTAATCTATTTAGATGACATCCTTCTCATATACAACCAACAGTTGATTTAGCCTTTTGTATCTTGCTGCCAGTAAAATGAACTATGTAGTTTACCCTGACTTTTCTTCTCTGAAGTATTTATTATAAAGCATTAGACACTGAGGGTTACTCCCTATATATTAAATCATTACTACACAGCTCCCAAAGCTAACATAATTCTCTGGGCTACCCTAAAAAGGCACACCAATTGCCTAAGAATGTAATTACTACTGAATTCTCTTGCCTATGTTTTTAATGTATGAAAAAATGATCCCTAAGAAGACCACAGACAACCAGTCAACAGATCAAAGACTGATCATGGCATTTCAAATGAAAATCACAAACTGATGTTACAGAGGGTTTCCTAAAAGCTCTGGGTGTGTAGTGATCAGTGACGTGTACCTAAGGGTGACTGAACATCTAAAGATGGTGCGGGTGGCTTGATTTGGGACAAGGGGTGGGGTATTTTGATGCTTATTTCCTTTTTTTATTGTTCTTCGTTTCTCTTTTTACCTTCAGCTGTTGTGAAGGACTACCTCTAACCACACTGGACTCCCTGCTGCAGTTAATTGAATCACTATTTAAAAACAAATGTTTTCAGCTTGCCACCAACAAAGATCAAGAACATGAAACATGAATTCACAGTTGGAAAGTAACTGGAAAAGATCTGGGGGGCCTGGGGCCTTTTCCTTCTGTCTGATAATTGAGCACGGAAATGAGGAAATAAGTGTAGATTATCTTTTAAATAAAGCACAAATATTTTTAATCCTGTGTTTATAATATAGGCTGTATAATCTGATTTATAAAAACTGGTCTTGCATGATATGTTTTGCTAAGTAATTTTCAAGACACCAGGAAAGATGGTGCATGATTAGGTATTTTAAAAATAACCTAACCTGTGCCAGTTTTGGGCTACCAGCTAAGCAGATCAGTGGAATATTGTCCCCACAAGGCCCCAGCTAGGTAGGATATCGTGTACTGTGAACATTGACCCAAAATCTGGACAGAGATGGAATGTAAAAATGCTACGTGTTAGCCTGCACCCACATGCTGATTGGATTTTTGGCCTAAGTTCAAGGGAAAGAGAAACTGCCACTCAGTATAAGCTTAACACTATCTCTTCAGTGCCTTTGAGAGTTAAGGTGAGCGCTGAGAGCAATTAGAGAACATCATTTCATTTTACATTCATATCAGCTTCCCCTAGTGATTGCCTGTTGCCTTGGAAACCAGATATGTATTTCGCAGCTGCGTGGAAATGCAGGCCTTTGCTAAACGTTGTTTCGGTGGGAAATTTGGCATACAGAGTTTTCAACTTAGACCAGAAAACTGAGGAAACTTGACTGATTGGAAAACTATTTCTGGTCCCAGCAGCTTTACTGATGCTAACGGTTTCCACGTGGCTTTCCTCAGGTGCAAGGCTGTCAGTAGCTGTGACCTGGAGGTGGTGAACGGAGGTGATGTCCCAGCTAACTGTATACTCTGAGCTCCCTAGGAGCAGAGAAGGATGGCCCAAGTGACTAGGGCATTGGTGAGGGCTCTACACCTGCTTTCTGCTTGGTCAAAACCTTACATGCGAAAAATGTCACCAGAGCCCAGCTCTGGATTTCAGTGTGTCTCACAGGCCCAATTCCTGATGTGAGCTCTAGTCTCTCCAGTTCCCTTGCGTAACACAGGTTGGTGTGGAGTTTTGCTGGGACTCTGCTTAAGCACTTCACTTCAAGACAGATTTCTGGACATTAAGATGAGGTACCAGTGGCTGAATTCAGACAAGTCTGGCAAAAGTGCTTAATTCCTAGTAGCAGAGAATATGGTCTCTTGCCTTCAAATATACCAGTGACAATTTTTTTTCAGTACAGGCACAGCTGCCAAATACTAACAGGACAAAATGCTCCTGCTGTGTTTTATAATTTAGCCCAAGCAGTGTCTTAGCTCCTTTTCCTTCAAAATATAGAAAATTTCAGTCTTTATTAAGATAACCAAATTTCTTCTTTGAATGAGCCTGCAGGGAATTAAATGCCTTGATTTGCTCAGCCAAGTGCCTATTTAACTGTCTTTGGATGTCTCAGTAAAATGCAAATACATTTGGCCAGAAAATCACAACAACATGGGTTATTCCATTCCCATTTCCCCCATATTTTACCACAGAACCTTACTGGCTTTAAAAAGATTACCCTGAGTCCTGCAAAAATTTGTTCTCAGGAACATTCGTGGTAGCTACTAACATTACATCCTTCTTTAAACCACTCCCTTCCCCCTCCCAGCTACTAGTCTTGAGTAAAATGTGGCCCAAACCAGCACCATGCCTGGTATAATATGGAGTTGGGAGTGCAGGGAAGCTGGGATTTTAATTTTTGCCTGCAATGCCAACGAGAGCTTTCTGAAAAAGACAATGAGGAAAGATGGTCAAAGTTTTGAAATCTTGCCAGAGTTCAGGGGTTGAACAGTCACTCTAGGAATTCAGCTTGGCCTCATCTTTAGAGAAAACTGAAGGCCTTTTAAGTATCATCAAAGCCTTCTTCAGTCCATCCCTTACTCCTCATTCACTAAATGAGCAATTAAAACCCCGGGGGCTTAAAATTGCTGTGGGAGCTGAACAAGAACTGAAGGGGAACTTAAAATTCAAATGAAAACAAACTGTCATTGGGTTGTAGAGAAAGCAGCAAGACCTCAACACACCCAAGAGTTATGGGGAGAAAGAGAGAAGATCCAGTTCCACCATGGAGCCTGCTGAGGAGGAGTATTTGTTCTTTTGTGCTGCTAATTGACTCTCCTCTGCAATTGCTGCAGCAACATTTTCAAGTTCGTGCAAGCTGGCCCCTCCATCAGAAAAGTGAAGCACTTTGCTAGTAGTTGCCTCTAATTCTGCTGCATCCAGGCAGAGGCCTTTTCTCTGATCCTGCTTACGCAGGGTTTGTAGATGGCAGTTACCTTGTCTGAGTGTTTGTTTCCACTAAGCAGCTTAAAGGTCTGCAAATTTTTTTAGAACTTTTCAGATAAGATCACTAGCTTTGGAAGAGGCATGTTTGATATCTGAGGAGGAAGAAGCTGAAATAGGGTTGAGTGATATGGACGTACAGTTGACATGTGCACATGATACGTGCCTAACATCTGCTGTGCACAAAAGTTGGTGGAGCAGTTGTGGTCCCATTCAAACGGGGTGATACACTAAAGAAAAAGCAGACATGCTTGGATTTCAAGGGAGTTTGCCAGATGAGAAAAACTACAAAATGCCTTTGTTAAGGACCATACTAAATCACATTGAGGCGTAGTCACTTTTTGTGGTATGTATTGGAACAACAGATATCTCACTGGTTGCAGGAAATTCCTTAAGGCTTTTCTGCATATAGAGCAACACTACTTGACTGTCACTCTCCATGTACTAACTTTGTGTTAGCAATAGAAAATAGCCTGGACTGATATAGTGTATCTGAAAAAGGGAAAAGCTTAATTGTTGCACTGTAAGTAATCATTTTTCTAGTATAACTAAATTCCCAGTAGGGACTGTCTGGGCACAGCTATGCTAATCAAAGCAACCTGTTCTGTAAATGCTGGAATTAATGAACACTGATTTTCAATGGACTGATATCCTATGCCCCTACACCACGCTTGCCACAGTAAGTTTAATTCCTTTGCAGGCTTCCTTTGACTTCACAGGTCCTGCTTCTCCCACTACGGCCAGTTCCTTTGCCTGTGTTCTCTGCTTTGAATGCTGAGTAAGTGCACTGACAGGCTGGGCCAGTGCGACAGCACTGCAGCCTTTCCCCGCTCAGTGGAGGCATTTAGTAGATTCTTTCTCATTTTACCAGTTGCTGATCTTTACGGTATTTGTAAATACTTCATATTCCTGAGCCTGGTATTCTTCTATCGCGTTGGACAATGGACTCGTAAGAAGGAGAAAGCATAATTGTACTTATCTCTTTTTCTAAGGAAATCTGGTTGAAAAAACATACTTCACAGCAACAAAATGTTGAATTGTGGACCAAGCCTTCGGAAGATTTCTTGATACTATACCCTAATTTCTCATGAAATATTTTTGGTGCATTCTATTTTTCCTAAACACTTACCATTATGTCTCCTGTTTTAATTTGGAACAGGGTACTGTAAAAATGCTCCATTCCTGAAACAAAAGAATGCACTTTGCCCTTTTTGGTTTTTCATCATTTTGGTTTATGATTCCCCTCCCTCCCTCCCCTGCAGTAGAGAAAATAAGTACTGACAAGTAGCTAATGAGGAGAAATTATTGTTTGGCACTACCTATACAGTGCAGATTTCCTGCTTGTAATTAAAAGTACAGCATAAAACTTTCCAAAATGATACTAGAAAAAACAATCTTATCTCTACTTGTGTACCATCATTTCATATTCCTGTAATTGCAGCCCTTGGGTGCAGTTGTTTAGTAATTCTCTTCCATAAGCAATCAAAGAATTTCACATAGTACACAATATTTTCCATTTGTTTAGTGGTGGGAAGAAGTCACTAAAAGGTATGGAAAATTAACTACCCTTTCAGAACTAACACCACTTCAGTTTTAATATTGCTGCAAAACACCTGGTTTTGAGCTTGACTCT
>JAVKLA010000074.1:46255816-46276515 GCA_034782735.1 Sagittarius serpentarius
GTGGGATGCTGATTAATGTGTGGGAGCATGAATGGTTAATGTTCGCAGAAGTTGTTCTGAGAAGCAGGTCACTAAAGCTGTGTGTTTAGAGAAGCAAAGTTAGACAAGAGAGCTGGAACCTCTGAGCTCATGTGAACAGTCTGCAAATTGCCGTGGGAACAAACCAAACAAATTATATTGTATACATCCTTTGGAGAAAGGAATGGAGCAAACCTTTTTCTGAGTCAAAGGTACGTTCTTGATCAACAAGTTTTACTGAGTGGTATGTAGTTCTTCCACAGTGCTGTTGCTCAAAGTCAGGGGACGCAGCCCAGTCCCAGGTGTTTTAATCAGTCCTCAGACTCTGCGTTATCTTAACTCTATGCAAAAAATTGTGAAACAATGGTGAATAATGGGCAATTAATTTTAAGGAAGCTAGCCACCAAGGATAATGCTTCCTCTGTCATATTAAAGGCTTAAAAAGCCTAGTAATTACTTCAAGTGAGTATCTACATGACAGCTAGAAATTCAGAACTGAATTGTTTTATTAACCAGCAGGTATCCACATGTCTATCGGGTACCTGCTGGTTAATAAAACAGTTCAGCGCTGTGAAGGGAGAGAAAATCACATTTCACAGAACGTTCAGTTCTGAGCGAGTCAGTGGGTCCTGGTGATTCAAAGCAAAGCTGTCTTTTAACAGACATGCCTGTGTCTTTCTGTAGAAACACCATTTCTTCCAGCCATCCAGCAGGAAGCAGAAATACTTGATTTAGTATCATTTTACTCTTTTCCTACTTCAGGAACTGCTGTTCACCTTACAAAGACTTCACATTCGGCAGCACTGTTTGTTGAGTGGGGCTCGGTTGCATAGCTTGCAGCCAGAGTTCCTGGTGTCTGAACAAGGGCAGCGTTGTGTAGGTTTAGCTCAGAATTGAATTGTTGCCACCATGAGGAGTGGTTACTTGTTTTTTTAAATGTAAGTCTGTATTTGGCAGCACTGTTAATTGCCAATGGTGATTCTTTGATAAAGTCAACCAACTGTTGAGTAACTACTCAGTCTGTCAATAGAAACAATTTTTATTTATTACATTGCTGTATTACGGTAAGTGTCATCTCATTTGGGTGCTGAGCTGATTTTAGCCGTCAAGTAAGCCAACAGCAGCACTATGATTCCTTTATATTCATGAGCTGATTTTTCTGAAAACTTTAGTATCATTTGGTCATTCTGAGGTAAGTGATGTTAGCCAAGAGTGAATTTCTGAATTACAGTGTATGCTGTTAGGAGAGTTATTTAGGTAGAAGTGGCTGCATCCAATCAAGTGGGGATTAGGTGCATAAGTGTAGAATTTTGATAATTTTGAAAATGTTTGCTAATCTTGGAAGGACCTAACACCACTGTTCCTGAACTGTGGATCTGCACACGTATGTAACTCTTCTCTATCGGTAGTGTTTGATAGCTGAGCAGCCTAGACACAGTGCTGAAGCTCACCCATGCTCTGACGTAGTGCCTGAGGCATCTCCTTATGGAAGACTTATGGGTCAGGCAACACACACACGAGATGACTGGGCTTCTCACAAAATGAAGTACCTCAAGAGGATTTTAAGATCTGACTGGACGCAGCCAGTGCACCTGGGCTGAATTCAGTGTTGAACTTGCTTTGATCATGGGCTTGACCTAGAGACCTCCCTAGGTCCCTTCCAGCCCAAATGGCTCTGTTAACACCCTTGAAATTCAGTGTCCGCAACAAGCAAGTTGTAGATCTAACTTCAGTTTGGCCTGTGGTAGATGAATGCTGTCCCTCTTGGCTCCCAGGAGAGTATTTTAACCATCAGGCTGTAGGCTGAAATGATTGGGGCCATACTTCTGCTTCTTTGGGGAAGGTCTGCCACTGATTTGCTGATCCAGGGATGAAGCATGGGGCAGTGCGACTGTTGGCTTGCAGCCGGCACTCCCCTGCCTGCTAGAGAGGGCTCCGGCCTGACAGATGTTTTACGCGTTTCTGTGAAGAGTATTTGAATGAATTTTCAGTTCTTCATTTTCATGGACCTGGATTGCTCTGTTTCTTGGAAAGAGAGAGGCAAAGGAGGGGGAAAACCAGTGAGGTGAACACAAGGTCAAGGGGCTACACATATACTTTTCCTGGGGACCTCAAAACCAGTGGCAGTGGTGGTCGTGTGGTGCCTGTAAGCTCTAAAGTGGCTTGCCGCACCACAGTATGGGCACTTCTGCATTGAAATGTGGGAAACAGCAATATAAGTGGCCTTTCAGGAGGCAGGAGCAATGCCTGCCCAGCTATCTAAGAGCGATTGCCGACATTGCAGCCATGAGCTGGGCCACATAAGCAAGAAGGTGAACCTTCCTGCCACGTGGGGTGAGGTACCAAAACCTTCCTCTGTCTGTGTCCCCAGATTCACCGTGTCCTGCTGTCTGTCTCTGGAGGTTGCCTGCTCAGGGTCCTGGGCTGAGCAGGACCCCATTTTGAGGCACTTGTTTCACACACTGAATGGGAAACCTATGGGCCTCATTTAGGAATTTGGTTGCAGGTTCATGTACCTAAAGTGTGTTCTCTGGCCTGAAAACTGTTCTTGGAGCTGTCTCCAAGTCTAAGTAGTATCTGCTATGTTTTTGCTCGGTGTGTGTTGGAATACAGCTCGTTTGCCATGCAAACAGCATCCTGCTAAGTAAGAACTCTTGACATGATGGTAAGGGAAGATGTAGAAACCAAGGTTGCTGAGGGTGACATTACTTTTGCTGACAGATAAGCCTGCACAGGAGGAGCCAAATGAACAGAATTGTTTTGATTCCTCATTAATTTCAAATAAGATGGTTAAATCAGGCCTCAAATAGCTCACAATGGCATTTTCTACTACACAGCTGCTGGCAAATTAGGTCTGTGCAGGATAGTTTAAATTAATACTCCTGTTCCAAGAAAAGACCAGTGTGACAGGTTTAACTCCAGAAGTTCTTGGCTCACTTGTGGGCTATGTTTTTAACTGAGGATTTTGCAAACTCCAAAAAGAATTAGCAGTATTTATGAGTAATTTCTGTATGTGCAAAGTATAAGCAGAATTCTTTGTAAGATGGGGAAAAAAGCTATGCTTATATTGCATTTATTGTTATAATTTGTCTAATTTTATGATGCTTATTTTATTTCTTTTAAGTTGTCACTTGTAATTCATGAACTCAAAATTCCAAGTGGAAAGTTTTCAGTTATCTAATGTTGCTGTGTGCATACTCACTTTTTATCTACAGAATATTGTAGGTGTTAAGTAAAATGATGTGGTCAAGGTAAAATCATTTTGCCGTAATAAGACACAGAATGCTTCGTGTGCTTTTCCAATTTATATTCATTGTCTGTAGTAGATTTATGCAAGTAATTAATTTGGTCCTGCTATTGAAACACTTGCCATAAAATATTCTTCTAATAATAAGATTACAATCTATTATATTAGATAATAGGCTGCAACAATACAGCTGATTAGGGTTTGACTTCTTTTATAAAGAACGTTCTTAATTAAGTATCTTAATATCATTATGGAAAACTGATTCTAAATGATTCAGCTGCTCAAATTGTGTAAGCTATGTAATTTTTGAAGACAAATTCATGATTTTTTAAAATTAAGTGTTCTTTAGGACCTGTTTACCAAGGGGATTAATTTAAAAAGAATTAAAATTGATAAGATGATTTAAAAATGACAATACAACAGACCCACAATAATCCACATATTGCTAATCCACACAAAAACTGGCAGTGTCTCCCCTCTTCTCAGGAAAGACTTAACAGCGGGTTGCTGTAGCCAGAATTCCTAAGCCATTATTTTTTACAATGTCTGTTGCATGCAGTTAGTGCATTCTGAGATGTTATCATAAATGATTAACATTCTGCTGCAGTTGTGAAGTGAGCAAAGTACATTTTAAAGTGCTTTATTCCTGAGTGCATGCTTTCAACTTACGTATTAGTGCTATCAAACAAATAATTCTCTGCAGCTGCAGAGGTCCACTTGGCAAACAAAGTGATACCATCCCACAGGGAAAGGATTGCCTAGCAGCATGTAGACCCTTGTGCCAGTGCTCTCTGTGGCACCACAGGGCACCTGGTGGATGTAGTGAGCTGCCATTCACTACAGAGCTCCCTGTTAACAGCTCTGCTGATGCACTGGTTCACTTTTTCTTCTAGAAATGTGAAATTCCATTTTTGCCAACAACTGAAATAGTTTTTGAGTATCCACATGAAAGGATCCCTCCCCTTTCTGCTCACTTTGCGTATCTTTTTAGCACCCAGGCATTCATGCTGAGGATTACTTGAAGCCTTAGGCTTTGCAGCAAAATATTGATGCCATTCATGTTACAACCACAGGAGTGGAAATGATTTCCTATGTGACTAAGCTGGGTCTGTGCAGGGTCAGGTAGCGCTTGGAAATGATCATATTTTAACTCAATTCATGCTTTCTTACATTCAGATTCATCAATATGCAACAATTTTCATTAGTGCATTTTATATCCCTTTTGTGAAATAACACTAATGAACAATTTGTTCCAGTGATGCAACATTCTAGTGGTTTCTGTGGAATAATATTAGGAAGGCACTACAGATGGGATTGAGTCAGCAAAATGTCTCTTTGCCTGTTCCCATGGAAGGTCCTAGAGGAAAGGGGCAGAGCAGGCATGATCAGAAAGGCATTGCACAACGGCTAATGTAGTTGTACCTGAAGCCCGTTGTAAAAGTCATGAAATACGAAACCAGGATCTCCTCCAGTCCCTGAAAAAAGAATAACAGACATTCTAAACCATTATTTTCGTAAAGAAACGTTCATTGCCCATGAACAATTTCTGCCTTGGGGATTTAATTCCTTCCTTCCCCTTGCTCTAGAGACAGGACTACTCACTGCTACAAGCTATTCTAGCTTTTTTCCCATGTCTGTCATAGCTTTGACACATGTTTTTTAGGCATTTTGAAAGAAGAAAGTGAAGGTCACAGTTTTCTTGAAGTACATGTCTCTGGCTTAGGCAAAAATTTACTTAAGTTATCATAGCACCATGTCACATTATCACATTGCTATGCTAGTGCTGGCAAAAGAATCCAGAGGCAGAAGTAGTGAAAGAAATAAATTGGCTATGCTTTTTTCCCAAGACTATATATGTACATTTTAAGCAGAGATTTAGCTGCTATTCTTGTTTAAAGTAATTTTCAGTCAAAGATTAAAAAGAAATGAATTATACATTGAAATAACTCCATCGGAATGCTATGAACAAATGAGTAGATTCCGTCATCAAAAAAGCTTTTTCACTAGCAAGCAAACTCCTTATTCAAAAAACAACCCCCAAAAATTGGAAGAAAAGAGGTAGACACTGCTACACAGTGAAGCCTTGCAACACCTAATCTCTGAGCTGCAGGGGATGAACTTTTGCTCCCTTCTGGAGCAGGGGGAGGAGGAAGAGAAAAAAAAAAAAAGGAAAATTTTAGTCTTAGTTTAAGTTTTTCCTGATAGAACTTCACCCTTAATTTTTTTGTCTGAGAGATAAGACCTAAGAGAAGGGCCTCTGAAGAACTGAACTGGGGAAAACAAGAGGCAAGAACATTTGGCCAGTGGAGGAAGGAATATTCTCTTCTGCGATTTAATATCACATGTGCAGTTCTTCCCAAAGCGACATCTGCTTGAACTTTTATAGATGTCACTTCTAAGGGTTTAAACTTCTGCCTTGTCAGAAGTTTGAGGGGATATTGAGGGTTTTTTGGGAGATACGAAGGTTTCTAAGTCAGATTCCTGGCCTGTCTGCATCTTAAATCATGAGCACCCTTGGATTAGACTGCATAAATGACTGTAGGAGAGTTTAAGATTATCTGCTACGCAAGGCAAAAGGCCAAGTACAATGGGTTCAAGGTGTCTTTAGCCACCCAGACTCCTTAAGGAACCCAAGCTATGTTTGAAGTTTAAAATATCACCTGGTTTCCACAACTTGAGGCTTTCCAGACCACAGTGGTATGACTCAGAATGGTGCATTGAATGCCCACTTTGAAATAGGAAATCCAGGTTGGGGGGTGGTTGTGGTTTTTTTTAATGAAGGAAGACTTACCTATATGATGACATCTCTTATCTTTTAGTACTGTTTTAAGGTACATTTTCTCAGTGTCACTTTGACTTAAATCTAAGCACCTTATGTTTAGTTAAGCATAAAGACATATTTGCGTACTTTAGCATTACTGGTCTTGAAGGATGTTTCCTAGAATTAAGTAAAATTCACTCGTTAGAACTAAATGGGGTTTTACGGGTTGTTTTTTAGGGGTTTGCTCTGTCTTTTCAAAACCATGGACAGCACTGTGTGCACGTGAGTCTGTGCACGTGCCTCTCTGTTATGCTGGGGAGGAGTAAGGGGCTGCTACGTCAGACTTCCAGATCTTAGAAGGGTTACCTAAATAGTATCCTGTGCAAATACGGGTATTCAAAGTAGTGTCCTCTCCTGTTGTTTCAGTAAAATGTTTTATTTTTTATTTGCATTTGGAGGTCATTATTTCATATCATATCACTATGGTCATTTTGCATCCAAATTAATAGCTGCTTTTTTGTTAAGTATTACAGGAACTAAATTCCTTTATAAAATCCAATTTAAATAGTCTGGCTTTAAGTGGAAGCATTAGAGTAATTTTATTCAGACTTCCTGTCATATATTTTTTAGTTCTGCCATGTGGGTTTATTTCACAAAGTGTGCTAAGTAGGTTTATTATGTGAACACAATAATTCAGTACTGTGTTGTCAAAATATTATTTTTTTTAAGTAAAACAGATTTATCTTTTAATTCTTCACGTGATTTTGTAATACTTTATTAATATGGCTAAGTATTTTAATGGACATAGGCTCTGATAAATTAAATATACTATTACATTTACATACTAGACTTAGTCAACCAACATTATTTCCAAGGGAATTAATGCTGTTGCATCTAGCAACATACATACTGTCTTTAATTTTAAGTGCTATTATAGCACAGTAAAGATGACCTTTTACAATTGCTACAATGGGAGGATTTAGAAGGCAGTGATGTAAATATAGTCCCCTGCTGAGTCCTTGAAATTAGTTGCTATGTTCCATGGCTTAAGAACAAAATATCCCATCTAGGTTTTAGTAGAATGAACAAGAATTTTATATAGCCATGAAATAGCATATGAGCTTGAATTAACTCTGATTGTCACTTCACGTGCAGTTCTAGTTCACTTGTAGTTCTGACTATAGTCAAAACCTGCTTCAGGGCAGAGGTGTTTGTTTCAAAATATTCATTTAGTTTACACACAGACAGCAATTATATAAACTTTCTTGCTCTTGTGTCCTGAAAATAAGCAGATTTCTCAAAGTGACAGATGCACATCACTGAGGTGCAAAAATTTGCTCACCTTCTGTATTTGACATTGATTTTTGTGGATGACTATAAAGCTTTCCAAAGTATCCTTTCTGCCCAGGGTTCCTCCTGGGAAAACATTTACCCCAGTTTGTCAATCTTCTTTTCCCCACTTCCATGTTTTAAGTGAGGAACAGAGACAATGAAATTCCATCCTACCATGACTCTGCAGAAGTCTATAAACAGCTGTTGAAGTGATGAATTACCAATGAACCATGTTGGCTAGAAGGCAGTTCAGAAAAAAATAGGCTGTTTTGCTTAAATAAACAAAACCCAAATTCTACTTCATTCTAAAGTGGAGTATTTTCAGGGGTGAGGGGTGTATGTGTGTGTGTGTGTGTTGAATTTGCTACTATGAAAGTCAGCAGTTTCCATTTTATAGTGAAGGAGAATTTGGTTACTTGCACATAATCACCAAATGGATGAAATGCTTTTTTGATAAATCCTAGTAAAATTAGAATTTCCTCCTAGATTTTCATCAGGATATGCTGCAAGTACTTATTGCAAAACGTGACAACATAGCGCCGGGATGGACTTCTGTGTCCTGTTGCTTGCAATCAGAGGCAATTATGTTATGTTGTCCTTTGTATGCACTTGTCAAAGCCCCAAGAAAAAGGCATATAGAAGTGCTGCTGCTCAGAATTTCACCATTCCTATGTATGGAAATCCTTTTCATTTCTAGACTGTTTCTGTGGCCAGTTTATATCCTTTTGTTCTGTCCTTGTTTGAGTGGTAAATTTTTAAACTGCCTTTGTGTTACCATTCTGCCATTTTCCCCATATAGAGGAATCAAGCTCTGAGGTCTTGTCTTGCCTCCTGTTCACCTGTGTGTCCTTCCCAGCACCTGCCCTAGTCAGAACCCGCGTTTCCTCTTGGCATATGACTAGAGCTGTTCACCGTCTTGCAGTTGAGCCTTTGTCAGTGCCTTTTTCAAGTGTTGCCAATCTTTATTGGAAACACTTTTCTTGACACATCCTAGCATTTAGCTTTTCCGCAGTGAAAACAGGTACATGGCTTATCATCATCCTGTGACAGAATGTGACCTTTCTCCTTCTCCATCATTTCTTACTGAAAAGCTCCTTGATGACAGAAGAAACTATGAACAGTTATGTTACTAGTTAGTAAACTATGATTCTCTAAGTTTTGACCAATTCCATGTACTGGAGGCAGTGGAATACCTACCGTGGTAGGATGGAATCTCATCGTCTCTTTATAAAACACCTTTCTGTGTATGGACATAATTGTGAAGACCTATCCAAAATATGCAAGCTATTACTTACTTAGCAATGTGATTTTGGTGATGTACACTGTTCAGTTATGGTAGGTGACTTCTGAGAACAGATGGATATCCTTGTTTTAACAGCAAGCTGGTGAAAGCAATGAAGTTCATCCATGGACCAAAACTCATTAGAAATCATGGTAAAAAATTCCATTATCATTTTGTTGCATTTGAACAGTGTTTTAATAAAAGAAGAATACTGAGATCATAGATTTGAGTAGCCATCATGTTTGGCTTCATCAGTACTGAAAGGAGTAAAAATGCTTAGGAAGTGAGACAGGGATAATATACCTTGATCTGCAGCTTTCTGCCCCAGAAGGTGTCTAAGGGCAGATGGCATGCACAGAATCGTAGGGTTTTTTCCATTGTCTTCTCATAGGCTGTTGTTGCTGATGTGTATTTCTTAACCAACATGTACTTTCTGTGAGGTTGTAAATTAGGTCCTACAGAATGCTTTGAAAGCTCTACAAATGGTTGAAAAAAAGCTGAGCTCATCCATTTAATTTGCTCCCTTTTTCATTAAGTCACAAAACAAGTGAAAAATACTAATGCCTGAGTATGTCTTTTTTAAGGCAACATTCAGTCACTTTCTTTGACCTTTTCATGTCTGATGGAGAACATCTGCGCTGTTTTCATCAAACAAGAACAGACTGCAGTCAGTGTTGTCAACCTGGCTGCCTTATCTGCACAGTAAGAGCCATATAGTGACACATGCAGAGAATGACGTGGACTGATTTCCAGTGCCTCATTAGTACAAAGAACTCTTCAGTCAAATGACTGATACTGCCAAACACAATATTTAAGCATCAGCATTCTTCATGAAGTCCAACAAATCACAAGATGATAAAAGACAGGTGAAAAAAGCTGAAAACCAGCCTGCCTGACACTATTTCTGGAGAATGCAGAAAATACATATGCAAACAAAAAAACCAAACCAAACATAAACAACCCTCCATTCCCTTGCAGTTGATGCAGTGGAAGACATTGCATCAATTAAAATTCCACCAAGTGGGACTGGAATCAAGGAGAAAAACAGTGGATGGGAAGGCTATACAAAAATGACAAGAAAATGACCCTTTTGAATAAATCTTTCTCTGTAAGTTTGATAGAAAAAAGAAAAATCATGGAGTGTGTATGTTAAGGCTTCATTTTTCCTTGCACCATATTTTGAGTCTCCTTGACTTGTAATCAGTAAATAAAGCCAAGAACCACTCTAACAACTGGAAGATGCACTATACATCCACTTTTAAGTATAGCCATTTACTGCAGAGCCAGAAACAGCTGTGACAATGCATATGTATTTTAGTCATTGAACAGTAAACATAAAAAAAGCTGGTACAGCAACATCAGATATAGGAGAAAGATTTAACTAAAGCAAGACCAGAAGTGATCTTGAACTGAGATTGGTAGAACTTGCTGTTTTAACAGTCTGGCCTCGTACAACAGCTAAGAACATTTCGGCTATCCATGCCAAGGTTAATGCAGTGTCAAAATCCCTCCCTCATAACTCATAATGCCTGCAGCCTCTGTGAAAAGATACGTCTGTACAAGAACTGCTTATGTATTGATGATGCTATTGTTGTCATGACTAGAGGTACTTTAAAGCAGTGCATTTTTAGAACTCTGATGACGTCACACAATTTCAGTGATCTCCACACTGAAAACCGTGGTAGCTGAGTTAAACCAGGATGTTACTGTGGCTTCATTTCCCTGATGATCATTAACTGCATAAGCAACAAAGACCAAGACTTCTAAAGGAGACGTTATTTGACTTCTACTAAATCAGAGATTTACAAAACTTAAGAAATGCTACACTGGCCCTCTTAGGCTGTTGAATGTCAGAACTTCTTCTTGTAGTTTGTCAGCAACATTTAATTTAGAATTAATTCTCATTTCATTTCAAGACTTCTGAAGCAGGACCAGCAAGTGCACACCCAAAGGACAGGGTCTTGCTCTTCTGCAGGATTCTCAAAAGAATACAGTGCAGAATCAACTCTAGGGGTGTGTCCCTGTTGCAATCAGTAGATATTCCACCATTGGTTCCAGGGAAAACAATTTCAAACGTTCATTTTGACTGGAAGGGCTTGCTCATTTCTTGATAGGTTTTGCCATTATCCAAATAACAGTGTTCTGGCCGAGGACAGAATAGGAAAGTAGGAGCTAAGGGCTCTCGTAAACAGCATAAAGTGCCTGGCCTGGGTGACTGACAGAGCCTTGCTCACACAAGCACCCATCTAGATCAGTGGAACAAAGTACACCAGAGAAGAGTTTTCAGGTGGACCTGATCCAGCTCATCAGCAGGCTTCCCTTTCGCTCTTCTCAGAAGAGTCTCCTAGAGAATTAACTGGAAAGTTTATTGGCTATAGCTGCCGAACCCTAGCAAATATGAAAGGAAGGTTTTACACATTTATTTCACCACTCTGCTGATGATTCTGCTTACATTGTTTTGGTCCCTGCTTGTAACAGGTTAACATGTTGGTACATGTTAGTGCTAGACAGACTTTAAGTACAGTGTTGAAAGGATGTTTTGTTTTGTAAATTTCATAAAATCAAAAGTATTTCTGTTATGTAGGATTTAAGGTTAGACTAAGATGTACTCTGAATCTCTTGTTTGAATTTATATATGCATTTCAACAATAAAAAGCATTCTGAGCATCAGCCAGAAAGGGTAGCTTTTCAGATGTTTGTTTTCATCACTGACGAAAAAAATTTGCCCAAGATGCATGGGATTTAACTAGAAGCAGATGGAAACAGAAATACCAATTGACAAGGGAATAGTGAAGGTACTGGATGATTGAACCAAATATTTAGCTCATTCATTGAATTTTCCATGTGTGACAGGCAAAGCACTTCACAAAAAAGTCTGTATTATTTGAATTTTGCAGATGGGGAAACAAACAGCAATACAGTACATCAAGGGGGAACAAGAATACTTCTTAATCTTGTGATTATTGGTGTAAGTAGTGCTTATTTGTAGGAATTTAAAAATCTGTAGTTTGTCCTGAATGCACAGCAATGGTGCAGCCCTCTCTAGAAGGGAAAGCATCATGGAAAAGATAAATTTATGTCTTGGCAGGTTGCCCTCTCTCTTTTCATATTTTCTGTAGCTCATCAAAAAGACACAGTATTCACTGAGGACCTGCTTCACAAAGGCTCTTAAGCACACATTTTAGTGGGATCAAAGGTACACTTAATCAGATTTTCCATTTCAGAATAGACCCCGCCATTTTTAGCATCTGGAGAAATGCAAGCATTCTGCATGGGTGCAGAGCCTGCACAGGGGGAAGGGAATATGCCAGTTACAGGCAGAAAGTAGATTTGTTAATAGCTTCAACTCACATTACCAGTATTACCTAAATCCTAATGTTTTACTGTCTTTTGCTAGGTATACCACAAGAAGCGCTTATAAGCATCTCTGTACTTTTTCTTCCTCTACCTCTGATGCAAGGTCATCCAAGTCTTACCTGACTTAATAAGCAATAAAGCTCTCAGTAAAGCCGAGATCCTCCTACTTCAGGTCACCATTATCCTGGCAGGACTAGAACCAGTGGCTTGAAAACATTTTTAAACCTGCTTTTTATTGGCAAATAAGAGTTTAGATCAGCTCCTGCCTTACAGGAATATAAACATTGCTACCTGTAGTAATGCTCATCATGGATCAATAATATTTTTCCTTTTGTATTTTGAAGAATTAAATAAACTCATATGCAGATTCTACATAGGTGTCTGCTTAGCTAATTCCAAACTGAAACACGGGAACTTTCAGTAGCTTGCAGGACCATTTTCTGCCCTCGGCCTTGCAGGAGAAGCTCTGTCCCTGCCTTTGGTCACTGAGGTTGATGAGGTGATAGGATGTATGGGATTCAGCAGCACTAGTTGGTGCCGTGCAGGTCTGTACCAGCATTTAAACCAAGAATTCAGCAGCAGTATAAAGAATGCAGTTCTGTTTTCTGTCTGGAAACAGGAAAACCGGACCTAAATCCAGCTCAGGAAGTTGACACTTTCTTTGTTAGGACTTCCATTTCTTTCTAGCTCTTCCTTATAGTGCAGAACTGAGACTACTTACCTGTCCAAAATGGAGCAAATGCTACAACTTCCAAAGATTGTGTCAGTTCCTCTAGAGCTATTTGTATCCTATAAAGCACTAGTATGAAGTGCTACTTGCTGTCCTCCTTGCAGCCTCCTTAGGGTTTTGTCTGGGCACTCCCCGAGGTGATAAACCTAGAACTCAGCCTTCACTCAGAAGCAGCTCTGACCAAAATACATACATTGTGCAGGTAAGTAACCCATCTTTAAAGAAAATGTTAATAAGATACAGTGTAGTGAGCCAAATTCTGTAACTATCACACGGGAAATCTGAAGCTGCTTTACTGAAGTGAATGGAGTTCCTCTGGTGCCCAGTTTTTTGTCATCTAAGTAAACTTGAGAATTAACATTGTTTAAATAAAAATGTGGGTGCGTTGAGAGGAAGAGAACTTTCTTATTATGGAGCTAGGATTAGGCTCCCCTGTCTTCCATCAGAGCAGAAATCTAGATCCATAAGGCTGTAAAAAATGGGTATTCTCACACTTAGTGTGGGAATAGCTTTCCCGCTTAAAAAAGTATGTGAAAGAGGTCTGAGACTTCCAAGAGGAAAATGCTGGAGTACCGAGAGAGCTACACTAGTGCAAGCAGGAATTCTCCAAGGATGAATGAATTGCTTGCTGTAGAAGAAATGCAAGCAAGGTCTTGTTTCCTCTCCTCTGTCAGGGAAAGTTATGTCCCAGCTGTGTCCCAGCAGCTCACAGGGAAGAATGAGATGTCACAAATTGGATCAAATGCCAGATCCTGCTTATCCTTTCCATTTGCATAGGGGACAGCACAGCTCATCTAAGCTGACTGTAAAGCACCTCTGGTAAGAGTGATTTGTATAGCCCAATGATCTTACATTTAAATGTGACTTATGTCTGCTACTGAAGCAAAGATATTTATGCAAAATTACTTAGAACTAACTTATCTAACTTGTCGGACACAGCAAATTCCAGATACAGACGGAAGTGAAATTTTGTCAGTGTTTCTGTGGATCCTTGAAGGGACTGTAGGGACAGCTTGCAGTCTTCCCCACTAACCCTGCTGTTCCCCTGCGGTGCTTGTCATCTATGTGGGAGAAGCAGCAGGTCAGTGTTTGCCCCAAATCCCAGGGTATCCACAGTGGACTGCCCTTGTTCTCACTTCAGTGTTTTCTAGTCAACTGCAGTACAAGTGCCTAAGCAAAATTTCTGATATGTTAGTCTGATCTGCTGCTTTATGTAAGCCTTCATCGTATTAAGATGTAGGAGAGGAGACAACAATGAGAAGTCCCCGGGAATGATGGGACTCCTGCCTTTGGTCATGTGTAGCTGTACCAGGGATGCTATGAGAAGCAGTACTCAGCAAGGAAAGAAACCTCTCTAATCACAGCGTGGAAGCGTTGGGCCTCCATTGAGATTTGGCTTAGCTTCTCTGGGATTTATATAAAAAGTCTTTTAGTAATAAAACATTGGAAGGAGCAGCTGCTGTTACATGTTATCCAGCAAAAACATTCTGAATGAGGAATAGTGTAAAATAGATGTAGAGTACTTCTCAAGCCACTTGACATGACAGATGTGCAAAATGCAGGTGGAACACAGCAGCCATGTGGCAACATACTACAGCGGTGTGTGGCAATGTAAATAAAAATGAAGAAAAATATTACACTGTTCAATAAATATTTAATATAGACCAAATAGCCCTTATCACCCAGTTTTCCCAAGCGGTTTCTCGGCTTCTCCCTGTCTCAAATTATTGGGTTCTTCTACAGTGAACTGAGCTGCCTTTCAGCCAGAGATATTTCAGTGGTAAATAAAGTAATTTTCTTTGATGGACAGAGAGAACTACAGGCATTAAAATCAGTAGAAGTTTGGTTTTAGCACTTCAGGAGCAGGGCCAGTGGTTTTCAGTCCACGTTTTGAAAAATGCTTTGTAAAATAAATACACAATCATTACAGTTATTTACATGAGGCTTAGAATAAATGAAATGACTGACATTTCAATGTTCTAATCTTTCCTCCTGCAAGCCATCTGACTGAACAAAGCAAAGGCTTGGTGTTGGGATGAGGGTACTTTATTTTAGCTTACACTGTAAAAATATTTTTATTAATTTTGTGTCATTGAGACTAAACCTGGAGTACTTGTATCTGAATATAGTGGAGGAAAAATGCAAAAATCATCAAATTGTACCCTTAACAAGTGCTTATAATATATTCCCTAGAAATCCAAGCTCACCATGTCCACTCACTCTGAATAGTGTTCAGTCATTCAGATAGTAAGTGCTATTTGGTGACAGTAAAAGTGATAAACATCATGAAGGGCCTCTCAGTTCATCCTCCAAATAAACCTTCTGAACCACCAGTTTTTGTCATCCAAGACTTTCTTGCACGTATCTTCATTTGACATGGTGTGTGGTAATATCACCTGGCATGAAAAAAGTAAAGGGGAAGAATAATAAAATCAGCATTACTTGAGAAGATCAACTCTGGCCTGTTGTTGGGCTCAGGCAGAAGATGTCTCCACTGCAGGTTCTGTTTATTGCTGCAGTGCCCATGTCTAATATAGTAGTTACATTTTACCATGGAAACACACTCATCTTTTTATTTCCTATCATAATCAGTACTGGTTGGTTGGCTTATCTGTAAAGCCGTTCTAGTCTTTATTTTTGGGTTATAATTGCACATAGTCTTGGAAGTAAAACTTTCCAGGCCTGGAAAAGGAAGAAAAGTTAAAATTAAAGAAAATGTGAAGAAATAGTTTGCCAGAATGGGGCCTTTGCAGTTAAGAGATAAACAGTACATTATCTTATTGAATGGCTTCAATTTGACTACATTTACTAGAAAGACAGAAGAATAGCATTTCTGTGACTCTGAAATAGTAAAGTTTTGGAGATGAGAAATACCAAACATATTTCTGCAACTAATACTGGATGAATTGGTGAATGCTGTTGCAGAGTGTGATGAATGCATTACCATTTTTCCTGTCATTTGATTATAATTTCAAGATATGTGTATGAAATCCTACGTCTGAGAATACAGTTTCGCAATTATAAAACCAAGACTGTAAACCATTTTCATTCTGAAGGATGAAAGCTTTTTTACAACATAAATTAAATAGAATGCTGCTGAGGATAGCAGATGTGCACCTATTTGCTTATGGCAGAAGAGCTAGGATTATTGCTTGTGATGTCAGCACATGACACTCAATAAAAAATTTTAAGAATATATTGTAAGCTAGCTATAGCTGTATGTTTGGCTCTACTTGATGTAGCAAAAGAATATGAATTCTAAGGACCTTACCACTTCACTGAGTTAAAAACAAAATAGGATGCAAATGGCAACCTCCACAGAATATTAGCTAAAAAGTTCCATTTAATTTAGTTTTGTTAGGTCATGAACTTGCCTGTTATGATCAGCACAGAGATTGGTCTTTAAGCAGATTCTGAATGAAAGTGTAAAGAATGAAAAACAAACAAATGCTTGTGGAGAACATCCAGCCAACAGAGTGGAGCAGTAGTAACGAGTAATAAGTGGAACAGAGATGGCCATGGGAGTAGTGTGGCTGATGTATTTTGCAGCAGGTGAAACAGTGCAAATGTGTAAAAATATAAGCAGGCTAGAGGAACTAGTGTATTTTATCCTTTGTCTTAAGGAAAGAAAAGTCCTTTTAACAGAGAAGACATTTTCTAATATTGAAAGAGTAACACTAATACAAGTTGTTGTAAAAGTGGAAGAAGTTTCTGGGATTTATATTCTTTTCTAACAGCAGCTGAAACAGAGAAAATTGTCTTACGGAGAATGATTTCTTCAGCTGTCTTTATATCACTAAGAAAGCTTCATGCTGAGCGTTTAGATTGGAGACAGATCAAAATGCAGATGCTTTATTTGGTTACCTTAATAGCTTAATAGGCTTTACAGATTATTACTCTCACAAGCCTTTTTGAGGTTATAAAATCCTAATGTATTTGCTCTTAGAAATTATGAGCTCAGTCCCCAAAACTCTTACTTGCATGAGACCCTCAGTGAGTTGCCTGACTTAGTGCCATTGATCTTTAAGGGTCTGCACCATTGCCATCCTGCACTTGCAAAAATACTAGAAGACAGGAAAGTGCAAGCAATTCCCAGGGGGAGCCAATTGCTGTATAAAACTGTCATGTTCCAGTCCACTCAGTCCTTTCCCAAGGATTTTTGCCCCATCTGCTTTTATACTGTAGCTAACCAAAAAGCAAATGGATTGTATGTAGTATGTGTTAATTGAAACTGTATTTATTTGAAAGCTGGGGGTTTGGGTGACGTTGACGATTGGGAGGAGTTCTCACCTAGAGCAGGCATAGCGCAGGAGTTAGTTCTCCTCTAGAAGCATCAGGCTACAAAGTCTGTTCAGCTGCATTTGATTTCAGAAAACCAGCCCGTCACAAGCGGGCATGAATCTACTCAAAGATAAATCTCCCCTAGTTTGCCATGGCTTTCCCAGGGATTAAGTTACGCTGCCTCTGTCCCCTGAACTGCCAGGTGCCCATCCCTTTGGGTGTCACAAGGTTTTCTAGCTGTGTTTTTTGTTTTGCCTTGTGATGTGATCTTTTCATATTAGACCAAGTCTCCTTGACCATTAAACTGACATTAAGTCTGTCTTTATACTGTCATCCATGGTCCAATATTGATGCTGATGGGAGTTCTGCCATATGACAACATTTCTGGCTGGAGCTGCTATAGCTATAGCCCTGAAAACATCTGTGGAATTACTTGAAAAGGCGTAATGAAGAGTTACTTACGAAAACTGTGCACAACTTGATGATTCCTCAGTGTCTAGGGCTCTCTAGTTGAGGGGCTGCATTGTTTTTTTTAACAACTGTCTGTCATTTGAATATTTCTATAGGCTTTTCCTCCAGATGTTTCTTGCCTTCAGTGGTGTAGTTCAGGGAAGAGATAATGACCAGCTATCACAGTGAGATTTTCTGGCTCAAGTAGCATAAATGTGTACGATTGGGAGTGAACAGACAGGAGTCATAATTGCATCTCTCCATGACACTTACTCAAAACTAAGCCTGTTTCATCTGCAGCAGACAAATTCACTGCTATCAGCATTTTTTTTAATAACTCTGTTGATCTCTTGCAAAGAGGTTAGATTTGCACTGCATGGCATTTCCACTCTGGTATTAGAAGTTCTGTCAGATATTTCTGACCACAGCAAAGCTCATATGTAACTTTTAGTCCTGAGGTCATTGACGGACCTTACAGAAAAACTGGCAGTTTTAAAGAAAAATGTAAGGACAAGGCAGTGAATATGGAGTGGTATAGACCTTATCAACAGGAAAAAAAAAAAAGAAAGACTGATTCAGACAGTATTGAAAAAAAAAAAATCCACAATCAAATGGTCCTTCTTCTGAGCATATCAGTCTGAAGACCAAACTGGAACCAGACAAAGAATCCTGAATCAAACCTTTTCTGCAGGACATTCTGAAACCTTGTTCATTAAGTGTGTGGAATGGGATTATTTCTGTTTAACATCCTAAAGTTATAATTGTCTTTAAAGGACTTTAGAAAGGCATAGGAAAAGTTCATTTTTTGTTCATTTGCAATAGTGAGTCATGTAGTACTTAAAGCTGAAGTTTCACTAAGTGGAATGTAAGGAACAGCAGCTATCAAGAAGCTGATACCTTCTACCTGTTACTTTTTTAAGGAACCCTTGTTCTTGGTGCAGTCCTTGCTGAAATTTTTTTGCTGATACCTTGGGGAAGATAAATACAAACATATGGGGTTGAATGTATAAGATGCAGGTTTGCTTCTCACTGTATGGTAAACTAGCTCTTCCATGTGACCACACCACCACTCTCAGCCTTTTAATGCAGAAATGAAACTTGCTTGCTTTAACTTGTTTAGTCCTAGTAAGTGGCTTATGTCAATCTATGTTCACAAAGTTGTCTTCACAAGGATAAAGCAGTAAAAATATAATTTTATAAATGAAACTGAGATTCATCTTCATGGTTTCGTTTCCTCCTGAAATCAGAAGAATTTGCAGGTATTAGACACTAGGCAATAGTTTGCAAAAGTGATAAATCACGCAAATTTAGAGGAAATAAGTGACCTGGCAAGTGAAATACTTTTTGTCATCAGCAAAAAGCAACTCATAGAATTTAGATCACAAAGCCAGATTTCTCTTCAGCTAATGAAAGAAGGGAGCAAATGAATTAAGAAAAATTTAATGTATTTTTTCTAAAGAAGTCAGGCACACAGACATCACAATAAACTCTGAGGTCCTAAATGACAGAAAACAAAGTGCAGAGGTGATTCTGGTTCTCCTTTGTGTGTAGGAGTTCACAGTATGAGAGATAAAATGCCTGAAATAATTACACAAAATAGTGCTCCAATTCCCAGTAGGAGGAATTACATGAAAATTGATAATGAAAGATTTGCTGCAATGGCTTCAAATCAGTCTGTTTCAATTCAATAGCAAGCAAAGTATTTTTATAGGAAATTCATAGTGCAGTGACAACAGTGAAGAAATTTGTCTTTCTAAATAAATTTTGTGTGAGTAAAATCAAAATTGCCACATGAGACTTTCACAACTCTGTGTGTAACCCAGCTTCTTTTTGCAGAACTTGTGATGCAAGCAATGAGGTTGTGTTTGTTCGGAACATTGCTACTTATAGTTCTTTGTTGTTCTGATTTATTTAATTGTCTTTAGCTATAAGAGATGCAGTGTCTTTCTATTACTAGCTTTTTCACAGTGCTTTCATCAGAGACATATGAAAGTCTCTTTGTTGGATTTTCTTTCATGGTCCAGGAAGGCACAGTTAACTTGCTTCACAAATGTTTCATGATCAGTAGGATTCTCATACAACAAGATGTAGTCTTAGATCTCAGGATTAATTTTCGATGTCAAGTCATGGTTGGAAAGATTTAGCCAACATATCTACATTCTCTGGAAGATTTCTGCCCCATGTTTCCCAGAGCTAAATAACATAAATTCAGCACCTTCCCCCAAAAAATCAATAGTTAGAATTCAGTCTGACCATGGGTCTGTGGCTGCTTCTTGGGCAGAAAAGAAAGGCTTTGTAAGACAGACTTTTCAGGCTGTCAGTATATGTCCTTATTTAATAAGAGGACAGATAACAGAAAAGCGCCTGTGCTTCTGTGGGTAGAACATTTTCTTCATGCTCACAAAAATTTGTGCTTTCTGTGTTTTGGCAGCATTTTTGTCTTTTTTTTTTTGTTTTATGTCTCTTGACATGTTTTCATCCAAGATACCTCATCATTCTCTGTGATCTAAAGCAAAGGATGAGCCTTTTCTGTATTAACACAATTGTAAATAAGGCTTGTACAGTTGTGTTAACTAACTTACTTCCATCAGAGGACAGATAAAGAGTCTGGAGAGCAGTTTTTCCAAAGGCTGTGCAAAAACTTTGACTCTGTGCTGACTTTTAGGTCCAAGGTTTTCGGTGAAACGATCGGTCTAACACCATGCAGATCTGTACTTTGCTTTTCTCTGGCTGTGCCCAGAAGATTGTTAGGCATTGGCAGTGTTGCAGTAGACTTTGTTTTTTAGTACACCAAAATCTGCTTTCAGCCAGGTCTATTCTGGAGTCCTTGTTTCACAGATGGCACTATTAATCCAGCAGACAGGAGCAGCTCTTGTTTATTCCCAATCTGAACAAGCTTCCAGCTAGAAATGAGACAGGAAAGGGTTTGCATCCTGTTATAGTTCCTGCTTTGCCATCCTTTAATGAGCTCAGTGAGGAGTTTATGATGTTGTCCTTACTTGCCTGTGACTCTGAATGCAGTGGAGGCTAGGAGTCAAAGCAGTGAGGGGTGTGGAAGGTGGCTGAGCCACAGCGTGACTGCTCTGGTGCTGTATAAAGCTGCTCTGGGCCCTGTTAATGAGAGGGGCCAGGCAGTCCTTTAGCTGGGAGAAACGGTGGCACAACTCATCATGATTTGCCATAGCATTAAGAAAGCAATTTTAAATGTGGTTTGTTTTTTTTTTAATGGCTATTGCTGTGA
>JAVKLA010000074.1:46306466-46317102 GCA_034782735.1 Sagittarius serpentarius
ACACTGATGTTTTAGTTGTTGCTAAGTAGCGCTTATCCTAAGTTCAGGATTTTTCAGTTTCCCATGCTCTGCCAGCAGTCAGGTGCACAAGAAGCTGGGAGGGAGCACGGCCAGGAGAGCTGACCAGAACTAGCCAAAGGGATATTCCATACCATAGAATGTCATGTTCAGTACATAAACTGGGGGAAGCTGACTGGGAGGAGCGAATTGCTGCTCAGGCATCAGTCAGCGGCTGATGAGCAATTGCATTGTGCATCACTGATCTTTTCTTGGGTTTTACTTTATTATTATTATAATTATTATTAGCATTAGCATTATTAGCATTATTAGCATTAGTTCCTTTTGTTAGTATTGTTATTGTTGTTATTACTATATTATTATTATTATTATTATTATTATTATTATTATTATTATTATTAATATTACATTTTATTTTACTTTAGTTATTAAATTGTTCTTCTCTCAACCCACGAGTTTTACTTTTTTTCCAGTTCTTCTCCCCATCCCACTTGGACCAGGGGGAGAAAGTGAGCAGCTGCATGGTGCCTAGTTGCTGGCTGGGCTTAAACCACAACAATTAATTAGTGTATTTATATATATATTTACATATAGGCCAAACTTGAAGAAAAAAGCACTTTAAGAAATGAAGTGTAAACATCTGGAGACAAAAGGTGATTTCATGCAAGATTGTATCACACAGAAGAATAATTGTAGCCCTACAGATCTGGAGATCTCTGCTTTCCATTCTTTTCTTTGCCCTGCTAGAATATAGAAATGCAATATATTCAGATCTGTTTAATGATTTAATTAATTTAGGTCTCATACCACCTGATGAAGTGAGTAAATACTTATTTTCTGATTTCAAAAGTGACAAAAGAGTGGTTAACTTAAGTAACTTCTCTAAAGCAAGTCAACATCAGCACTGGTATCAAAATAATTTTTGTGGGACAGCTTTTTGAACAATTCCTTAGATTATGTTTTGAGATATTTTTATTAATTTGGATGTGTAAGTATTTGAATGTCTGACCTGGGGAATGTTAAAAGAGCTTTGTTTCCAAAGCTCCTGCTGATTAGGTACTGTCAACGTTTATTATGTTTTCACAAATGTAGGGGCACCAAATTGGCAATCACCCTGAAAAGGCTGAATTTTAGATTTCAGTGCTTCTCCTGCATCTCACTTTAGCAAGTTACCTATCCAAAGCCAGTGACCTGTGAAACTTCTAGGGGGGAAAGCACTGCCATTTCTGTAATCCGTGTTTCGCTGTCTTGCAGAATTTTTTGCATAATCACTGTTTGAGTTTATGAAGCACATGCAAAAACGTGTACGTTTCTTGAATGTCTGCTGGTTCCTTATCTTTGTGTCTTTTACTGTGATGTTGTAGAGCTTGGATCATATGGAAACCTAAAATATTATGACACAATGACTGAGGAAGGTAAGAAATATTTTAGAATTGTTTGTATCAGCTTTTTTTGAAGCCCTTTAAGCGCCTTTTATGTGTTTACTTTTTCCTTCATTTTTCTTAGTCCTATTTTCAGTTTCTCCATTTTTTAATAACTCCTTTTTGCATGTCTTCATTGACGGTGTGATCAGTTCCGGCTCTTTTTTTTTCTTCAGCATTTCAGTTTTGCTATTTCAGATAAGGAAATACAATGGAATGCTTTCATTAAAGAATATACACGCAAAACCACACTTGCAAATTACACAGCACAGTATAACATAGATTGTAGGTGCTTCTTTTATTCATTTTACAGTGCAGTCAAGAAGATGAATTATTTTATGGATGTTCAAATCACTCAGTTTGAGAACAATTATTAAGTGACTTCACTTTACTGTATTCTTCAAAAGTAGTGAATAAACTTTAAAAACTAAGCATGACTATTCCTGGAGTATTAATTGTAATGCAAAAACTATGCAATTTAAAATCCTGATTCTGGCAATGCACAAAGGAAGTAATTAGCGCCTGAATCAGGGCTCAGTAAAATCTTGGAGAATTTTTCTGCTGATTCAAAAGCTCAGCAGTTTATTGTACTAATTCAGAAAAGCAGTTAGCTGTGTTCTAAATTTCCAGCATAGTCTTTCAGTCCTAGGGTGGTCAGCATTTCTATAATTTGGAAGCTTCCCTGAACTGAGACCTGATTGTCTGTAGGATAAAGGCCTCTTATCCAGCTCTCTGATTATAATGCCAGACAGATTGTTTCATGAATATTCAGTTTAATAATTAGTGGTGTCATGTTTGAGGATGGAGATAAGCTTGAGGCCTGTAGAAAAATTAACCACCTATTCCTACTTATTTTTAATGTTGGGAATATAAGACAAATAGCTTAATTCTCTGTTTTTAAAAATACAGTTATTTTCTAGTTCAGATTAATCTTGACGTTAAAAAGGTTTTAAGAAAACCTTAATTATATCACTTACTGATGATCTTTCCCTGGGCGGGGGGGGAAGTCGTAACTTTTGACTGTTTCCTATTTTCTGTATCTGCTGTTGATACACAAATATAAGTGTACTATTCTGGGGCTGGCTGTAGGAGATGGTTCCTTCTACCTTCGTGCCTGATGTTGGAAGATGCTGTTTTCTCCTGTAGCAGGCATGAGCTCATAGGGCAGTCTTGCCGCACTGCCCTCCATTGCCCAGATTCACCATCTGATTCACAGAGGTGGCACCAATATAAGAAAAGGTGTCTGAGAGGAGATTTTACTGGGCAAATGGTGATGTCTGTGTTGTTTAAATACACCTCTCAAGCACCTGAAATGAGTCATTAACACAGGCCATTCAAATACAGCTACCAGAGCTAAAGCTTTTGCAGTGTGGCTCATCTCAGTCTTCATTACAATCAAGATGCAAAGGTCATTTCTTATTGTAGCCTCAGAGATCGGTATGTTAATGTTTTTATTTTTTATGGTGAAGTATTAAATCTGCCATTTCAAAAGTAGTCACTACGTTAGTAGCCTTCTGATAGTCATAAATACTCTAGTGACAGTTAAATGTAGCTGTTGGTGGGAAAACACTCATGCAAGTATGATACATACAATATATGTATATATTAATACTGTGCCTGTGCTGAAGTAATGCTGTTAATATTCAGTGTTATCTCAGAAAGCACTCCTCATAAATGAATAATCCAGGGCCATACTGTAACAATAGCAAAAATCCAGTAGCAAAAATCTTCCAGTAGCAAAAATAAGGAAGCTGTCTTGAGGAGTATTAACACTGACAAGAGTCTATGATACAGTTTACCTTCTCAAATGCAACTGTCCTCATTGTTTTCATGTCTTTCACAAAGCAAGTAATGAATAGTGTATTCAAGAAGCTATATTTAGACCAAAGTGTGCTGTATTTTGAACTTTTGTTTGGATTTTCAAATGTATAATCACTATCACTCCGCATCACACTGATTTGCATTATCTGTTTTTCTTTTTCTCTTCCTTTTTTCACTGAGCTTTTTATACGTTTTGTACAGAAAGTTAGTCACAGGAGCATGTAAACCCAGTTAAAAATCCATGGATTTTTTTCTAATGTAGTACATTGTTGTCTCCAGGTCCTCAAACCCTGAGTGGAGAGAGGTAGCAAAGCTTTCAGTCCTCTAGTGGAGAAGCACAGGCTCATCTATTCTTGCTGCTACATCAGAACAGTCAGAGACAAAAAGTAATGGTTAAGTTGCAATACACAATCAGATAGAGCCTCATTGCCAGAGGGCCATTGTGCTCCAGGTCTTAGAAACTGATCTCTATTGTTTTGTTTGCTCCTATTTGGTCTGAAAGTGACTTTAAATTAATTGCAGGTTAGTCAGGCTCAACTAGGAGAGAAAATATACCCTACCAGTTGGGAAGAGACCTTCACAGTAATCTTGTGCTGTCAAGTAACCTCCACCAACAGCCTACAACATGACAAAATTGCGTATGTTTTAGTGGATGCTTCTGTGGGATCTTAAAGGGGAAAGAACATGAGGTGGATTTCTGGAATTGATCAGTTGCGACCCACTAGTTATGTTCCACAACTGGCCATGAGCATGACTGGTAGGTACAGTTCAGACTGTTCAACAGCTGCAGATTTGACATCTTCAGACTCATGAAAGCTTGGCTATAGCTGCGTAGATGTAGTAATCTGCTTTTGATTGGAGACTGAAAACTAGACAAATGGTAGAGTCTTGAATTTTTTAAAGAAGTGAACTTCTGAAGATAAACTATTTTCCTGTCAAATCAAAGGCTTTTCTGACCTAGAGAATCTGTAGTCAGCAATTTAGATTGTAGTCAGAGGATTGGGTTTTTAATATATCCTTGATCAGGAGGAGAATCTCTGCCAGCTGATAAAGGCATATCTGTGTTATACAATACTGATTTGTTTACATATATTCAAATAAAACCAACTTAGTTTTAAGCTACCTTCTTTCCTAATCACCTGGCCTTGGTGTCCTGTTCCTTCTACCCCATCCTTTGTAAATTAAAATGAGCTGCAAAATCTGTCTGAGTTCAGCAAATCTAGATTAATTATGTAACAACCTATCCTATTTTAGGTTTGTGAAATGAAGCATTTTCATTCACCTAAACTCTCATGGTACCAGATGGTGTGAAAATTACTCTCAGGTAGTCAAATCCGTAGTACATAGGACTGTTAAAGAGGAAACATAAGCTCCTATCTTCTCCTAGAAATAAGAAAAGTAACATAAAATTCCTATGGATTATTTTAGTAACCCCACCTAAAGATGAGAAACAGGCATGAAAAAAGACATGTGCCTAAGATGAAACCTTTGGGGCTTTCTGTATATTTGAATGACTTAGAAATATGCTGAGCTGGTCCTTTTTCCTGGTGGCTCTGTGCTTCCCCTTCGCTGAACAAGTTTTGATTTGGTTTGAAGGAGTAAAACGGCAGGGAAATGGAGGGAGTAGGCATAGCTCTGCTGTCTTTTTACATCTCACTGTCTTCATGCAGGCTAGTACTACTGCTTTCCTCACTTTCATGCTTTTCATAATCAATATTATGTCTTTTAATCATTTGCTCACACTATTTGTTGCCTACACTGAGTGAACCAAGTGGAAGGTAATGATGTAAAACAATGTAAGCTGAACCATGCATGTACTGAGAAATAAACCAAAATACAGTTTCCATTTCAAATGTTGAGGTTAATTTCCATAACAGTGACTTATAACTGTTTAACAGTCTCCTGAATGAAGCAGTGTAACTTACAATGTTAAAAGTCAATGTGAGAAATTCTTCCTAAAGATGAGAGGAGGCTTTTGGAAATGTGAAAAAAATTGAAGACAACTTCAGTTAAGCTAGTCTAAACCAGTGTGGATCTCTGTGGAGATGTTTTCTTTGCAGTTCAACAGTGGCTCAAGTTTCTCTATTAAAAAAAACAAAACAATTTCAGACAATCTCACACAAAAGACTAGAATATCCTTATAGAATTCTGCATCACTTTAAACTTTTTGAATCGAACCTTAAATTAAAAGGTCCTGCACCATCCTGAAGTAGGTGGAGACATAGATGGTTCCACAGATATTTCTCAGAAAATGTCTCAGTTGCATAATTTGCATCGCTTACAAAAAATGCATTTGTGTATTTGGGGCATCACAAGCCAAATTCTCAAACATATGCAGTTGAGTTGGAGTACGAAATATAAAGCAGTCCTTTAGCAAACTGACATACATGTTGTATGAAAATTATGCAGGCACCTTTCAGTATCTACACATGCTTCTGGATAAGCACTTTTTAAATGCCCCTAGTGTTTCAAAAGAAGTTAGGAACAGACTTCACTCATACCATTTCAGCTTAAAATATTTGGAAATATGATTTGCATTTTTCCTCTTGTTTTTTCTTTCTCTTATCTGATATCCCAAGCAATTCCCTTTCTCTCTCTCTCTTCCCCTCCCCCCCGGCCCTTCCTGTTCTAACTAAAGTGTCTGCCACTGATGCTACGCACTGAAATAATGCGATGACTTGCTATTTATGATTGTGTTCTACATTTAGATACTCTTCTGCAGGCAGTTTTACTCTAGGTACCATGTACCAAAAAAGATAATCTTTGCAATGTGTTGTGAATGGGTAATTATTTTTTTGGAGCATGATGCATTTGTGAAAAGATAGGGGCTGCTGAAAGGACAGTACTGCTTATTAAATCTTTGTGGTATTTTAATTATTTCCCAAGTGATTTGCTGTTGACGAATTAATTGCACTTCCCAGCAAATGATAGCTGCTAGTCCCTGTGGACTGTGCATTGCTTCTTCATATACAAAAGTGTTGGTACAGGTGTTTGAAGCTTCCACTTGTGAGAAGGGAAGAGAGGATTTCTTTCTTGACTAATGATTTATTCTTGTGTGTCTTTATTTTAGCTTGGAAACAGTGACAGTTACCCAACTGAGTTCATTCATGACTTCTGACTGATACTTCCCACTGTTAATCAATTATATGATTCCATTGAAAAATTTTTTAGTCTTAAGCCTGTACTGTTTTTGCTGCAGGGACACCAACAGTTTTCAGTAGATTTTGTAACTGGAGATGAAGAATTAAAACAGTCATGGGCCCCATATGTAATAGTGTTCTTACTTAAAATTGTACTGTACTATAACCACCAGTTATACTTTTAAAAAAGGTAAAGACTTAAAGAGCAATAGCAATAAGGATAACAATAAAGAAAGGCAGATACGTCATCTTTCTACATGTCATAGACTCATAAGCTGTCCAAAGAGTCATTATGTAGAAAGATCAACCAATGTAGAGGAAGGATTAAATTAATTTCACTTAATATTTGCCATCTTTGACATTGGGTAGTTTGAATGTGTCATTTGGACTCGGTGGTCGATGAAGAATGACAGGACCTAGGACTTAAGACAGGATGAGTTGCCCTGGAGACAGTCTAGATGATGAGCTGCATAGTTAATCTCATGGGAAACAAAAACCGCCTGGCAGGTTGAGAAGAAAATTTACCTTTGAGAAGCTGGTATGGAAATGATATATTCTGGAAATTTTTGCTTCTGCTTCTGAAGTATCTGTAGAAGTCACAGGCACATAGCTGAGTCTGAAGTGACAAAGTTGACCACAGTCACCATGATGCAATGTATAGGTTCATCTGAAAGTCTGTGTTACTGTACTACTAACTGAGACCTGAAACTGTTTGTATTTGTTTATAATATCTTTATTCATCTGTATTCATTTTCTGTTTAGGCTGAAATCCTACACCAGCATTTTTATAGGTAGAACTATACTGACTGCTTCTGAAGAAAAATAATAGCTTTTGTTTTCAATTTCTTGTTCAATTTGTTGCTGAGTTCTCAGAATAGAAAAAAAAATACATTTTTATATGAGAACATCAGATAGTGTTTAATAACATTTGCTGGATGGAGGGGTGGAAATGGATTATGGGCACTGGTTTATGGAGCCTAAGCTATGGCAGAGAAAATTTGCTTCTCCAAATGGCTGCATTTTAATAATGATAATGCTTTCTTTTAGGAAAGTTCAAGGAAAGGGCCTCAATTCTGCATAAGATTGCCAAAAAGAAGTGCCAAGTGGAAGACAGTGAGAGGCAGAATGGAGCTGCTAATCATGGTGAGTGCTGCAGTGCAGGTTTATTACCTGTTCCTGAGGGCCTTTTTCACTGTTTTATTTTGCTTGAAAATCCTTAGGGATTAATTTCTCATTCTACTTCATTTATGCTATCTTAGTATTCTAATTCCCTATACAAAATAGTATGAAACTTATGAACAGGACAGGAGGTGAGTGTAAGAAGAGAAAGTCAGTTAAGGCACCTGGAAAGCCTGCTAGCAGGGTTGAAAAGAAAAAAGCAATGCTGATTTTGAGTATGTGTTGAAGTTACATAAATAGAGAGACAAAACTTAATCGCAGTTTATATGTGAAAATTTAATTAATGGATTGAGCTGGTCTAGGAGAACTTGTGTTTTATGCGGTATCATCCTTGTCACAAAAAGAAATAACCTTCGTATTTAGGATCTGAATTGTCTGTCTACTACTTGCTGAGAGTCATTTAGGCCCATCTATGCTAATTGTGCAAAATTAGCTTACTGTGGTTCTCCATCAAGGGTAAGAATTTGTATTTTAGTTCAAAAGTTCCTATACTAAAAGAAAATCTGTGCTATGTCCTGTTTTCTTTACTTTACCTCAGCATGTTTTCTGCATTAGAAAATGAGATGCAAATGTGTCTGATAAAAGCTGAATCATTTTAATAGTTGACACTGTTTCTGACCTTGTGCTGTGTTTAGATACTATTTGCTTCCAGAATCAAGCATGTGGATGGGACAGTCTGTTAATAAACCATAATGCTTGCTGTGGGGTTAAGAGACAACACACATGCACTGAAATAATTACAGATAGTCTGGCACTCCACTGTGGCTGTGATCTCAGATTTTTAATTTAGAAGAATTTTAGGATAGCAGTAACGTAACTAGACAGCTGTATTTACTTCTGTGCACAAGAGCACACCATAAGGCACGTTGAACTTGAGTTAGATGTTTCATATTGCTATTCCCCATAACTTTATATTGTCCAAGGGATTTTTGGCCATTGACATCTTTATCTAGTACATACTTAAAGAGATAATTACTGTTTAGAGAATTCCAAGATAGTCAAAGTAAGAATAAATTGGAATAAATTTAGCATCAGAAACCAGAGGCCCAATTTTATCCCTTTAATTCCTGTAAAAGTTTAGCACAAGACTACAGGATTCTGTTTTAAAGATCGTCCTCTGTTATTGGATGTTATTAGACCATCCATTTACTCTTTTCTCACTTTTTACCTGAAGTATTAGGCTCAGTGAGGTTAGCATAAACAAAAAGCACTGGATATTGCAAAGAATGTAAATTTCTCTAGTGCATGAGTACCAGTAGAATAGTTTATTCAAATGCAAGTTCACCACTGATGAGAATGTTATTCAAAATGTGTACTAGTCAAATGGAAGACAGAATTTTTGTCTGTCTCTTTTAAAAGGCAGATGTTGGTTCACCTTCAGTATTTGATGATTTACTCAGACTGAATATATGACAACGGTTTCACTAACAGATTTGTTACTTAATATGCTGTTCTTTTGTTTTCCCACTCTTATTTATGGATGATGCCACAGGAAAAAGTGCAAAAGTGGAAGTTGCAGTAACACCACCAAGTGATTCAGGACCAGTGCAGAACGGAATTGCCCATAATGTTGAAGAAGAGGTCCGTGTCTTTTTATTCTTCTTTTTATTTTTATATTGATAAATACATTGCATGCTCGATTGTGCTTTTCACTAAAGTGTACATTTTAATAGCAAGAAGCTGTTAATATGAACTGTCTACAATATTTTTATCTTCATTTACAACTGAACCAAATGTGTGGTTTGCTATATATAAAAGCTCTTCTTTTCTGCCCCTGCCCTTCAGTGTAAGGTAAGATGGTAGTCTGGAATGTATTATTTTAGGACATGTATTTTTACTTATCAGATAAGATGTTCACAGCCCTAAATATAGGTAATGGAAGTTGCTTGTCTGATTATCATCACATTGCACAAAACCTGTTCTCTTAAGAGGGTAACCTGTCATGTTGTGCTTCGTGGGATAGTTAAAAGTGGTTCTAAAAGAGGAGCTGTACACAAACTTGTCTATCCTGCCTTCTGTTGTCTTGAGACAAATAACAAATTAAGCTGAATGAGATACAGTACACTAGTGTTTCTGTGACTCATTGCATATGGTTAAAGTCTGCAAAAGAAGTAATTCAACACTTAAATGTATTTATTTTAACATATACATTTTGAGGATAATTAGTAACTACATAACTGTGTCTAACTTGCACAATGGCTACTGAAATAGCTATACAGTCGAGCTAGCTTCTTTCTTAAGTAAGTTGTAGTTCTCGAGTAGTTGCCTGCAAAATTTGGCCCTTTTTTACTATCTTTTAATTTTTAAAAAATTTTATTAATACCACCTGCATCCCGAGTAGGCAAACAAGTGGAAAAATGCTGGTGAATTGGTTTTGCTATACTTGGGCACTGCTCTTTTAGACTGAAACAGCAAAACTGGCATACAGGGAGAACATCTTGTTAAAAATAGTCCTTCACACACAAGCTTTTATAGTGGTTTTGTTTGTACAGTTTACTTCTTAGCCTTCTCCTTAGGCTATACTGACACAAGAAAGGTACTGCAAGAGATGCCTGAGCAGTGGTCTATACCATAACATGAGCTTCCTCTTAGTAAAAGTAGAATGAGCTGTGTTGCATTTACGTACAGAAAAATCAGTCAAAAAAGGCAATGGCCATGTTTTGTTTTGAATCATCCCAGGTTTAGGTTTTGATATTTTAGTGGCTTTCATTTACTTATCATTTAACAAAATTGTTAGTCCAAGTCAGAGATCATCTTGCCATCTTAATGACCTGAGCAATATCACTGTAGGTGAAATTTTTTCCTTGAAAGGTTCTGCGAGCCACAGGAGAATAAGAAGTGGTGTACAAGTAATGAAATGTGTTTATGTCTGTTGGCTGCTTCCTAAACACAATTATCCCTGACAAGAAGCATAATTTACACTGAAACATACTTATTACAGGGGAAGGGTATCCAATTTTTTCTGCAAGATTGGGAAAAAAACACTGTGATGTGTAGTAGGGTGAGTCTGAGAAAATATTCTGTTTGCTTTACACGGCTGGAGCTGGAGAAATTACA
>JAVKLA010000074.1:46339103-46352034 GCA_034782735.1 Sagittarius serpentarius
TGGCTCTATCAGCTGGATTGCATTTTTTTCTTACTTAATGGTCTGGTGGGCACATCAGGTAAGGAGGTGATACTGGTACAAAATACAAGCCCTACATTATGTTTTGCACTGTGAGAGATCATTTAGAGTCAGAGTCCGTCATCTCTCTCATGCTGAGTAGTGCTTTATTTTAGGAGCTGCAACCATGGATGAAGTAAATCACTACGAAGTAAATGGAGAGCAGTTCAGAGAGCTGTAGTTGTCCTGATCACAGGACTTCATCATTCTGGTAACATCAGAGACATCAGCAACCACTTGTCAATACCTACTGGTTCTATTTGACAATCTTATCTTTCTCCTGAAACGTGGAAATCTGTGAAAATGAGTAATTTTCCAATTTTGCTTGTATTCTCCAAGCTAGTTGGCAAGCTCTAGGATAATATTCCTGGTTAAACAGGTTTACAGCAGAAAGCATTTCTTCACCGCAGGACATTTTTTTGCTGTTTTTGCTTTTAGGTTGGAGAGACTATTGGTATTAGTGAAGAAATCATGGGACTGACTATTCTAGCTGCTGGCACATCCATTCCTGACCTTATTACCAGTGTTATTGTAGCACGCAAAGGTCTGGGGGACATGGCTGTATCCAGTTCAGTTGGAAGCAACATATTTGACATCACAGTGGGGTAAGTCCTACAGCAAGAAAATTGTGTCTATTTTAACAAGTCTTTTGTTCTTAGCATGTTGCCGTGGTTTTGCCAACGTGTTGTCTACAACAATTTTCTGCTATTGATGCTTAAAAAGGAGAGTGATGTAAATATGCAAAGGATGTTACTATTCCAAGTGCTCAGAAGTTTATAGACCTTTGCATAACAGAATTGTTACAAATTTGTTGCCTAATTCTCTCTTTGATACATTGCAGAGCTGCCTAGGCAACCAAATTGCACTTTAAAAAGTATGCAAGAGCATTGTTCCAAGAAAGGATTTCTGAAGCTTTTTATTATTTTGTCAGGTTGCTGTTGTTTTTTTATGTTACCACTCATTGTGATTTTACTAGAGCTTTCTTTGTAAATGATGATCAGGAACAATTCATTGCCTCTGCAGTATTCAGCATATTTGCTGTAATAAAAACAGAACGTCATTGTCTTGTGTAGCTCGTTTAGGCCGTTGTTGATAAGTGATTCTCTTACATACCTGGCAAGTGCCAAATTACAAACCAATTCTCTTATTAACACAACGAACCTTTTCTATAGTTCTGACAATGTGAAGCAAGATAAGATTGTGCAGAAATGTGCTATTTATACTTTACTGCTTCATGGCTGCTCTAGGGTAATGATGTGTGGCATGTGGTTGGAATTCAAGTTCCTTTTTGACCTTTTGAGACCAAGCTGGATCAGGTCCAGAAATGTTGTAATCTATGCCTCAGTGTTTCAAAAATGTGCAGGAAATACACAGACAAACTCTGTCTTTATTCCCAGATTCCCGTCTTCAACACAGGATAGAGGCACTGAGAATTATGTCCATACTCTGTTTCTTGATCTTTGATTGTTTCTTGCTATCACATAAGCAGAACAACAAGTCTAGCCATAGTCATAGTCTTGGACAGCCTAGTCATAGAACAGATCATGGTTTTCACTGCTGAAAATACACCAGCAACTGCACAGGTACAAAAAGGAATCCTGAAGATAGAATGGATAGTCAATGGCTTTTTTACTCCGTCTGTTAGCTAGTGGCAGTACCTTTGGACACAGCAGAAAAGCTGGGCCACTTTTTTCTATTAATCCAGAAGTGTGAAGTGTTTGAAATAACATCTATAAGCAGCAGACCTGCAAAATATATGAAAACATTATTCACTACCATGTGCTTCAACTCTAGAGCACATAGGGCACATCACAAAAAATTTGTTTTGCACTGCTTTCTTACTTTTCTTAAAATTTTTAGTCTTCCTGCCAATGGAAATGTTGTTGTCCTGTACCAGTCTGCTAGACCTGGTATATTTACAACAGAAATGGCACAGTTGAGCTGTAGGCTGGTGTAGTTAATACTGGGGCTATAACAAATTATTCTTTTGTGAGCTGCTTATTCAAAGTTTGAATGCTGTGAGCTTCTGACAACTCTCTTCATGCTTTCTAAGCCTGCTAAGCTCTGGTCAGTGGCTTAAATACTTATTTCAGCTTGACATCTTCCAGAGGGATATTACCTTGCTCTGTGGCATCAGAGATGAGAAATGCAGTGACAGCAAATACAGAAACAGAAATTAAAGTGGAGTGCAGTTGAAGTTTACATTTTAGCCCAGGTTTATACAGTAAAAGTGGATCAAGGCTTTTAGGGGCCAAATTCTGGGGGCAGTGCCTTGCAGAGTGCTGGTTCTTCATGGCAAGGACATGTCTTTATGTGACCCACCCTCCTGTCATGCAGGCTCTTGGAAAGAGAGTGGAAGTAGATTCTTCCGCAGATGGTCTGAAATCCACAAACAAATGAAAAGGGTCTTCCTGCTCACAGACAGGATGCCTGGTGATTTGTCAGCCAAGGGAAATATAATTCACCAATGTAACTGGTGGAAGAATGGGGAACCTCAATCCCATGTGTTCTCCCCAAGAACCACGAGCAAGCTGACAAATTAGATTTATGTACGTATTAGAAGAGTTGAAACTCTTTCTGCCTCACTTTATGCAGGAAGCCTCTGGTTGTATTTTGAAGTGCCTCCAGAAACTTTCTAGTACCCTTTCTGCACCTCTGCAATGTTTCCAACTTATTTTTCTGTTTCTTAACAGACTTCCTCTTCCGTGGCTCCTGTATGCTGTGATTAACAGCTTTGCCCCGGTGACAGTCAGCAGCAATGGTCTGTTCTGTGCAATTGTCCTCCTCTTCATCATGCTGCTCTTTGTCATCCTCTCCATCGCTTTCTGCAAGTGGAGGATGAATAAGATCCTGGGCTTTCTCATGTTTGGGCTTTATTTTGTGTTCCTGATTGTCAGTGTCCTCCTGGAGGACAAAGTGATCCAGTGTCCTGTCTCCATCTAGTGGAAAGTGCTGTTTCTCGAGGAAAAAAACCCCAACATATATATTTATTTAAAAAAATATATATGTAAAAATGAAACAGTAAAAAAACCACAATAGAAAGCTTCTATGAGAATAACCTATGGATTTGTAAATTTCCTCTCCCTCAATTTTAAAAGAGAGAAAGAAAGAAAACGATGCAAAGGGTGGATCCCAGAGATGAAGAATGACCGCTGCTGGACAGGGCAGTCACACAGGAAGGGCTGAGTCCAGCTGCGCTGAGGTTTTCTTTGTCTGCTGCAGAACGTCCTCCCCGCTCAGTACTGGAGATGGAGATGCTGTGCGCGCACGGACGTGGTGAAAGCTATGGCTTCTCCTGTGCCTGTGGTACATATCCGCAGTCTTCTCGTCCTCTGTAGTAGTATGCACAGACACACAGCATGCTCAGTTCTTAAAGCTCTCATCTTCTAAGGGGAATGCTAATATTAACTTTGTGGAGGCACCACCCTCACACACACCCTGGTATGGAATTTTTCTGATAATCTCCTGAAACACCTGAGTGGAAAGTATACACCGAGCGCATGAGTCACAGACAGGGAAGAGCTTGCACGTCTCTTCGTATAAGTGGATTTATATGATGTGATTTCAACAAAGCCAGGGAGCTCATCAGTATTTTGATCCTCTGCATCATAGGTCTGTAAAGGCAATCTTCAAGGTGTTAATGGTGGTTTATTACATCTTGCAAAACTCTTCAGATTTGGAAACTCTGGCTCTGGCACTGAAGGGGCCACACTGCCTGGCCATTTTGTAACTGGTGCAGATTTTCATTGCATTCACATGCAAAGACCAAAATGGGGATACTCTTTTCTTCTCTAACAGCAACGCAGCATGCAGAGAGATTATACAACTACTATGTGAATACACCATTTTTTCTAATGCAGCAATACCAACAACAGTACCAATGGCTTTCAGACGCTGTTATCATTATGAGTTTGCCTTTTCATGCTGGAAGAAAAAGGCTAATTTGCTTATGCATAGTATTTCAGACAGAAAATAGAAGTAGTTGTAAAGTGGCAGCCTAATTGCTGAAGTGGGCATCTTTCACTATTACTTGGAGTGTAAGGACCTTCACAGCTACATATAGCCATTGCTGGAAGAGATCCCCAGCTGATGTACAAAGCTGGGGCAGTTCATATTTGCTCCTATAAATTGTGAAACTAGGTAGGAGAAACTAACAATTCAAATATAGTGGAGCTGCAGGAAACCTACCTGAAAATTTTTCAGTATTGCTGGAAGTGTGAATGTCTAAAGAAGCCCAGGAAGGAGTGAAAATGCAATATTCTGTTACTGAAATCCTGAGAGCAGCAGAAGGTCCAAACCTAGAACAAAAAAATAAGGAAGGAGAAAGCAACAAAGTTTTCATCTTTCCTGTAGTTTGGATGATTAAAAAAAAATTGGGAGGACTGGAATGAGTGTTAAGAAATTATTTCAGATAATCGTCGTTTGTTTGTTCAAATCTTTTGTGCAGTTAGAATTCATGAAATTTCAACGCATTTCTGTGACCTGTTTCAGCATTGTTTTGTATTCGTATTGTGCTCACAATGGCAATGCCATGCTCACAGCTGTGTAACAGAAAGCTTAGCACATTTTGTCTTGTCTGTTTTTCTGTGTTCCGTGCTGTTTGCTTCTCACTCATCCCCTTTGTCCTTTACTGTTTTCCTGTTGTATGTGTTGGGTTGTAACAGTATCTGTTTAGAGAATAAGGACTTGGCAGAAAACAATGGTAGAGAAAACAGTAAAAAATACATATTAAAAATTACTAAAATGTTAATATTGTGTGAAATCATGAAGAAAAAAGTGAGATACTAATGAACAAAAGCAAAAAAACCTACGAGTTACAGTATCTGCTACTCATGTCTTGTGTCCTAAGGTATTAAGTCCTAGCTACATTCAGAATCAGTATTTGATCTTAACCATACATTTGCAACATCTCTTGCTTCTTCTTAGTGCTTTTTGGTGTGAGCTTCTCTCATTGTGAGCAAAAATTTGTCTGTGTATTTAAGATCCTTCATTGCTCCAGAATCCTTACCTGTATTAACGATAGTGCTGCCCACCTCTTAACATTTGTTTCAACGGGTGTACACGATGGAAAGGTAGGTATGTACGTTCTTACAGTGCCCTCTACTGACAAGAACAGCAATCTTGCAAAAGCCAATCCATAACCCAAATTCTGAGCTCAAATGAAACAGATGTCCCAAATTACAGAGCTGACTCCACAGTATCATCTGTCCCAGAGGAGTCACCAAATGCTTTTGTTTCTGATGACGGTGCTCAAAACAAGCTGTCTTTTCCCAATTTAGCAGAATAAGAGTGATCTAAATGAGCATGTGCAGGATCATGATAGGTCTCTGTATACGGGCACTTAGACTATACAAAGACGCCCAGATTCACTGGTCTGAGGTTTCAAGTCAAGAAATCAAGGAAGGGCAAGAGTCTGATCCCTGTTCAGTACATTAGTCCTTTTTCTTTTTTTTTTTTTTTATGATTTCATGGCCAGCATGGTGTAACAACTCCCACACTGGAAAGGAAAAAGCCCTGCCTGACCTGGAGAGCTGTAAAAGCACTCTGGTACACTCTGCAAAGTGAGGGCAGCAGCAGTGGAGACTACTGCCCTACTGAGGGCAGCCAGGGAGAAAAGAGTAACTGATCAAAAGCCCTACACACTGGGAATATTTCAGTCCAAAGCTGGCATGAACAGCTTGAATGAAGAATTCTGTGTGTAGGGCTAAGGGCTGGTAACCTGTAATGGCATTTGTATACCGTCTTAAAATATATTTGATTAATTTCTTCCCTGTGTCCACTTGCCCCTATCAACGTATTTATCTTGGAAGGTATTCAAAGTAATTTTTTCCCCTCAGGAATGAGACACCCCACAGCTCCCACTGCCTCGCGTCTGCTGGGCAGATGATTATTCAAATGGCTGAATAACTGTGCAGTCAGAGGCAGCTCAGCTCCAGAGGTAATAGAAGACATTTCATTTGTGTGGTGCTGTCTGTGGAGGATGGCTGTGAAAGCTGGCTGTACTTGCCAAGGCAGCTTTCTACATAACTGCTGGGGTGAACTGTTTCAGAATACTTGCATGCTGATGTGGTCTTTGATTATAATCAGCATATATAGATACATAATCAGATATATACAGCAACAGCTGTGCTGGTAAAGAACAGAGAGGAATGGGATGGAGAGAGAAACACAGCCCCTTATCCCATGCAGGAGGAGTTTGAAAACCTTACACTGGAGTGCTGAGAGAACAGCTGAGAGCTGCTGCAACCCCGTGACTGGACGTCCATAAGCTGTCCAGGCTCAGCACTGCCAAAAATGCACACCACTTTTTAGGACACTCCTGTTTTACAATGACAGCAAATTTCACAGCATAAAGTGTTTCTTATTGTTCATAACTGCTTCAGTGTGGGATCCATGAACATGCTCAACATTATACACCTAGAAGTCAAAACTACATTTCTGTTTTTTTCAGTCAGAGTTCTAAATGATTTCACTAGGGACCTGGTCCCACCAACTGCCCGAATTCTAGAGCAAGTTGGTCAATGTTGAAGCCTCTTCTGCTTGCCTGTACGCCTGTGCTCATTGATTCAATTGATGCTGCTGTCTGCATAATCCTTATGAGGCATAAATGAATAATTAATGCAGAAATTGGAGTTATGATCAAGATCTTGTTCTAGTTTAGTGTTTTCAGGACACCAGCAGGCTGGCAACACAGTAAGTAAGAAAGAATGCAGCTTCAGATTAAATACCCAACTCCCTGTGGCACCATCACACCTGAACAGAACCAATGTTGGACATGATTTTTGGAAGGGATTTGCAGTAGTATTTGAGTAGGATTGTGGTTCAGACTGTAACCTGTTTTAAAGATTTTCTGCACTAACTTCATTGGAATTAAAGAAGCAAATGGGCCCCGTCAGTATGAAATACCATTGGAGTCCTACAAATATTTGCTGTTTTCCACTAAAAAAAGGTAAAAGCCAGCTTTTCCCTGCAGAAGCCACCATAGTCAAATCTGTAGGGTAAATGCTATAGAAGTGTGATAAAAAGTGTGATACGAGAATGATCTCCTCAAGAACTACATGTAGACATGGAAAAATCTTTCAGCAAAGCTCTGTGTATTTTAAATTAACTATTTTACTGAAAGCTAGTGCTTTCTTGTAGTGCAGACAGGCTCTCTGTGTCTGTATGCCTCTGCTTATTTATTCAATTGATGTGGCTGTCTGCATAATCTTCATGAAGCATAAAGCACAGTGGGTGATGGAGAAGCTTATCTAGATGTCATTTGATGTTTGTAATGGCAATGAACCTACCATGTAATTTCCACATATGCTACTCTGAAGTAGTTTATGGTCACTGTCACTCATGGTACTGTTGTGTGTGGATATGAAGGTCCACAAAGCTGTAGGTTAAACGTGGTTAATCCAAGTACTGTAAAAAATAGATGCTTAGAAATATTCTTAATGTTTGGGTGTTTTTTAAGGGATTATTTCTCTGGTTGTCTTTTACTTCATCACATACTTTGCAAAAAAGGGGATATACAATGTTTTTTAATTATTATTCTTTCAGCAGTAATTCCTTAAAATAGCATCTTGTGGTCCATATAACTTATGTTCCGAATCAAATATGAGTCTGTATCAGATGGATTTATTTAATTCATAACAAAGAAATAATCCCTTCTCCAACAACTGGCCCACTGAAATCCAGAAGATTTCTGCCATTAACTTGGCCAAGATATGGATTTTTATCTTAGGATCCCATATTTCATAAATGCACTTGCGTAACAAACATAATTGTCCTGGGAGCTATGTACAAAAAGAAAAATTGCATTCACTTGTGTTCTTGGAAACCATTTTACCTCTTGTAAATAACAATAACACAACTAACTGAGATGGAGGCACGGTTAGTTCCTTTGAGCAGGTGATCCTTGTTTTCCTGCTATTCCTGGAAAGTTGGATGCAAGAACTTGCAGCTGGAAACATATCTGCAGAAAGTGGTTTTGAGATTAGCAAATGGGATAGTTTGCACTCAACGGTGGAGAAGAGTCCTGCTCCAGCCCTCCAACAGATGTGGGTTTCACTCCTGGTTAATGTTAACAGGATCCTTCTTGGGTCTGTTGCCATCGGTTATAGGAATATCAGTCTTGAGGTATCTGTCATTTCCATTGGGATTGGGGAGAGTATCTTCCAGATTGAAGTTACGCAATTCAGTCCACCCATCCAATACAGAAGTCATACATGGATCACAGTCCAGACAAGTCATCCTGTAGGTCTGCTGTGTGTTGCTAGTCGTCAGTGTATGGCATCTCAGGACTGGTCTGCCTGGATGGGTGCAGTTAGTTCGCGCGTTCCCCTGCCCATGCTCCTGCCTGGCTGGACGTAAGCCATGTCTTCTCCAGAAGCCATGTAATCCCATTAGTGTGGCACTGAGCCCGTGCTGCCAGCCAGCCAGACGCAGGTCAGCCCCAGCCTAGAAGCCATGTAACCTCTTGGAGTACGGGTAGACCAGACACACAACTGGCTATGTTGTTCCTGCATGACCCGTAAGTGGCCCAGGACAAGATTGAGTAAGAAACAGTGTACTTCAAGATTGGTAAATGAACTGTACATTCATGTAGATTTATTGTAAATTCACCGCTCATCAAACACAAAACCAATCCAAACAATGGAATTTGTATGCATTTGTAAAGATCTTGCACTTTACTATTTTTTTTTACTTTTATTTTATGTCACATAGTTGTCTTAATGCAAAAAAAAGCCATAAAAAAACCCAGAAGACTAGTATGGGGTTTCTAAATAAGGGGATCGTTAATTTTAAAGTGAAGAATCCATTTCATGTGTCTGTTTAAGGTATAATGTAAAATACTGTCAAATAAATGTACAGTAAAGCAGGATCTGGTTTTGCCTTAGTGAAGCTGTGAGTAAGTCAGGGGGAGTTTGCTCATACCCTTGAGCTTCCCTGTGGGACTGTACAAAATGCTGCACACTGCCTTTGCAGCACGGGGTCAATCCTGCCATCCTTGTTCATCCCAGAAGAAGGAATACAAAGCTTGCACAGTCAGGCCCAATGAAGCAATTAAATCATCCCGTTACTCTAATGCATTCTCCCACTGAGATCACAGTAAAGGAAGCTCGTCATATTTAGTAAGTTTATAAGAGATGAGTTACTTCTGTCACATCTGTTTTACAAAAGAATTAAAGTTTTCAAGGTCAGGCTATCCAGGAGAAATCAACCATTTCATTTAATCGCCCATCAAAATTAAGTAATGCCAAAGCGATTTTGTTTGGTTTTGTGTTCAATTCCATTATCAAGATCTCTGTTACACAGTTTAACTTTGCAGTCCTGACTCTGCGGAGTTTACTCACGTAAGTAGAAATTATTTCTGTCACTTAAGATGACAAGATCAGGCCACTGTATTGTCATTTGAAACTAATAGCGTGTTATGACTGACAATCAGATGCTATTTTTGTAATAAAGCTTTTTTAGCTTGTTTGTTTCACTTTATAGTTTTCATACTCTTTCATCTCTCATTTTCAGCTTACTGTAAGAAAAAATCTGAAGAAGTCCCCCATTGTACTCATTTCAAACTTAAAAAAACACATTGCCCTGGAAGCCAGTCCAGGCAACCCCCTGAAAATTCCAGTTTTCTCATGTGTTTGTGTGTATGGATCATCATTCACTAGATGAAACTCTTCTGTCTCTGAATCAGTATATTCTCTGTGAATATAAGTTTGTATATAGTGTGAAAGTTAACATAATTTGTACATAGGCTCTGGGAAATAATCCCTTCTATCAAAGGTCCTACTTCACTGTATCTACAGAATGTTTCGCTGTGGCGTGTACACTTCCTCACCTTATGATATCAATACAGAGCTCTTCATATAAATCACTTTATGTAATTGAGTTGTCTAAGTGTGAATAAGAGTAACAACAATAAATACTAATAAAAAGACTTAACAATGTGTCATTTTGCTCAGTATCTTCTGTCTTAATTGTCTTGGACTATGGCTCTGAAATAGTATTTTAACTACCTGCTCTGGGTTGAATGATGATCTTCAATGCTGCTCTTCATCATAAGTGTTCAAGCAGCATTAACTGCCTCTTGCCGTATCACTCTACTACCTGTTGTGCATACAGAGTGAGAAAAACGTCTGTGTTCCAGTGAGCTTAAAATTTAGTTAAACAAGGATTCTTCATCTGCAGCCCAACGTGAATCCACTAGATGACAACTTCCTGGAGCTGTGTGTGTCTGGAGCCCTCTGATCCCATTTGGGCCAAGTTCCCCTACAGTTCTTTGCAATAACAATGTTTACTCATAGGTTGTTTTGGATGTCATTCTTTGGTTTGACACCGTCTCATTTAATCTTCAGGCTGTACAGTCTGTCATCCTTGCCAGCTAGAATGTTTGGCTTTTTTTTCAGTCTGTCATCGGATGAATGATACTTTTAAGCAAAATAATGATCTTCAATAAATAACAGTAAAAGAAAATCAGTAATAATAAAAATTTCCCATAAGCAACCAAACTTTCCATCTTCATAAGTTATAAAAAGTTGCAATAGACATTATTACTATTTCTCCCGCAGTAGCCCCAGGAAGTCATCCTCCACTGTTAATCAAGACATTTTTAATGAGGCGTTGTGCCAACCCTAAAGGCATGAGCTCAGGACAGAGATTTTTCATTCATCTTTAACCATACTAGAGCTTTAAAATTTTAGATTGGAAACAACAAAAGAAATTTGGAAATAGACTAAGAGTTGAGAATGGTGATTGTCCCGAGGCATTCATGCCTGCCAAATGGGAAAAACAACAAGGTCAAGAACATCCTACAAAAAAGCGAAGTTGGTGTATGCTGCAAGTCACCGAGGCACATGTGGAATGCTTTGAAATTTAGGTTGGAGACGGAGAGTTTGAAAGAATGTGTTCGGCTTTATCTGAGAAGTAAATATGCACATACACACACATATACACACACATATACATGCTCCATGCGTGTGTGTTGTCTTACCCCACTGCTTGGTAACATTTGATCCCTGCCTCAACTTCAGAGAATGTTGAAAAGAAGTAGAGGATTTTAAATCCTTCATTACCACAGCAGGCCTTGATGGTATGTGACTGGTGTGAGCAGGGGAAGGAGAAAAATATATTAAATACTCTCTGCAATCCTGTCTGGGGGAATGATGGCAAGTTTACTTGCCACATGTTTCTCCTTCCACAAGCAAGTACTTCACTGCTGTATCTGTAGTGCCTGAAGAAAACAAATCTGCATTCACTATTGCTTTTTCTTTCATTCACAAGTAGTTACATTTGGGGTGTTTATGGACAAGGAGAAAAGCAATGTGTGTTGTTAAAAATGACTATTTGATCCCTCCCCTGGAAAGACTTCAGAGTTTCCCTTTAAAATAGGGAATTCCCTGCCTGTCAACACATCTCTCAGAGAAATAAATATTTGTGTGAGATCCTTGCAAAGAATACAGAGAGACAGACTACAGATTATAGCCTTAAAGAGATGTTTTAATCATCCTTTCATCTCTTATTTATGCATTAATGCAGTTTCCTCATCCCAGGCTGGATAACATACATTTGTTGTGGGCAAGGGCTGTTTTGGGCAGGGTGATGAGGTACCAGTGATTAGTCTGTAAATCTACAGTATTGCCTCTGAGGCCTCAAATCCAAACCAAACCATTTCTTGCAGTGCTAAATAGGAGGGTCACAGGCAGAGAAGTTACCAGCATCCCCCAAGTTAAAGAGCACCAAATTGGATGTTTAAGCAACAGATTGACTAGGGTCTTTGACAAAAACTTCGAGTTACCTGCAACCACTTTTCACCTGTCCACCAGCAATGATGAGTAAATACCAGCCCTCCACTACAACTTTCCCCTAACTGCTGCCATAGATGTGTGAAACTGCACGTGCTGGTTCCTTGGTAATGGAAGGTTGCCTGCAGCGGGGCTGGGTCAGAGCCGAAGAGGAGGGCTGGCTTGCTCTCTCAGGCAGAAGAGGAGGTGGATGTGAGGGTATGTTTGTGTGTACTGTCTTGCTAGGGAAAACACACCACTTCACCGGACCTTGAGTTTCATGCTGAGTTCCAGAGAGCAGGGCAGGTGGGGATGAGTATGAGGAAAACTGAGAAGAAAATTACCAGTTACAATTTATGTCTAAAAGGACACTTAACAGACTGCTTTCCTTCCTGTCTCTCTGCAGCCCAGTTTAATTGTATTGTTGTCCTGGTTTCAGCCGGGCTAGAGTTAATTTTCCTCCTAGTAGCTGGTACAGTGCTATGTTTCAGATGTAGTATGAGAATAATGTTGACAACACACTGATGTTTTAGTTGTTGCTAAGTAGCACTTATCCCAAGTCAAGGAATTTTCAGTTTTCCCACACCCTGCCAGCGAGGAGGTGCTGAGGAAGGTGGGAAGGAGCATGGCCAGGAGAGCTGACCCGAAATAGCCAAAGGGTTATTCCATACCATAGAATGTCATTCTCAGTATATAAACCCAGGGGAGAGTTGGCTGGGAGGGGCAAATCGCTGCTCAGGCATCAGTCAGTGGGTGGTGAGCAATTGCATTGTGCGTCACTTGTCTTTTCCTGGGTTCTATTTCCTTCTTTTTTCTTTTGTTGTCTCCCTTTTCAGTAGCAGTAGTAGTAGTAGTAGTAGTAAATTACTCAATTATTCAATTGTTCTTATCTCAACCCACGAGTTTTCCTTTCTTTCTCTCCCCCCCCCTCCCCATTCCCCTGGGGGCGGGGGGGGGAGGAGTGAGCAAGCAGCTGCGTGGTGCTTAGTTGCCAGCTGGGGTTAAACCACAACAACTGTAAAATAAAGGAATAGTTTTGTGCAGTGTTCAATTTGGTCACAGTGAAAAAAACCACTGCCTCCCCCCACCCCCTGCTTATTTTC
>JAVKLA010000074.1:46435922-46451509 GCA_034782735.1 Sagittarius serpentarius
AATTAAGGTAATTTTCCCCCAATCAAGTCTGTTTTGCCTGTGACAGTAATTGGTGAGTGATCTCTCCCTGTCCTTATCTCAGCCCACGAGGTTTTTGTTGTATTTTCTCTCCCCTGTCCAGCTGAGACAGGGGAGTGATAGAGCAGCTTTGATGGGCACCTGGTGTCCAGCCAGTCAACCCACCTCATCTTCATATAAACAAGTTATCTTCTTTGAGTTTCTTCAATACATTCTTCTTTCACAACACCTATTACAATTATTCTTTTGGTGGCATAATACTTTGATATACAGTGACAAAAATGCTTTTTGCACTGTTTTTAATGGGGATCAAGGGGAGAGAGAAAAAAAAACAAATAAAAAATAAACACAGTCTGCTCTGTTGTTTTCTATTTCCTTTGATGCTACTAATAAAACAAAGCATTTCAGTAATGTAAAGGAAACATTTGCTTTAGTAGAAGAAGGGTCCTTTTGACAAAATGAAGATCAAGAAAGCATTGAACTGACTGCAAAGACTGCAAAGGTAGATGCCAAGGAAGCGGGAACAACTGGACATGTAAACAAGGGAGTTCAGCTGCAGTGCATGTTGGACCCTTGCCTAAGTGGTACAGGGTCTCATCCACATTGAACCATCTTATGGAAAATACCTTTGCTTATGACAGGTCAGCAAATTTCAACAGGCAAGTACTCCATAGAGATGCTAACATTTCTACTCCGAGCTCCAAGTGGAAGAAACTCATTCTTCATGCGGCCTACGGTCTTAAATTTGATAGCCTGTTTCTTAAGCAGTCTGCGCCAGTGGTTTTCCTGTATTGGACCTGAAAGTGCGCACTGCTTAATTTCTAAAATTGAGCAATTCACAGAAACGTCTGTTTTGTTAATCCTGCTAGGACTTGATTCTGAGCAGCTCAGCAGTTCAGACTGGTATAGATCTGGCAATCAGGAAAAAGATTGAAATCCCAGTGCTCAGTGGTCTAACCAGGGATATCATGAATAAAAGGATAACTGAATGTTAGACTTAAAAAAACAGAAAGGTATTTACATGTCTAAGATCAAATGACTAATTCTAACTCAAGTTAGTAAAAACAAAAGTTAAGAGTTAAAAAGTGACATGAGATGAAATGAAACTATATTTTCACAGAGAAAAGATGTCCAGTTTATTCAGTGATGTTCACCCCCATCTTGAACTAGCTTAGATGCCCCTATTTATGATCTAATTAATTTAAAATGGAAAGGTTATGAATAAAGTTATTAAACACCTGAAACAACTGAATTTTCAGTTCAGTTATTTGTACTCTCATTTAGATACATTACAGAAAAACAGAAGAGTTACTCTGAATTAGCCTGTTCTCAAGAAGGTGCAAAGAAACTGTGAAACACCTTCGATTTAAGAAAAGCATTAAAAATGTAATAATTAAGTGAAAATATTTTAGATTTAATGTAGTCTAGACATGAAATTTTGCTTGATTGATCTCACCCAAAATTTGGCCCTTGGAACTTCAGAAAAACTTCTTTATTACACTAACATAAAGTACTCTGAGTGCAGCACAGCATCAAAAGCTGTCATGAAGGGTCCTGAAGAGCTCATGTTCATACCAATAGTCACTGAACACAGGAAAACCAAATTCAAAAGTGGTAGGTCAAGGTGGAAATGTAAGAAATGGTGGGGCAGAAAAAAGACGAACAAAACAACTCTTTTTCCTCTTTTCTAGTTTTTGTCCCATTTCCCTAATCAGCAGTACTAGAAGTGGAAAAACGAACCAGAACACATTACCATTGTTACTAAATTTATAGCAACATCTGCATCACATTTTTATAGGCAGCAGCAAGTGTTGACCCTTGACTTAGTTTTAATTTGCTATGAAGCATTAGAAATGAGTAAAAGAACAGAGGACAGTAAGAAACGAACCATATTGGATAACAATTTTATCTCCTGAGCATTTCAGCAATCTCTCTATCTACAGATAAATGTAAAAACTCCATAGAACTTACATGTACACCATGTTTGTGTCTAAGTCAATGCACACAATATCCTGTGGTGGATCATACAGATCAAAGTATCGTGAATCAACTCCAACAATAAATGGAACAGGTGCACTGAGTACGGTGGCCAGAGACAAAGGACAGAGGGGGATATACGGACATTGCCACTGAAATGGAAATATCATCTGAAGAAAAAATTAAATGAAATCAATGCATTAAAACAGGACAACAGATACTGTACAATAAAACCCAAGAAGTTACATGCAGCAAATTGAAATTGCTAAAAGCCTTGTAACACTGTCAGAAAAGAGTCTTGAAGTTTGATCAGTTCTTTATGGCACATCTCTTAGTCATCAATGCAAAAATGTTGATCATTCTAATAGTTATAATATTAAGACATGCTAGGGCACTTTAAATGCTACTGCTAGGAAAAATGATCATTTAGTGCATCAATCATTTTAGCTCTCAAAAGCCTTGCAACAACTGTGGAGTTTGAACTGATTTCTCTCTCTGCTGTACAGAACACTTTGTACTTACAGCTACTACAGCTTCAGCAACTCCTGTCAACACAGCTGGTCTAAGAGAATGGAGGAGGATCTTGCCTTCTAGTAATACAAAGAGCAACAGAGTGGCACAGTTTTCCGGTCCAAGATTCATGAGCAGAGTGCTAAAGTTTGCTCCGCTAAGGGGTGGGTGGGAAGGGGGAAGAGAACAAGAATGTCACAGGATTTAAAAAAAAAGAAAAAAAAAGCTCACTGACAACTGTTTGGGACTAACCAGTTGAATGGTGCTAATATTACCACACATCAAATATCTACCTATCTATCTAATAGCTATCCCCTCAATATGAGACTTGTACTGCCACAAAGAAACCTAAATTCAAATTCTATTGCTAAAGAAACATATGCTAGCTACTGCTGAGTTTGTGTTGTTTATGGCAATCTCTCTCATATACGCACAGGCATCTTTTCTTTGTAATAGTAAAACAGATCTAACTGGTTAACAACTAATTCAAGCAACAAATAACACCAGTAGTTTTGTATGATGGGTTACGTCAGGCAAAAATCACGAACTAGAGTATCCCTTTGATCTTTGAATCACAGTATCTGATTATAATACTAATCAAGTAAAATCAGTCCATCATTCTGATAGCAACATGCCTTTAGTTTCTGCAGTTTAGACTCCATTTCATTGGTTTGGATGGTACACATTTAGGAATTGTAATGACATCTGTAAGAGCACAGGGGTGTAAAGTCTGTCCTTAGAAAAGTGCTTATATGTTACTTTGCAGTTTGGCGTCTGGCTGCAATTTTTCACTTAAGAGGCTGTGTAACAAATGTGATTAAACATGGAATTCTTCTGCATACAGAATATTATATGATAATGGGGGGGTGTAAAAAAAGGGAGAATATTTTGGGTTTTAACTTAAAAACAAAGCAAAAAACAACAAAGCCATCCAAACAAAACCCCATGTCATGATCATACAGAGCTCCAGCCCAGAAGATGCAGGCAGTATGCACAGAGACTGCACCAACCTTCAAGCACAAATACCAATTTTTAGGTATAATTTTGAATTTCTGAAATGTTTGCACACATGTGCATTGACTGATTTCACATAACTGCTTGATGTAAATGTCTCTCTTGGATCCGAAAGGGGAAAAAAAATCAAGATAACAAACAGTCTACCTATGCTATATTAGAATAAAATTCTGCTTACTACACAGGTTCTGAAAATACAAGATATTTAAATACATATATTTTTTTCCTCATAGCCTACTTCCTCTTTCTTCAGAGTTCCTATAATAATCTGGCAATTCATCTTTACTTCAGGATAATTAGTGGTATTATTCTTCCACAGGGGACACATCTATGTCAAAAAGACAAAACTGTATAATAAAGTGTATTGAGCTTTCTGTTTGTAAGATCGAATAATACTGCAGTAATGTTTGGCTTCCTTCTATGACTCATTCCTATTTGCATGCGAATTCTTCAGGTAGCATACATTTAAAGCATTAATAACAATACCTTAATGGCAATGGTGTAGAAACTGGCTGAGACAATATTAATGCATCATGGGCAGAAAGCTGAAACACATAAAGTAGTATGTGATTGATATGGACAACTCCAAAATTGTATAATATTCCAATATAAATGTAAATCCATAGTTTCCTAAACTGCCTGGCAGACAAAGTCACAATGTCATGCAAGAGACGCAAGTCAGAGACAGTCTTTGTGACTTGTGTTCACTAGGTCAACAGAGCTGAAACGTCAGTTAGTCACTGAAACGATTCTCAGTAGTTACAGGAAATTGTCTGTGACTCAGTGTTGAACATATAACTGCTACTAGGTGATTAAACAGAGAAGCACAAGAGACAGTGCCCCAGGGGACTAACCTTTGTCCCACAGTAGTGGGTGGACAAGCAGGAGAAAGACAGAAGACAAACAACCCCCCCACTGAGGTAATGCAAATGGTGCCTATGAAATAAAAGGGTAATATAAGGCAGAAATTTCAAAAGTGCAAGCAGGACGCTGCTGCCATCAGCACCACCTGAAGTCTGAAATAGTCTCCTTTGCTAAGTTACCCCAGGTTTATATCAATGAAAGATAAGGCTAACCCATCCATCTCCTCCTCTCTCCCTTCCAGCAGATGGGTATTCAAAGCCGAGTAAAAAGCCTAAATGCAAGAAACCAGGCCTCCAAGAGCAAGAAAGGTTTGCCATTATTGTATGGAAGCAAATGTTTTGCTTACCTGCACAAGAATTCTTGGCCTTTGTGGTGAAGGGAAAGGTATATTGTGCATAAAATGGGATATGTGCCTGAAAAGAAGACAAGTTGTTAGAAAACCAGCACTGGTGACTCAAACAATGTTAATCACATTTTGGAATTACTGTGGTATCATGTTTTAGAAAGGCTGTTAAGATTTATTTACTGTTTTGATAAGTTTAAGAGCCTATTTATGCAAACTGAAACAAAGAAGCTCCATTCACTCACATTTCATACATGAAAATTAATACTGGCATCTTCCGATACGTATGCGAAAGATAAGACACTGGCATTTAGGCAAGCCATTTAAAATCCCAGGCAGCCTAACCCCATTCTAGAGAGTTTCTAACGAGGCTTAGCTAAGAGAAACTATATACTTCACTGCCAGACATCTAATACAGTTTTGAAGGTAACATCATATTTCAGCAACTTTTAGGACCATGAAAAGTGTCCTCTACAGAGTTTATGCACACAAACATGCAGGCACGCACCTGTTCTCTCTCTTTCTTCCCCCCTCCCCATGCATTAGCTGCAGTGCTTGGAAACAGACACAGATATTCATTGCTAATGCACAGAGTTCCTGAGCTTGTATTTATTAACCTAAAATGTAGGACGGCAAACGTTATCATGTACCTTATAGCTCAGCCATTTTCTGTGTTTGATGTAGTTAAGAGAAAAGTAAACAGGCTTCACATATTCTAACAGAAAAGTCACAGTAAAATTCAGTTCACTTTTCTGGCACTGCAAGAGCCATCACTACTAAACAGAAGCAGCAGTAATTTCTATCAGTACAACATAAGTTACACAGTGCAAGCAAGAGCATGAAGCAAATATACCAACTAAGTAAGTGTGACATGTATAAATCACGACTTCTTCAGCTGATATAACTACCTTCCCACATTAACTTGAAAAATATTTTACATACTTTTCAATGGGAAGAGGATGAGGTCCAGAGACAGAGAGTTTGTAGATGAACATAAGAAATTTTCTAAATGCTTCAAAGAAAGGCCAGTGTGAGAGAAGGCAGATGCATTTGTTGGAATTGATGGAGTTGGAAGTAACCACTTTTCTCTCTACAGCTGTCAGGAGACCAAGCTGCAACTGCTGTTTTTCTGTTAGCAGTTCCCGAGGATAAGGCTCATAAAACTGAATAGCAGCACCATAAACCTAAAAGACGAAGAAAAACAGCTGAGCAGACCCAGTATTTAACAGGAGATTGGGTTAGAACTTTCGAAGCATCCTTAAGTCTTTGGTGTTTGCACACATGCTACAGTGCTTTTGCAGGTACTTGTGAAATGACTTTTCATTTATATAAATATACCCAAAGTATCCTTATAAATGAAATGCTTTGGACTCTTGTGTGTCTCTTTTCATTGCACTTTCCTGAACAAAGTATTCATACTCAGTAAATTGAACGGGAAGGAACCAAAATGCATGCTGTAACAAAACCCTATCCATTAACCGTTTTGGTAAAAAAAAAAGAACAAAATCCTATCAAATGCTTGTGCTCAGTAAATTCCCCTATCATTACCACACTATACAATAAAATTGTTTTAGCTTTGACTTCACTCATTTTATCAAGCTAAACACCTACCAACATTTTCTAACACTCCTTCCCTATTTGTCAGTTTCATTATTATCTGAATTATTCTGGCAAGCTTAGCAAAAGGAGAACAGGGAAAGATGGACACCACAATATACACTCTCTCTGAGAAAAATGCTGGCAGGTACTACATTCCTCCTTGCAAAAGAAGTATTAATATATTGGAGAAAAACTTTTTTGTTGTTTGGAAATGGAGAAGTATATACATTTCCCTGACAGGGGACTGAGGCAGAGTGGAAGTTGAGCTGTTATCACTAACAAAGCCAAACTGCTGTTTATTAGTCACAGAGAGTTAATCACACAGTACAATCACTTACTCCCTCATGCAGTTCACACACACACAGACACAGCTGGCAAACTGAAGCAACAGCTGGGAGAACAACCCCAAGCAAGGGCTCCCTTGCTTCATCAGGTATTACCTATCATCCTGTAGTGTCTGACTGCATATGGCAGACACTGCCTTCTCACATGTGGGCTGAGTCATGCAACACTTTTGGTGCCTGCGTGTGCTGGTGATCTTATACAAATGCAGCAGATGGCTGGTGTTCCAAATGTATCGCTTCATGTGAATTTAACAGGATCACTGGTCTCAGAAGCTCAACAGTTCTTCAGAGCCTTTCACATCCTACCTCTCTGCACATACTTTTCCTCTCCCCGCCCTGCTGTTTTCTGATAACTATTTTCCTATTCAAGCACATAGATACCTACAGAGCCCAATTACACAAATTCACACAGAAGTGGCTTTTAAGGTAACCATAGGAAAACCGTAACAACTGAAACATTGCTAACACGTGGTAAGTGAGCATCTCTTTAACATGTAGGCTACACTTCCATTCCCAGAAACTTCTTACTTGTAAGAACAGGGAAATCCATGCACTGTGAGTTTTGGTTTTGTTAAGTGCATGGTTCAGCTTACGTGGGACTAAACAGCACATACTCTTCCAGCTATTTCCTGTTTTGGTTTACTTCCGTCTTACATGAAGGCTTAAGAAATACAATTTTATAAGGAAAATATTTAACAATTTATTTTGTACTATTTCTCAAATACAGAAGAAACAATGCAAATTTATCTCCATAGCAGCCATCTGCACCAAAAGCAAAAACTACTCACAGTGTGGAACCATACCTTTTCTGCAGAAGAGCAGGTCAGTACAAATGTTGAGAACACTGGTAGTGGATATTTGGTTTGTGGGTCCCAGCACTCAATAGTAGCTCCCATAGGAAGGCAGAAGAGAGGTACAGATTCTGACAGTGGGAATGACTCATAGTTCTCTTGAGGATATCTGAAAATCAAGCCTTCAGAACGGGAGAAGGAAAAGTAAGCACATTTGCTCTGCAAGCCCTAAACAATGTAAGCAATATATTTTCCACAAGGTACAGCAAAGTCTGCTGGTTATCTGGAGTTTGTAACTGAAGATTACATTTGCAGAAGAAGAAACTCTTGCATTTGACAGTAAGACTAAGTCATCCAAGTAATAAAGATTTAAAAATTCTGTAGGAATACTAAAGCACTCTCTTTTGGTAACTGCTCAAAAAACAATATATAGTAAAAACTAATTAGTGAGTATTTTTACTTTAAACCAGTTGAGAATTACCTGTGCTATTTAAATGTGCCTTTGGAATGGATTTTATTACAAAGACATTCCTGTGAAGAAAGTGATTATTTATCTACTGTAAAAACAGCAGCAATACCGCCACTGAAAACAGTATGAGCTGGCTGACTGTCCACATTTTGTGCTAATCAGTCAATATGTTCAACTTAAACAAGTTGTTTATTCAGTTTTCAGAAATATATCTGTATCTTGCTGGTAGAAAATAGGCACACAAGCATTGGTTTATTATTGCTGTTCATCTAGCTTATTTTATGGTACACTGACTTCATTACGTATGCTTTCCACTTCTACTTGGTAGTTTACTCCTTTCAAAAGAATTTGGTGCACTTAGTGCTCAGTAGGAACTCTTTTGAAAGTTTTTTTGGATTTCAGAAAAAAAAATAATCTGTAGCAATGCATTAAAAAACTTATAAAAGCCAGACTTAAAAGACTTTTTGTCATTTATTATTCAGACTATTTTTCACTCTCCTCAAATAAGAAACAAGTGAATAGCTGTGGAACTGAAGGGAAGAAACACATTTAACTTTCAAATTAAATGAAAGACGTTGCATTAGCTGTGAGACATAAAAAGAAAGGTGAGTAAGGTTGAATGGAATTTTTAATTACTCCATCATCACCAACACAAGAAATATGAAGTCTTTTGTTACATCTAAAATGCTTGCTAAGCTTTCTGCTAAAGCTCCTAAGTTACCAAACCTGTCATGATAAGAACTAAATTAATACAGAACCATGCTATTCCTATTAAGGCTTTTTTTTTTTTTCCTGGGAGAAAGTGAGGAAAGCAAAGAGGCATTATAGGAGTTGATTTCAACTGACTTGCTCTAGGAACAGAATACTGACAGACAGCACTTAAGCTTTTAAAATTATTTTTCAATTTCAGCACGGTATTCAAATCCTTCTGTTAGCATGTTTAGACAGTCTGCTTCTAACATTACTTACCAGCTTTATATGCTAAAGAGTTAGAAGCTGGCACAGACTTCTTGTAACAAAGGTATACACTGGAACCCCACTGGAAGACACAAGTTTCATCTTAGAACCAGCAAAAATGACAAGAGGCAGCAGAGAAATCAAGTATAAGCATTTGAATATACTCCCAATATTACAAACAAAGCAGACATTTAAATAAAAAGCGTTACAGAATAAAATGACTGGTTGGCTGATGAGTGCATGTAAATCATGAAATCAAGAATTCACCCTTCTCCCATTTTTTTAGAGATTACAGGATTTACATAAAACAATCACACCACTACACTAGTCTTTGACTTATTGCAACAGAAGAGCAGGGAAAAGTGAAGCAGATCATTCACAGCTTCACATTTTCTTGGTTATTTAAAAAGAGACTTTTATGGGAACCTCATCAGTGGAAGTGAAATTCTAAACATCATCACTTGATATCATTACTTCGATAAACTGGTTATTTACACAGTGTTTTTCCAGTTTGTCTAAATACACTGTACCATTTGAAAAAAATCACTTATTTATAAATGCAAAACAGACTAAATAAAAGCAAACTGATTGGAAAAAAAGTACATGAAGAAACTGTAAGCAGTAATTATCATTCTTACATGTCTTAGTAACATAGGCATTGTTAATAACTAAGAAAAAAGCGTTTGTGATTCATTCCAAGGGGGGTGGCAGGGGAGGAGCGATAATAAAAAAAAAAAACAATCCTCCTTTGCACTACTCCTAAATAGCACCTAGACATGAATATGCAAACTGAAGCAGTAAGTAATCAGTATGAAGTAATTCCTAACACAAAAGGAAATCAGAGCAACAAAACCTACAAAAGTGAAGTCTCACACGTGGTATATAGAATGAAAGAATTGTGATGTGGTGATAGAACACAAACATAGCAGTGCTAAGAAGAGTTCAAGGAGCTACTTCTTTGGTTTGGGTTTTGGGTTTAAAAAAAAGAGATAAAAAGAAAGACTCAAGCTTTTAAATACTCACCATACCACAATTTAAATTCTTATCAACTTTGCAGAATGTATGAGGAGGAGTTTCTCCTTTGCTGGTAACAATAACACAGATATCTGTCACTGCCAATGAATTTTGAGGTCGTACTGGAGGAGCCCTTCGGTATGTGATAAAGATCCGTTGAGAAGAAGCTGAACTGTTGTTAACATTAGCACAACGACCATAAGGAGTGGCTTGAATCACCTCACAGCCTGAAATGATGCGTTCCTTCCCTTCATATAGAACTCTGCAGACAAGAAGGAAAAATGTTATGCACATTCAAAGATATATGAAGTTACTTGGCCAAATTCATAGAAACCATCCATCCATTAACACCTTATGTCATTCACTGCAACATTCTAATGTGCATTTTATATATTGTCTCTCATCATGCAACAATTTGAGGCAAAGAAACCGTTCAGAAATTTTTAAATATTATAAATCTCTGTGGGAACATACCATAGTTACAGAAAAATAAAATCAAGCCACACTGAAAAGGATTTAGTTATAGAATTAGTAGGAATGCTGCATTATCAGTGAAAACTAAATACAAAGGAAGCTTTAAATTGCTTGCACGTACGATACCTGATAATTTCTTAGAAATTATTTCCATCACTAAAATGTCTGGAAAGTCATTTCAAGCTTGTCTTTTTATTTCTTTTACGGAATGTTGTTGGAAAAGAACAACAGAAGACAGAAGACTCTTCCTAGGTGAACTTTTACAGGAAAAAAACCCAAACCCAGTAATGACTTACATTCATAGTTTGAATAACATTCCTTAAGGGAAGCGGAGGGGGAAGAGAAACTAATACTCCATTGCACAGAAAAGGAAGAAATAATAACTACAGTTGACTGTACTCCTAGAAAGCAGAATATATCCTGCATGGCTGTACAGCAACATTCACATGGCACCTGGATTTTTTACCCAGTCTTTTTTTTCAATCACCACATTCTTGGCAGAAAAAAAGATTTTTCACAGCAGCTCAGTGAACTAAAACTTTACATTCTGATCTTTTCCAAACATAAAGCTAGTAGGAAGTGACCATGAGAAGAAATGTGGAAGGCAAACCATATATCACTATCTATTTTTAATGCACAGATGCTATGATATGGCAAGCTTTATCTCCCATTCCACATCCAAATAAGCAATGGTTCCATTTGCTCGATTCTCTGCAGTATGTACAGGGTACTTGCCACCTTCAAATGAGTCTTCATCTGTACAATATATGGCAAGATTTAGGATAAAGGTAACACATTAAAACTGTATTTTGTGACCTGCAGCTTCTCACACGTAGTCCATCACAACTTTACTTTAAAATAAAAAACAACCAGGCAATATATTTTTTACTGTCCCAATATACCCTTGGTTAAATGTTTGACACACTACTAAGTATGTATTTAAAACCTTTAAAAAGTCATGCGAATAATCTAAAAAAAAAAAAAAAAAATCCAACCATCTTTTTCCAGATCCAACAATTCTCAGAACTTTCAAAAAACCATAAACCATTAAACTTCCCAAACTACTTAAATACTACTGTCCATTTTTAAACTGGAATATGCAAATATTACTGTTTATTCTGATTCCACAGCACAAATGTGCATCTTGTCATAGTAGTGAGGATATATGTGAACTACAGTCCTAGAATACTTTAATAAAGCAAAGAAATCACATGAGTTGGGAGTATATTGAGTATACTGAGCTGGGAGTAGCTACCAGGCTGCCATATAAATTTATTCAGCGAGTTCATGGAGGACAATAAACTTACCTTCAATAACGGTTTCAGTTGTAAACAGTCTGATCATCACACTTTTGCTACATTTAAAATAATGTGTAATGTCAGATTCAAAACCAGCCTAATACCATTATTTCCAAGTTGCAAAATTAGTTTTAATATAGTATGTACTGGTTCAATATATGTACAGAGAAAGTACATGCTATTCAAATTACTTCTAAACTAAATAAACTTCTGGAATAACATGTATTTTGCTCTTTTTATTGGGTTACTTACTTCACAAAATTGAAAAAAACCACCCAAAAAAACCCAACCAAACACAAACCCAACAACTACAATGGCAGCAGCTCTCAGGCCATCTTCATTGAGCACAGAGTTTAAATGAACACTTCACATCACTGCCTTACGTTAATCAGAAGAGATTATTAACAGAGCAGTCTCCAATGGAAGTTTCAGTTCAGGTTTTTTTCAATCTTATGTATTTTAAATAAAATCCAAGAATTAAAAATTATTCTAGAAATATTTGTCAGCTGACAGCTTTTGTGAAGGAAAATCATATTAATCAGACAATTCCAGCAGTTCAATTCAATAGATTTACAAGGATTCTCAAAAAGCTACTTAAAGGCTGAACAATTTCTCAGCTGTGCAAATACTTCTAAGAGGTAAGGGACTGACCAGTATTCAAGACTGTAACAGTGGGGTCACCTCCCATCAAAAGGAAAAAGAAAATGAAAGCAACTCTCAACCCTACACATATATAACAGCAGAAGTATTACTAAAACCACACCATTTCCTGACCTCATACATAGTATTGAATTTAAGAAAACAAGCGAACAGAAGAAAACCACCACCCATGGATCACTCAAATTAAACAATGATTTTAATGATTCAGACAAAAACATTCAGAAGTGATGCATGAAATATTTAACATGACACCCTGTATATACAAAGTCCGCTCTGAGAGAGTAAGTTTTCTCCCCCTTGTTTCAACGTCCCAGTGTCTGCCTTTGATTAATCAGCACTGATCAGGGTAAGACTTGTTTCCTGCTTCTGTGAGCTTACACTTTGGCCTCCATCCCAAGTACACCTTATTTGCTACATTATTCTGTCACTTCGATAGTTTCATTTCAAGCAAAATGTAACAGTTTCCTCTAGATGTTACGTCCTGTCTTTGTTAAGAAAGACAAAAAAAATCTTTATTCATAGGGCAGTTTCGCATTGTACATGCAAGTTCTCTCATGACCAGTTTTACTGATTCAAAGGTATACTTCAATACAGCAGATAACAGAGTTTAGAAAAGATAAATACTACCTTCTTGCAGCTGTTGAGTTAAAAACCTTAAACCGCAGAAAACTCTGCTTCTGGAAACTGTTTCAAAACAGGCAGACTGTTGCAAATTGCATCCTGTGAGGCCGCTCTCCAGCTTGACTTCTCTAGGTCCCAGGACATTTCTGCCTCCCAATCCTTATGCAAAATAACCCTTTATAATAACTCTTCCTGTCTCATTTAAGAAAAGGCAGTATGCAAGTATTGAATAATAAAAACGAACTAAAATAAATATACTCGGCAGTAGGAGGGTCAGAGAAGAAGCGTTGGGTCAAGCAGAGGGAAAACATTGACTTACCTTTTATTTCTACTAAACCACTATTACTATTTGTCTGAACACAGAAGTGATTAGTTTCATCATTATTACCCTAAGCTATTCCAAACACCCAGCTGCAGTTGTCACATTAGTGGGATTTAAAGAACACTGGAAGATGCTGACTCCTATGAACATCTTCCAGTTTCTATTATGCTTCTTCAAATTTGAGTTCACTTTCATTTTTGAAATACATCTCTAGTAAAGAAAAACTTTTGTTCAACTGATACTCCTACAGATATTTTCAGAAACCAGGTATACAGAATGAGATGGGTCCTTGGCACAGAATCACTAACCAAATTAAAGCTTCCCATACTAGTTTAGAAAAAAAATCAGTATTTCTTTACTTACACAATGTAAGTCAACTAACTTTTGCATTACTCAGTAATACAAGAACCTCTGCTTCAGACAAGAAGTCTGATATTCTTTCCTTGGTCCTTTCTACAGTAAATGTTACAAATTACAAACCCACTTAGACCTAAAAGCATTTTTCTGTTAGGTTTTCTCCCGTTTAAGAAAGAAGTACTGGAGCTCTCCCATATTCCTAACTCAAGTGCAAAACAAAGAGAGGTGAGATCTTGTTTCAAAGTCTCACTGCACCTAAACTGAAACAAATCTCAAATCTCATTTCTTGTCTATTTCTGAAACATAAGCAAAAATATTGGTTAGGAAAGCAACAGAATGACTAGTAGCTGAATTATTTACAGAAATATAAGCTTAAGATACTAAATTTTACAGCTGTACGTAGGAAAAGGACCTTAGAGATCTCTTGTCCTAGGATTAAACCTTTATTCTTCCAACTAAAAACAGCCAATGCAACATCGAAAGGCATAGCACATGGCCTAACTATATGCAAGTGAACACTTGCAGCGGGAAGTCACTCTAGCAGCTTACAGACACTTCAACTTAAGAACCAGGGGAAGAATAGGAAGGAAAGAGAATGGAGAGCACAGAAATACAAAACACAAGGGCAATGGCAGAGAATCAGTAGAGTGTACCCCTATCTCCCCCTTCCTCCAAACAGCATTTGTTTAATGAGTTTCCCCAAAAATAGCCCTGAAAAAAATAAACACACATATATTTGTCAAGAATCATCTGAATGCTTGGACTACAAGATAACTCAACTTTACATATATATTAACAACCTTGACACCAGACTATGTATTTGACCCTTTCAAGGAATATACTCTTCCTCTACCTACTAAGTCCACTCAGCATGTCAGCCGACTTAATGGATATTTAAGGCTCAAAGATAAAATATTCTTTCACACTTGTTTCTTTAATTAAAAGAGAACAGCATAAATTAGCCTTCAAACTGTACATACATCTCTTGCCCAAACTTCACTTTCATTTGAACACACTGAAATAAAAAAAGAAAAAGCTTGCTCTAACCATCTCTTGCACGTAGTTGCAAAAACAGCAGGAACAGCAGGGGGAAAACATTCATATGCATCATCGCTCAGAGAGAAAAGCCTGCCATGATTTGTTAGGCGTGACAACCTAACTAGATCTGTTTAAAATTAAATATAGAATAAATGCTACTTGCCAAATACCACAGTTTTCTACCAATAGTTTTAAAATGTGTCTCTGTTAGAGAAGCCCTTAGTCAGCCAACTATTTGCCTATTTTGCTTATTTGGTATTCTGTATGAAATCTACCCAAGTATTCAAGTTCCAGAAGTTGTGGGAGACATGAAAATAAACCTGTTAGCAGAGTCGCTTCCATAAGAGCACATGCCAAAGACCGATGGTTTAAGAATCTCTCTGAGGAATCACTCCCTCTAGAAATTCTTCCTTCTGCTAAAACATACTGAAGTTTGACATATCATTCAAAGAACAACCTCAGACTGAATTCTACACAGTCAAATTCCATTGTAACAGTTATCTCATCTTGCAGTGTCAGTCACATACATGGGACAAGGCTATTTTAAAAATCACAGTTTCACTGAAGATTAGAACAGTTTAGATCACTGAGATGAACTGAAATTAGAATGCAACAAGTTAATTATACAACTTGAATTATAATCCTTAGAGCAGAGATCTTGCCATGTAACTGGTTTAATTACTAAGTTTCACCATGTTTCGGGTTTGAGTGGTGGGGTTTTGGTAGGGAGGGAGGGGCTGCAGGGGTGGCTCCTATGGGAAGCTGCCAGAAGCTTCCCCAGCTCCAAACTGGACCTGCCTATGGCCAAGGCCGAGCCTATCAGGGACAGTGGCACTGATGGTGGCATTTAAGAAGGGGAACCTGCAGCAGGGAAGGGGAGTGGGGTGTGAGGGAAGCCCCTATGCAGACACTGAAGT
>JAVKLA010000074.1:46488534-46498637 GCA_034782735.1 Sagittarius serpentarius
TTTCCAACCTAAATGACTCTATGATTCTATAAATTTTATTTTGCAAGGCAGGTTGAGGATCAGTAAGATACAAGTCCAAGCAGAACACACTTATATTGTGCCTTGATTAGGGAAGGATCAAAAGCAAGAGACTGAGTTTAAATCCAGTTCCTGAGCCAATGGACAGATGGTGAATGGGTGCAGGCCCCAGATGATGCTTCTCACAGCTTTCTCCCAAGAGCTGTTCTCACAATAGTCTCATCTGAGGTTGCACAGTTGCATCAATTAAGACCAGATCTTGAACAGACAGCTAAACCCCTAGTTCACTGGGGAAAGAGATTTCAGAAGAAAAACACAGAGGACGATGGTTACAGGGCTGGTCAGTGCAATTAAAGCCTGTTACTGCACTCAAGTTCCTGATGTATATTTCATATACATATATACCAGTCTTGGCACTAATCAACAAATAATTGCAGCATGCTGAAATCATTGCCCATTATGTAACTGTGTACAGTACTGACATTCTTCTTGTGTGTAATGTCTCTTTTTTATGTAGACCCAAATATTGCACTTATCTGATGCGTAAGTTATGCTCTTGACTCCCCAAAAGTTTTGCTAAACTGGATCCACAGGCTTTTCAGAGCTTGTTTAATTCATTATCTTAACATTTTAAAGGCAAACATTATTGCTGAAATTCCATGAGTGCTCTAAGGTGTCAAACTAGTACTGCCATGGAAGAAGGTGGATACCACTATTTTTATTCCCTGCAGCTTGCTTCTGTCCCAATTGCTTCTTGCCTTGATCCTTAGTGTCAGCACAGGTTGTCATATCGGTCATGATAATTTTAACCTGACAGTAATGTTTAATTTAGAAACATTATAATTAATTCTGCAAATTAATTAACTAAGCAGCTGTCCAGATTGTTTTGCCACTGAAAAAGAGTGGGCTAGTGCAGAGGTAGAGACAGGAACAAAAAGTTAATGGAAGGGAGACGGCACGACCATATTTTAATGGACATGCCAACTCAGATAATTTTTGTTTACTTGCAGAATGCCAGGGTGCATGCTCTTAAATGTACACATCAAGACTGTGCTGTTCTATAGAGATCTCAGCAGGCTGGAGAAATGGGCTAATAAGAACCTTATGAAGTTCAACAAACAGAAGTGCCAAGCTCTGTGCCTGGGAATAACCCTAAGCACCATCACATGCTGGGGACTGACCAGCTGAAGAGCAGCTTGGCAGAAAAAGCCCTGGGATTCTAGGTAAACACCAGGCTGACCATTAGCCATCAGTGTGCCCTCAAAGCAAAGCAAGCCAGTGGTGTCATGGGGTGCACTAAGCAGAGTACTGCCGGCAAGTTGAAGGAGATGATCCTTCCCTTGTACTTGGTGCTGATGCGACATGCCTGGGTTCTGTGTCCAAGTCTGGCTTGTACCAGGCTCCCTGGTACCAAAGAGACATGGACATCCTGCAGCAAGTCCAGCAAAGAGACAAAAACATGATGAAGGGCTTGGAGCATGTGTCATACAAGGGGAAGCTGAGACAGCTGGGACTATTTAGCCTTGAAAAGAGAAGGCTAAATATAAATATAAACACCTGATGAGAGGTGCAGGTAGGTAGTGTAAGACAATGAGCACAGTCTGAAATACAGGAAATTCCACTTAAACATAGTCAAAACCTTTTTTTATTGTGATGGTGGTCAAACGCTGGACCAGGTTGCCCAGAAGAGTTGTGGACTGTCCACCCCTGGAAATATTCAGAACTCAGTTGGGTATAGTCCTTGGCAACCTGTCGTAGCTGATCCTCTTGCTCTGAGCATGGAGTGGGACTAGAGACCTCCCAAGGTGTCTTCCAGCCTTAGTGCTTCTGTGAGTCTATGAAGTGGAATGCATGGTGGGTGGAAACAAGTTATTAGGTACCCACAGTAATTAGTATTGTCACAAAAGTCATATTGCCTATTATATTTCTTACTGGTATTTATGTATATCTTGCACAATAGGCATGACTAGAATGTGCAGTACTGTTTTCAAGTGCAGATAATGTGCCATGCAACTTACTAATGTAAGAGGAAACAAATGAGGTATTCACAGTGAGTTTTCATTTAGTAATGAACATACAAATACTACAAAGAAGGCTGGGTGTATGTTCACTACCTTGTCTTCATTCATTTTTTTCCTCAGAAGACTTACTCTAATTGATATCTGTGGTAAACTTTTTATTAACGACATTGGGAGCTGTAATGAACAAAGAAAATTCATAATTTCTTGTCATTCCATAGTTGCTGGAAAAGGAGAGAAAATATCAGTAAGTCCACATGATCAAAACATATTATTTTTAACGTTGTTACAAAATCATGTAGGAGTTACAAGATAATATCAAAATGATATCTGGAAACTACCAGAAGACTAGTTTGCTACTATCTATATCTAAGGTGTCAGTAAAGAGAAATAGGAAATGTTTTTTCCTAAATAATTGAAATTATTCTTAAAATCATACAGCCGTTCAGAATTAACTTTTACACAACAGTTTAAAGAAACAATATCCTTAACATAAGAGCTTGTGAGCATGTAGAGCATATGTATAAGCATATTGTATGAGGTACCTATCATTCATAGACGTAGGTGATATAATCTGAAAATTGATTACCATTCATAATATTGTACCTTTCTTCTTACATAAAAAGAAACATTGTTTTTGTAAAAAATTTCAAGATTTTTGAATAGTTATTTTACGAACAGTTAATTTCACTGTGCAGCATTAAATGTGGTCTAGCCCTGATACAGCTACAAAAGTTTCCATACTTCACTGATAATGACAAGCAATATGTGGATATGCAAAGAATTTTAGTACCATGTGGTACCACTTTGATGCTGTTATGAAACAATTAAAATAGATTCCCACACAATAATCCACATCAAAGAAAAGAAATTTACTCATTTTAAGTTGCTTCTGTACTTTGAAGCTTTGTGAGAAAAGCTAGGAAGATCAGTGCTGGGTTAAGAGTATTGGAAGAAAAATGCTGAAAAGCTGCTAAAGCCATAGTTGCTAAAAAGGGAAAAGATTAGTAGGCTTATGAATTGTATACTTACTCACTGTAACAGGCCATAGGTCATGTCTACTCATTTGAACAGGTTGCCCAGAGAGGCTGTGGATGCCCCATCCCTGGAGGTGTTCAAGGCCAGGTGGGATGAGGCCCTGGGCAGCCTGATCTAGTGGGGTGGCCCACGGCATGAGGGTTGGACAGGATGATCTTTAAGGTCCTTTCCAACCCAAGCCATTCTATGATTCTATGATTTTTTTTCAAATACAGGCTGCACTAGAATTTGCTTGGAAGCCAACAGGCTCGAGCAATTTAAGTTCATAAGTGCTGTCTTTTGAAAGAGGGATGTGAAAGTGAGCAGGAAAGTTAAGTCATTCTACAAAAACAGACACAAGACTGTGAGGCTGTTTCACCTGGGGGAACAGAGCCTTTGCATCAAAAGTATTAAATTATATGTACTTTCATAGTTTAAAATAGTGTCTCAGCTTACGAACACCAGCTGTTTTACAGCACAATGCTTTATTTTTATGTTTTGATTCAGATCTAAATGAACCATTATCAGCCAATAACCTAAGAAAATTATTCCTCAGAATAACTGTCATAGAAGAATCTATAGATCTCCGCAAATCCTGAAAGATTCATGCAATACCTGTTGGAATCTCTGCCTGCTCCTTGAGGGAAGTTAGACACATACTTGGAGTATAATCCAAAGTTGAGTGAAGTTAGGAATTTTGCCAAGAACAAGTTTTTAATGTACTTTTTATGTCTGAGAATTAGGACTGACAGAATTGGAGTGGCTGTTTAAAAAAAAATGCTCTTTGACTCCTGATTAGCTACTTACATCCTTTATCAATTATCGGTGTAAGATCATTCTGAGTATAGTTATTACTTAGGGTTATTAGCATAACTTCCATGAGGATGTTTGGTGCTCCAACCAGTGTATACTACATTTTGAGAAGACCCTTGTGGTTTTGGAAAGTTAGTATTTTTTTCTTAGGAATGACATTTACAGATGTCACTGTTACTGGTTCCAAAATGGGAAAGATCTTATGAAACAATAGGATGGAGCTGGGTTTTTTTGCTTTGCTTTTCTTAGTTGCAGCTGTTCTGAGAAATATTACGTGCCTGTAAAGGAAGCTATGATGTTTGTTTTCTGCCAGAAGCTCCAAAATCTTCCAGCTTTATCAGAAAGAGAGCTTTGTAAGTAGGCCCCAATGAAGTGATTTAGCAAAAAATGCGGTACTGACGTTAGTTATTTAGTGGAATAAATTATTGTATTTCTGCTGACTAGTTCTGCCCTTAATATTTGTGTAAATGTACTTACTGAGCAGAGGGCTGATTAAGATCAAGTAAAAAAGGATGAGGGAGAAGATACCCTAATTTGTGAATCTATTTCCTTTCCTTATTTTTTAAATCAAGGGTGTTGATTTTGATACAAAAGACTAGGAAAGTACAGAAAGAAAAAAAGAGAAACTAGGGGAAAGGTCAGAGATGAAGTATGACACATCCTACCATATTACAGGATAGGGGGGAAATACAGTCTGCTGACTTCAGTCAGGAAGGTGGTTGTCAGCTGACTCACTGACTCACTATTACTTCACATCCAGAAAAAGTGGTTCCACAGGAGAAGAGGGCTTCCGAATTAGCTGAATAGTTCTGAGGAAAGTCAAGGAAAAAAACTTGAGTTCTAAAGTGAAAGCAGTAGTAAAGGAATGGGTTTTAACTTCACATGAAATACAATTTTTTTTTTTTTAATGGGAGTTTAGGTAGACAAGGAATATTAACTAAGCTGAAAGCATACCTGCAATAAAACCTGATTGTGACAAAAATAAGAAAAGCTGAGGAAGCCCAGGCGGAAGCCCAGGCTTTTGTTAGGAGTCAGGAAGAAAGACTAGTGATATTCTTATAAGTAATCGTTAAGGGAGGTTCCACATGCTTAAGATACTAAGGGTAGATGCCTCCCAGATAGTATTTTGCAGATGTTCAGAAAACAGGTCTTCAGAAAGTAAGTCTTCTGGATCCTCCCCTTGCTGGTGCGCACCTGTGGGCTCAGTGCCTCCTTGCTATGATTTGGGTGAAAAGTCACTTGCAGGGGATTCTGAGTGTTCACTCTTATGTGATGCTATCAGCAATTTCATCAATTAAATAATTGTTATGGGACATCTGCCTTAACTCTTATTTGAAAGACCAGTCACAACCTTAATGCTATGTACTTACAGGCAGCTAAACTGGAAAGAATTTCTGAATCTATTGGCCTAACTTCTGTAAGGAAACGAAGAGACATACTGCTACCTCTTTTTAACTAGCATGTGGTGGTAACTTAGAGCATTCCCTTCTGTTTCCCTTTTGTATCATCCTTCTGCTTTTCAGCTCAAGTATAGAAACCTGAAGTATCTGGCAGAAGAAGGAAAGAGCCAAAGAAGGCTAGAAGGAGCAAGAAGTTGGTTTGGCAGAGCACGAGAAGGGTTCCCAGGTCTTAAGTGAGTTTTTTTCTCCTCTCAGCAGCTGTTGGTTACTGGGGCTATGAAATACACTTGCTTTAAGGGCCCTGAGACCATCCCTCCTCCTGGGGGTTTGGCTGCCTGTGCTCAGCGCGAATTTAGTACAGCTGAGGACTGTCTCCTCCTTCTGCTGACCTTGGAGAGATCCCTTCCAGAGACATCCCTTCCAGACAGCACTGCAGGAAGTCCTCCGCTTCCTGTGAGAACTGATCTAAGGTGCTGGTCTAGTGCTTGGATCCCACCTGAGCTACAGCTGCCACTGCACTGCAACCCTCCCCATGCCTGGCTACTGGCCCACACGTCTGGGCCCAGACCCTGAACCACAGGATGACATCGCAGCCTGACCTGGGACCTTCCTCATTCACTACGGGCCTGCTTGGCCATCACTTGTTACCCTCACAGGGCCTGATACTAATTCTGAATTGCTGACTTGCATTCCTGTCTTCACCTTTACCCTGTCTCATCACCCTGAGCTTGCCTGATGTCCTGGGCTCTGGGCTGCGTCTGGCTGCTGTTTCTGGTGTTGTGGTTTAAACCCATCAAGCAGCTCATCCCCATGCAGCTGTTTGCTCACTCCCCTCCAGTGGCATGAGGAAGAGAATTAGAACGGTAAAAGTAAGAAAACTTGTGGGTTGAGATAAAGACAGTTTAAAGCAAAAGCTGCGCATGAAAGCAAAGCAAAAATAAGGAATTAATTCCTTTGTTAGGAATCATTTTTGGTTAGTTCAGATAAAGAATACTTTCTTGCTCAGATTAAGAAAACTTGTCCCCCTCCTGTAGCAAAGACAAAGATACTGAGTACTAGGTTAGATACAGATGCCTCTAAACTATTAGAAGCTTTTTCACTGATTTCAGTAGGCATTCATTCACCTTCTAAGCACAGAGTTATTCAGATGTTTGCTGTGGATGAAATAAGGTCTCCTGTGAAATGTGAAGAAACAAAAAAGTAAACTTGGGAATGACCAATAGGTCAAAAATCAATTTTATGTGCAAAGGCCTGTAACTCACCACCCACCAATACAGAAGTCCTTTACAACAGAATCAATACAGTTCTAATGCCCAGAATAGCAACATTTCAGATGATATACAGGTACTGTTCAGTCTGTCTGAAGGCTACCCATGGATGTCTTTGCACACGGAAGCTTTGTGTGTGATACTATGACTGTGGCAGCACCATTCACAAGCATTTTGAAGTACTTAAAAGTTGAACAGTACATTATTCAAGCCCAGAGATGAAACAGCCACTCCAAAGTATCTCTTCTGCAATTCACTAGCCTTTCTCAACTCCACAAGGGCACAGCAGATGTTTGGATTGTATTCTCTGGGCAAGACTTCAATCAAAGAGAAATTTAGGACTTGGGGACTATTAAATCCTGGATTAAAATATCAAAATGGAATTTAAAATCATTGCCAAAACAGCTGTTGTTTACTGTCCCTTAACAAACCAGATGACTTCAGAAAAACATTTTTTAATGAACAGATTACAGGAAGTCCAGTATTCCTGTGACAGATATCTCAGGCAGCCCTAAGTTTGTATGCCAGCTGCACTGTTACATCCCTTGGCAGCCTGTGTGCTCTATTCTTTATGCAAACCTATTACTCCTAATGCACATAGCCGGGAAATTCCATGGGAGAAAAGGGAATCAACATGGATGAACCTCACAGTGCTTAAACAGATCAGTTTACAATAAACGTGAATCACTTTTGGATAAATCCTGTTTCTCCAGTCAGGAGAACTCATTGCCTGTAGTTGGTAAGCCTAATGTTCAGCCCTGTTGGCTCTCAGTTGTCCAGTTGTCCCCTTACTCCTCCTCTTTTCAGTCACTCCTGTTCCATCTGAGATGCTATCAAAGACAACAATCTGGTTTATAAAGTTTTTTATTATTTGGCTTCTTGATGTTCCTGAGCCTCCACTACAAATATGTTGGACAGATATCTATGCAGGACTGTAGATCAAAACTGACCCAGAGACTGAAGGTCACTGAGTGTATCTCATATTTATTTACTAATAACAAAGTGAACTCAACATTTTTATTTCACAGTTGCAGAAATTAAAGCACTAAGAGCTAGAACTCGGCTTCTAAGGCAGCCTGATACTGAATGTCTGACTTAGGCATGCCTTTCAGAGGCATTGAGTATCTGGGAACTCCAGTTAGAGCTAAAGAAAAGTTTGCCCTTGTGCAGTCATGTCAGCTACCTGCTCAGACGTTCCTATTTGAAAAAGGACAACACTACATTATAAAACACAGCAGGATATTAATCTAATAACAGTTACATTAGCATTATTGGTTTATTAAGTTGACTTTACTGCTGGTTTTGAGGACTGTGGGTGAGGGGGTCTGTTTCTGAATATGAGAAAAGCATTCAGAAGTAAACAACTAATTAAACCTCACAGCATCCCTGTGAAGCATTTTTAGAGAAGATATGGAGAGACGAAGTAACTAGTTCCAAATTCTCTAAGTTAGGGTAGGTCAACACAGATGGACTCCAGTTCCACAGCCTTTTGCTCCAGTCTGACTGGGAGACAAGCACCTGCAGTCTGGAAGCCATGTAACACTGTTAATGGAATGGGATGCCTAAGCTCTGCCTCTCAAAGCCCTGCCTCTCAATGGAGCTGATGAGTTGAGAGGAATGGTGTGCTAACATTGTGATAAAAACTTTTGGATAACCGGTTTTGTGTTTAGCCAGTATGAAGTCTAGGGGAGGCCCTCTGCATTACCAGTGGATTTTGAACCTTGATCTGCTGATTCTGACTCCCCTGCATCACTGACCAGAATACATCATCTTGTGTACTCGTGGAATAATGCTGGCACTTATGCCAGCTCTGCATAGTACAGTTCAGCAAGCACCTAATATCCTGTTATAATAGTAGTTGTTTTAGCAGGTTGGTGAACTCTGTACTACAGTAAAAGATGAGTCATTTTTATCTATTGTGGCAAAGCAGCCAAGTGGAGTTTAACCCCAGTTTGTTAACATTTCCATGCACTAGTGGCACACCAGTAGCTCATATTCAAAGCCAGTATCTTGTGAAAAGAACACTGTCCAGTGCTCCCCAGGGACACTAACGTGCTTCTAAGAGAAACCCATGTGGTCTTCTTTAAGAAAGAAACCACAAAGGTGAGGAGCTTGTGGAAACCTCAGAGTAGCAAGGAAGGATGTATGTGAAGGAGCAAGAGCAAGGCTGCAGTGGAAGTCTCCTTGGGTTCCCAAAGAACATTTCCCACACTGTCAGACCTGTCTCCAAAGGCTTTTGCAGCAAGGTCTTTTGCAGCTAAGTCAGAACAGAACCCCTGAAGTCAGTAATGCTAAAATGATTTACAGTAGCTGTCTGTCTGGCCTTTTTTTTCTCCTCTATCAAATAAAAGGAAATGTAAATAGAGAAAGCTTGAACGTTTTGTCGTGCGCACCTCTTAGATCTCTATGTAACATGTAAGAATAAATACTCTTCCAGTAAGGAACCTCTTTGAGCTTAATAAAGGAAATTCTCAGACCCAGATGAAAAAGTAGTAGTTAGTTGCTATTCTAAAAGAAAAAAAGAGAATGTTGTTCAGGTGGAGAATTACAGGAGGTATTTTGACTTTTGTGGTGGGGAAGTCTTATATGAAAGCCTATGGGAATAGAGGGAAAAGTACTGCTCTAAATGGGAATGCTCTGGTAAATGAGCTACCTTTATATTTGAGGAAGAGTGGCTGATTGGGTTTCTGTGGAACACCTTTCTCCTAGGATCTTGAGAGATTGTTTAAGCCTTTTCTTAAAATTACCATCTTCAGCCAGTTAATGTTTTATTCAGGATTTAATCCTTTATGTAGTAGAGACCTCTGGCAATTTTCTTCTGTCATAAGGAGAACAGGACAGAATACTATTCTTCTTTATTGAGGGAAAAAAAAAGCTGTGAAAAGAAAATACTGTTCTCATACGGTATCAGCCAACAATCAATCTGTCTTTCCTTACAGGTCTTTCCTTTACAACTGCATGGGGCTTGCAAGTGAATGTGACTGAAGTGGCTGAATCCCATCTATGTCAGTATCAAGACAGAGTACCCAATCTTCATTGTTTGCTTTGGAATCCACAGTCAGGATTCAGCATAGCAAAAACAGGACCTCAATCTGACTATAACAAAAGCTTTTCATCATAACTTAAAAACCAGACTGTACAGTAGTGATAAATAAGGAAAATCAAAGGAAAGGGTCTCCTATGCTACAGCCAGAGAGACTGATTTAACTTTTTTAGGATTGCCTGTGAGAAGCTTATTCCCCTGTGCTGCATGGTATAGATGTATTCTAGAAAGCTAAGTAAATATGCAGCACTCATATAGACTATACTTGTTTAATATTTCTTTTTTAAAAAAAGTGATCTGAAATGCTCTATGAAAGTGATAATTTCTAGTAGCATGTAATATAAACTCCTAAGGGCAGTAGAGAGGGTTAAATCAGTGAAGAGATTCTCCTTGCATGTATCTGGTCTTTTGTTGAACTTGTGGAGCTTGCAGAAGAAGGCACAGAATGCACAGAAACAAAGACCTTCCTATTATTTTTCAGTTTCAAGATAGCTGACTCATTGGTATGATTTCAAACTATGGAAGT
>JAVKLA010000074.1:46550898-46565689 GCA_034782735.1 Sagittarius serpentarius
TCTGTCAATGGATTTCTGCAAGTAACAGGAGAAATTATCTCAATTACAAGACTTGATGAACAGCAAGTCCGCTCTGTTAGTTGTGCAACTGCTGCTTTTAGAATTGTTCATTGTGGCCAGTGGTAGCACTAGCTGAGAGGTAAAATTTCTGCTTTGTGGTAGGAATGGCCATGAATAGAATCCATACATTCATTCTGCATAAAGGCAGAAAGATATGGGTTTAATGAGTCATTTATGCATTCTGTACTGTCTATAATGGTGTGGACTGAGAAAATACTTTTTTTTTTTTAATCAGCTGCAAGAGGCAGAAATAGTAGAGGCTATGAAACAGATATTTTTAAAAATTAAGATGACCTGTTCCATCACAGCTTTGAGATGTTAGGGAAAGACTCTTTTGACTTAGCTGTTCTGTCTAATACACTACAAGCAACAGTGACCAGGCCACTGGGGTGTGGGTCCCATGTGAGAGCTACAAATTTTCTAATGATACCAGGATGGTCAGTGCTCAGTACTTCTCAGTATGGACGTTTACTACACAACTGCTAAATAAGTGACATTTATGGATGTGTGTGTATATATGGAGAGATACAGAAATACATGTATCATCATTCCTTATGGGGTAAATTCACACCAAGTTTCTTTCAGTCATGGGTGGTCTATATGAGATGGACAGAGGCATGAGGGTAAGAATTCCAGTGTATTAGGGCAGCAGTGCAAACTCTTTTTGTAGAAGCAACTGCGCAGTGAGAAGGTGTTTCAAATAACTGGTGACTTTGTAGCCATGTTTTCTTCTCTTTCCACAATTTGTGGGAATAAATTCTTAAATTAAGAATGTGTGAGGGCAAGAACAACTGCAGGCAAGGATTACTTCTTTTCTTGCTCCTGCATCTTGTGCAAAACCCATTTATGCACAAGGGAGTAACATTGACCTTTAGTAATTCCATAATCACACAGCTGAGGTTCTTGTAATGCCTTGCACAAGGGATGAGCAGTCTTCCACAGTGTCGTGGGGACAACAGAATAGAAGGAAGCAGCTTTTTGTGATGTATTTGAGATATACGTTGAAGTGATCATATGCTTTTGCCTAATAACTCATAGCTTTCATTTTTTTTGCATGTAGGAGTGTATATTCATCTTCAGTTTAACTACAGAGAAGTTTCTCAGAGCTGAACTGGTAAATGATCTAAGATAACTTGGTAGCTACTCATGAAATTTTTTTTTTACTGGAGATTTGGAGAAGATGGGATGAGTAGGGACTTAAAAGGATATAGGTGCTCCAGTGTGAGTTTGGCCATGGAGTCCTTCAGCAAGCCTGAATTACGTTCATGGCTTGATAGTTCTGGTTCAGTCCTCTGTGTTGCATCATCTGGAAAAACTTTGGCAGAAATTACTCTATTGGTAGCTATGGCAGAACATTGCATGAGAGCTCTGTCTTACCATCTGCAATGCTTAACAGCCTCAGCTGAGCTAACTTGTTAAGTGTGGCCCGATTTGGAGGTAGCTCTTCCATATGAGTACCTTTCGGGCCATCCTGCCTGGTGATACCTACCTACCCTCCAGTTTATGTGAAGCTGTTCAGCTGTGTCTGATGGATTGTGTGTGGTCTTACAGCTGGGGAACTCTGTTTAACTGGCATAAAGCACAACTGCAGAGTTTGAGTATCTTTCCCTGTTCTGGGCATTTTAACAGCTCTGAATCATATATCACATCTGATGGTGTTTCTCTGTGGCACTGACAGTGGTTTCTGATACATTTGCACGTAGGCAGAGTCATCCCAAGAGGCAGATCTAGTCTATAGTCACTTATTTATGTACTTTCTGGCAGCTTGACTGAGTCTTCCAGCTGCATTTTAGTAGTTTGCACTTAGGAATACCAGTCAGGGAAAGCTGCAAGAAGCTCTTTCATGGTTATCATAAAGTACTGCAGGAGCCAGAGGTACAATCATTTCACTTTTGTTTGTGTCTGGACATCCTTAGTTGCTTAAAGAATTGATTTACACAGTATTTTTTTTTATTTGTAAGTAGTTGAGCAATGACAAATACAATTGGAAACAGCCCTTGTCCCGGGAGGCTTTCAGACTAAAAGACAAAAATCTAGCCAAGAAGCCCAATTACAGATGTGGAAGATGGATGTTTTTAACCAAAATAGGGCTGGTGGTGTGTAAGCTGTAGCTGCTGTAGAAAACACGTGTATGAAGAGAAATGGATAATAGGACACAACTGGCACATGTTAGAAGTCAAGGAGATGGCAAGTAAGGTAGCCTGTGGGAAAGAAAGGAGGTGATAAGATGTGCACTGTTGATGTGGTTCATCAGAGTATAAGAGAAAACAGTATGTGTATGCAGGAACAGTGCTGCACAGATCATCAAAGACCATGAAATAAATGGTGTGAGAAATGTCTGATTATCTTGTCCTTGGAAGAGGTTTATGGTAGCTAGCCTGCTTCCCTCTTACACAGTGCTCATTTTGCATTCCATGCTGTCCTGCAGGGTGGAAGCTGTGTTGGACTCTCAGGCAGTTCATGGCAATGGACAGACCAAATGACTAAATCAAGATCCTTGACAGGAATTTTTATCAAAGGTGCTTGATCTGAACTTTGCACTACGTATCTCAGAGAAAGGTTCACTCAGTATGGAATTCACCAGTGTTGTCTGTATTCCTAACACACAGGGTTCTGATACCCAATACACCTATCTTTGAATTTTTGGGCAGTTCTTTTATTTCATGTCATTGGGACCAAAATTTTTGTCAGTGGCTGATTACCATTTTAAAAGATCAGATATTTTATTAGTATGTATAGGAAACAATTGAGAGCATAGGCTTGGGCACTGCTTAAAAGCTTCATCCATCTTGTAACAAGGGAATTTTGCTAATCAGCAAGGATAGTTTAAAAAAAAAAAGTCTGAACAGACTGAACACATATTTGATTACGTATTTTGCATAGTTAGACATCTATGTGAAAATACCAGTCCTTTTAACAAGACATTTGTAACAAGCTTTTTTCAACACTAAATGCCAGATGCAGCTATACTGTGAGTTTTTTTTCACCTGACACTGTTATGCAAATTCTGGAGACTTGGGTGCATCTTTTCACTGATGGAGATGGTGAAGTCATGTTGCTGGGTGATGTCATGTTGCTGAATGATGTAATCTCCCAGTGCAAGGGGATCTTTGCATTTTAATCCTGGCAATTTTTGTTTGGAAAGCGAGTTGGCCACTGGAGTGTGACTTTCCAATTTTCTTTTTTTAATAAAGTGGATCTCTTTACATTGTAACGTGTTCTGCTCATGTCCATCTTGATATCCTGAAGTCCCTTTCTGAAGGTGCTTGAAAAGGGGTTTTGTTATTGCCTGTTGTAGTTCTTGTGAGGATTTCTCAGTGGTAAAGTGAAATAAAACACTTGAGTGCTGAGTGGCTGCAGTGACAACTAGTTTCAGTGGGAGTTACTAGGATTATTTTGCCTCAGAACTGGTTTAAGAACTTGAAAGAATCTGTTGGAATGGACCCATCTTCAAAACACAGCTTCTGTAAATGAGGTGCATCACTATCGAAAGCACTGAAACTTCAGTAACTTCACTTGGAGAGAGGAAATAAAATAGCCTCGAAATGTCAAACTGTGGAAGTCTCCTGAGACAGGAAGTCCTCCACAGCACTTGCAGGTTCACTTTTCTTTTCAGCTTTTCAGTTTATGATGTCATTTTCACAGTGTAGAGTGTTAGCTTTCACACAGATCAAACATTGCAAAACTCAGGAAAAACTGAGCAAGAACTCAGTGAAATTCTTTCCATAGAGCTCTGTTTCTTTTATTAGTTTTAATGAAATTCTGGCTTTAAGTCTAAACCAACTTTTAAAAAACTGAGTGGGATTTCTTTTAGCAGATACTAAAGATGATTAAGGCTTCATCAATTTTGCTGTATTGGAAATAGCTTGTTAAAGAACTGGCAAATGCATGTCTAAAAAGAACTTTAGTAAAGGGCATAGTTGGATTCAATTCAAGTAAAACAGTTCTTACAACCATAACAGAAAATTTTCTTTGTTCCTACAGAAGAAACAAATTGATTCTAAAAATAAATATGTAAATGCAAAGCCTGTGCTGGTTAAATTCTTTGATTTCAGCTCTGTCAGTTCTTCTGATAGTGACTGGCAATTTCCTACCTATTACTTTCCTGCATTACTACCTATTACAATTACCTATTACCAGTTCAATCCATTGTTACTATGCATGAGTAAAGTGCAATAGAATTAAACCCCTATTATAGACATTACTGTCTTTTTAGCATTGCAAGAATAGAGGTCTCTTGTTTTTTCAAGACAATTATTTTAACCCTTCTTTTTCTGTTCACTTCTCTTTCCATGCAGTATTAATAGGAAATGTGTGGGGTTTTTTTTTATAAAATACTTTCAGATGGGAAAAGGTAGCATTTGGACTGATCTCATCTCCAAAATGCAGGAAGAGATCATGGCATCAGGTCGTTAGATGGCATTACTGCGTTAGGTCTTTACAGGACTGGTGTAAGTTGATGTATCTCCAATGGCTATACACTGTTGACTTCAGTATTCAATCTATGTAATGTTTAAATGATTGTATGGTGTGAGTGGGGAATCAAAAGCAAGGTTTAAAAGTATTATCTAGATTCCTGTGATATTCTTGAACACAGCAAACATTTAAAGTATACTTCACATTAAGTAGACAAAGGAGAGGCTTCAACAGTGTGTGTGTGGGAAATCTCTTCATGTACTTAACTGGCTGGCTCAATGCAGAATGGGACTCCTCCTTTTATGAAACATATTCCTTCAGCTTAAAGACTGTAAAGTGAGTAGTTGATTCTTCAAGGTGTTGGGAAAGATACAGTATTACTCTTCTGGCCTTGACTTGAAGAATGAAAAAATTGGGCAGAGATGGACCAGTGAAGGGTAGCTACAAATCCCGTTTAAACCAATGGGAGATGCAGACACTAAGCGCTACTTAAACTTAGACCTGAATTGCTCAGAGTCCTTGTCTTCAGTACAGTACACTATAAAGGCATAAAACCAGCAAAAGCACATATAACTTCCCAGTCCTGCTTAACTTGTGTTTTTGTATGAATATAATAAAAAAGTAATGTTAAAGTAATGAATATGTGGATGTCCTGGTTTTGCCTGGGATAGAGTTAATTTTCTTCTTAGTAGCTGGTATAATGCTGTGGTTTGGGTTAGTATGAGAAGAATGTTGATAACACCCTGATGGGTCCTAAGTCGTGTTTAGACTAAGTCCAGGACTTTTCAGCTTCTCATGCCCAGCCAGCAAGAAGGCTGGAGGGGCACAAGAAAGTTGGGAGGGCACACAGCCAGGACAGCTGACCCAAACTGGCCAAAGGGGTATTCCATACTGTGTAACTTCATGCCCAGTATATAAACTGGAGGAGTTGGCAGGGGGAGGAGCGCTGCTCGGGCATTGGTCGGCAAGTGGTGAGCAATTGCATTGTGCATCACTTGTGTATTTCAATCCTTTTATTATTATTATCGCCACTTATTGTTGTTATTAGTGTCATTGTTAGTTTCTTCCTTTCTGTTGTATTAAACTGTTCTTATCTCAACTCATGAGCTTTACTTTTTTTTCCGATTCTCTCCCCCATCCCACTGGGTGGGGGGAAGTGAGTGAGCGGCTGCGTGGTGCTTGGTGCTTAGTTGTTGGCACCTACGACAGTAGAACAAAGAAGTTGCTGTGGAGGACAAGAGCACAGATACTGTCTATAATTTTGTCAGGTGGTGGTGTGGCAAGGGTTGTTTTGGACTACTTACTTGCTTCTGTGGATGGCATACCTGCCCTGTCACTGGGCAAGACTAAGAAGATCCTAACTCCCTCTTTATGCCTAGCTCTACCAGCTATTTATACATCTTGTAAGACCTCTCTGGGCCTTCTCTTCTCTCCTCCAAGTTTTCTCTATCTCTCCTTATCTGAGAGATGTTCCGGTCCTCTAACATCCTTGTGGCCTCTTCCTCCAGTATGTCCATGTCTCGTACTGGGGAGTCCAGATGTGGACACAGTATTCATATGTCCCTTCCTCAGTGTGGAGCGGAGGAGTTATCACTTCCCTTAATGGGCCGGCAATGCTCTGTTCAGTGCACTCCAGAGTGTTGCCATTCTCCACCACAAGTGCATATTTCTGGCTCTTGGCCAACAAGTCTACCAGGGCCATCACAGCCTTTTCTGACAACCTGCTCTCCAGCTGCTTGGACATCAGACTGTGCTACTGCCTGGGGTTATTCCTCTCCAAATGCAGACTATGCATTTCCTTTTGTTGAATTTTGTGACATTCCTGTTGACCCATTTCTTCATCCTGTTGAGGCCTCTCTGAATGGCAACACACAGAGGGGGTCTATCAACCACGTCTCTGAGTTTTGTATCATTTGCAAACCTGCTGATGGTGTCATCTGCCCCATTATCCAGGTCATTCATGAAGATATTTAATAGCATTTACCCCATTATCCAGCTCTGGGGCATACAGCTGGTGACTGGCTTTTGTGCCACTGATCACAACCCTTTGAATCCAGCAGCTCAGGCATTGTTTAGACCACCTCACTATCTGCTTATCTAGCCCGTACTTCTGTTTGTCAATGAGGATGTTACGGGACACAGTGGCAAAAGCCTTACCAAGTCAAGATAAGCAACATGTACTGCTCTCCCCTCATCTACCAGGCTTTCAGTTTGGTTTAAGAATGATTTCGCCTTCATAAATCCATGCTGACCACTCCAGATGACCTCCTCCAGCCCTTTTGACAGCCAGTGTTTGGAATTGGTTTTCCAGAATTATTTACTCTGTTATCTTCCAGTGACTGAGGCTGACTGACCTGTCATTCCCCAGATCCTCCTTCTTGCCTTTCCTGAAGACAGGAGTGACATTCACTTTCACTCAGCCCTAAGGAACCTCCTCCCGACTGTCATAACCTTTCAATGATAAAGCAAATGGCCTCAAAGTGATATGGGCCAACTCCCTTAGTGATAGTGGATGCTCCATGGATCTGAGTATGCCGTTTGTTTGTTTCCTAACCTGCTCCTCATCTGCCAAGGGTAAGTCTGCCTTGTCCCAGACTTTCCCACTGATCTCAGGGACCTGGGATTGCTGAAAGTTGGTCACAACAGCAAAGACCAGGGTTGAGACTGAGATTTGCAGGTCATGCCCTCACTCTTCAATGCAACTAGATGCTTAGGGAGCATGAGCAGTTGGTTCTTGCAATTTAAAGCTGCTGATCTTGAAGAAAGAGGCAAACCACTGGTGTGAGCCACGAATAATTTCCTGGGGCTTGACCAGCTGTGCTGGCTTTCTTTTCAGGCAGATTTTCTGCAGTAGGAGGAACAATCTCTGTGGTAATACTGCTGGTCGGGAGAGTAAGCTTTACTCAGCATTTGTCTCTTGAGGCCTCTGCTGGCTGCTTAGCAAGTTTAGATTTGGAAGTCAGTATTAATCATCAGTTAATATTTCTTGCAACCATTGTTTCTCAAATAATGGGGAGTGTTAACAGTTAGAAAAGCCTGGCTTTATCAAGGACTTACCGTTGAATGCTTCGGCAGTATTTTCTTCCCTTATTGCATAGGTAGGAGTGTAAAATCAACCTTTTTTTACATGTTATTTCAAAATTTCTATTTACTGACTTGTAATGCAAGTGGATTGAGAAAAGAGTTTTTGTGATATCAGATGTTCTGATGTAACTTGTTTCAGAGATATCAACATGGCACTGCAGGAGCAAAAATACTGGAACATGAAATAAAACATTAAAACCTTAAACTATTAAAGAGGGAAAATTTGAAGACAGATTAACAGGAAAACACACCTGTTTTTAAAATCAAACAAAAAAAGTTTCATTACATTGCCTAAAAATCAACCTATTTTCATGGATTATTTCCATCAGTACCTTCTGATGAAAAACAGCTGTCAAAAATGACTGTCTCTTTCTATTACAACTTTAGGTCGGTGTTACAATGGCAGAGACAGTTGCTCTTGGCAGGGTTTTGAAGATAGGTAGTGGTATAGATGTTGGGTTTCTGAAGTCAGCTGGGAACTTGTGACCTTCAATCCGTTTTCAGTTTCCTTCCTAGAGTCCTTTGCTTTTCAGGCTATGTTGAAGCTTATGCTTGAGTGCACCAGGAGGTTTGTATTTCCTGTTCCCTAAGGAAAAGAATGACTGTTCTGCGTATGAGTACTGTATTATTTTTTTCAGCCTTGTAAAGCATTCTGCAAATTGTGCATCTGACTTCTTATTGCTTGGTCTGCTAGAGAATTTGCAGACCTGCATGTTGTACCCCTAGCAATGTTTGACACTCAGTTGAACTATGGCAGTGTTGCCTTCTGAGTAATCTTACTGTGAGCATGTTCATCTAAATGTTTGAAGTAGTGGCTCTCTCAATAATAATTTTTTTTATGTGAGTCAACTTCAGTTCATCAAGCGCTAGTTATGGTTGGGTTAAATGGGCTATTGGTTTGCAAATTGCTGTCATCTTTCAGCCGGATATTGTAAGCATCAAAATTAATACCACAGTGCACTTATAATTTTCTCATCTATATTCCTTATGCTCACCATTAGCTTGGCTATGTTGTGGTGAAGAATCTGCTGCCCTTCTTTGCGAATATGGGAAGATGTGACTTAGCATGTGAATTCTGTATCTCCCCTTGGAACTACCATGTGCTGGTTTCTCATGTCCCAGGTTGTGTCAATCTGTGAGGAACATTTCCCAACTGCACACACTTAGTGCAAAGAACACAAATAGTCAAGTGTGACTGGTAGGAGAACTGAGTGGAGTAGTATCCATTTATATTCTTGCATTTCTGACTTGGTTAACGGAACCTTGTTTTGCCTGTTTAGTATCAAATTCTGCCTGTCTGACTTTGCTTGTGTTTTGTCTCTCCTGTTTACAGTGCATACAAATAGATGGCTTCTGAAGTATATTTCATTGTTGCTGGATTGATGTCTTTTTCCAAGTAAAATAATAGCCAATGCTTAATGATGAAGACACTTTGTTCAGCTCACAGTCACTATCCAAATTATTGCAGGTATGGTAAAGGGTCAGTGAAAGGGGATTTGTGAAAAGGTTCCTTACTCCCTGTGAGACCACTAACCTCATTTTTTTTCTCTAAGTAATAGTACTGCACAGGTAATAATGCATTGCCTTACTCTGAGATAAAAGCCCAAAGACAACGGGAGCAAGCAAGAACCGATTGTATTTGCAGTTGTTTAGTGTCCTGGCCTTTTCACCAGAAGATGGCAGCAGGCCGATGTTAGTCACAAATATTTCTACTGCTTGCTCTTGGATAAGTGTGGAGATGCTGTGCTAAATACCTTAAACCGAATAGATTAGCATAGCTCACAGTGAGAAACCAGGCATTGCAAAGCATTGCATGTCGAGCAGTTTTGTGGGTTTGTAGGTCTGGATGGCTGCTGGCCTGCAAGCCTTCTGCAAGTCCTGGCCGTTGTTCAGTGAATGTGCTTTCATTTGACAGTTTTTCAAGATCATTTATTTTGGAAGAAAAACCAAAGCAGGTAGAGCTGTTGCTTAAATGAGTTTGCATTTGTAGCGTATTGCCTTTCAGTTCAGGAAAAAGTTTCGTTCTGTTCCTAGAATTACTTTTCCTGCCAATAAACCTCAGTTAAATGTGAATGCATGTTTTCTATGACAGAGGCAACAAAAGTGGAGAAAGGACTGGAACTGATATTTCATGATGCAGAAAGAATTCTTGTTTTCAGTGAAAAGTCTATGTAAATACTGACCAAAAATACGGACTTCAGCAGCTCTTGCAGATGTTTTGTGGTATCTTTCATGGAAAATAAGCTATGTTAGCCAGAGAAACAAAGATGTTTTTTACCCTGTAGCCATAAATTAATCTTCACCATAGTAAATGTTTAGCATGTTAACAAGCACAAAATGTCAGAGTTAGATACACTTATGAATTTTCTATTTTCAGTGCATTCAAATATTGCAGAATAACTTCATCACTGGCAAACCCCTCCTTCTGCAGAATGTAAGGAGACAAAAATGCAGGTGGTTTTCTTCGATGAGAAGTAAAACATCAAATCCAGCTAGTGTGATCCATTGTACCATGGCTTGATAAAACTTAATGCCAAACCTTCGGATTTCCCTATGTGCTTGAGGCTTAATGCCTTTAAGGTGTTCAATATGGGGAGATACATAAAAAGGGGTTACCTGGCCTAAGGTCACTTGGGCTTGCCCAGACCCAGTTGTCAGCTGACAGAGACAAACTACAGACTGTCTCTGAGATGCTGCAGTATAAATATTGCGTGCTATTGCCACTTACTCCCACATGCTGATTTCTTATCCACATCCATAACAGTGATGTACCTGCAGCTGTTTTTAATGACCTGTTTACAGCAAAACTTGCTAACAGTTCCAAAACAAACAAGGAAAAGTAGAAGATCCAATTTGTTTGAAACTGTGGCTTTCAAGTGAGTCTTTACCTGTGGAAAATTTGGTGTTTGATTGTGTAAGTTAAACTACACCATACTCTACATCAACAACAGGGCTGGACTGATCTGCTACAGGCAATGGTAATTCCAGTGTTTCCTTGCTTTCGAATGCTTCATTTTGCACCTTTGATTCCATTAACTGTTATAAGATCTAAGCATTATATGTAGTGCTTGAGGGGAATATTACATCAGAAAACTTCAAGTTCCACAATTTGAGAGCAGCATTTCCATGCATATTTATGAAAAAGTAATCACAAGGTCATTATCAAAATAATTCTTTCTTTACACAGATGGCAGAAGTTCATTCATTTGTGACATTTGGTTAGCTTAAAATTTGCACTTGCATTCCCAGTAAACACCACTGGTGGGGCTTTCAGGTCTGTCTGATGACCAGCTTTGCACAAGCTGAAAGCCAGGAATGAAGGATGTCAGATTTCAAACATTCACATATATTTTTACTATAAATCTTATTATGCACACTACTTAGTGTTAAAGGGCTGCACACAGATGTACTTTCAATCTGTTATATTTGCTTTTTAAAGGGACGGAGTACCTCTGGCTAGGGAGCTATTATGAGTTCATGTACCTGCAAGTCAATACAGTAGTATAAGGGGGCTGTAACATGCCAAAGACACAGAATATGTTTTGTCAGCTTATTCTACAACTAGTGCAAGTTGTGCAGTTATATAATTAAATCGATCACTAAAAGCAAAATCCAGATTTCCAAAGCGGTCATACTTCCTAGCACTTTGACACCTCTTCTCCCACACTTCTTCCTTCCCGCTTAAGCCCTGGGTATCCTTTTCACTCTGAGGGCTTTCCATAGTTCCCTCTAATCTGTTGATATCCCTCTACACTGTCTGTCTTCTTGTCTAAGGCCAGACAGTGCCTTTATTGTCTTCCTGCGTTGTTTCTCCCCAGCCTCCCTCTAAGCACATTTCCTCCTTCTAGTTTCAGGTGTTCCTCTTTTCTGCTTCCAGCCCCCAGCAACTTTCTTGTATCTTTTTATACATCTGAGGCTATCTGCTCTCAGCTTGAAGCTTGTTTGCCTCCACATACCTGACTACTGTAGAGAATTCTCTGATGGGAAACCTGCAGGAACTATTTTCAATGTGAATGAACAAGGTGTAGCCTCTGAGATCCTAGTTGGCTGTCAGAAGGGCTGGAGGAGGTCCTTACTGTGCTCACAAATTATTTATGTCTTCACAGCCTGCTTCTTCAAAACGGAAAAATCCTGGAGAAAAGCCTCTTCATCTTTCCTATCATTTCCAGAAACTGAAGATACCAATGTGCTTTGTCAATTACGGTGTTTAGCATTGCTGTGTATAAAGCATTGTGTCAATGAAAAGGTACTATTCTACACTCTGGAGTCAGCCTAGGGATTTGATCAGGAATGCATATAAACTGCACTAAGGCATCAGTGATTATATAAGGCTTCCTGAATTTAAATTTCCAGAATAATTTGCATCATTCTGCATAGAAATGACCATGTAGGAAGAAATTATATAGATTAGGGAAAAGGCAAATGGAGCAATTCCCATCAGTAGGGTATGCCAGCAATTTGGAAAGTTTGAGAGATTCACATAGAAATAAGAACACAAAACTGTATGACCATTTTAACATAATCTCATGCATTTCAGGCAGCCAGTCGTTCTAGCTGTGAAAATGAAAGGGTTGTGAGCGTAGTTTCACCTGGCACAATCCAGCCAGCCCATCAGTTTTAAGTAAAAAAAATCGGTAATTTTTGTTAAAGGCAGCTGTCATGGGAGAATTGGGTAGGTTGGCTGCCAGGACAGAACCAAAGTGCTCGACGACCTATAATCTAGAACTTCTTTACCATCCAGGATAGGCATAGCAGGTGGATACTGATTTCTGAGATTTCTCTTACCTGACAGAGGCATGCTTTGTACTGTATCCAAGGAACCCACGCCTCCAGTCTGGTGCAGAGTGACAAGCAAAGACCCCAGGGCAGAGGACACTTACTCTGATCTCCTGAAGAATTTGAGCCCTGGATGGTGGCCTTGTGCACAATGTGGGACGTCAGTGGATGTGATGTTTTATTGCTTCTCGAGGGGTTGCTATCTTCACCATGTGTTACATTCTGTATTGGATTGTCTGTCATGCTGCCAGCAGCCATGGATAATCACAAGTCACCAGCAGCTGTGACTTTCTCCTAGGTGGTGCTGGTGCAACTGTGCTTTCAGCTGCCTCTGCAGTGGGGTGTTTGCTAACTATTCTGGACAAAATGGAATGCAGTGTTAGGTGATGCTCTGGCTGCTCTGACTTGGCACTAGGTGCCAGGTGCGCTGCCTTGAATGCTTTGGCTTCTGTTCTAGCTGTATTCTGCTTATGTGTACATAGCTTCCTAAACAAAAAGCTTAACAAGTTAATGCCTTGTAAGAAGTATGCAGGTTTCAGGAAAGAAAACCTAGAAAATATTATGGCAGTTTTAATTAAAAGAATATATTCTTTTCCCTCTAAAACCTAACAGTGCTTGCTGATCTAGTTAACCTGATTGTAGTAAAAACTGGTATTTAAAAACCTACCTAAGGCTTATGAGAGTTGAATTCTATTCTTTATTCTTACAAATTCCTAGTTTGCAAACTCTGAAAGCCTCGGGTTTTTTCCTGCCAAAAGAGCTCCAGTATTCAGATTGTTATATATGACTGTTGGTAAGTATTTGAAACACTCTGTGCAAGTTTACCCCCATTAGAAGTTGTTTAATCTTGAAGTATCTTAGGTTTCTCTAAAGTTTTTAGGAAAACAAGATGAGCAAAAGTCCTTAATAAGTTCTAGCACCTAGGTTTGCAAAATTTAGCCGTCACACTATACCCAGACAGAGTTGGCCAAAGGCAGAACCAGAAACTTTTAACTAAGTAAATGGCCCTTTAATAATATTTTGGCTACAAGAGGAAGTATTTCAAGCAAATTTTGTGTGGATTGTCACTGATCCTTCCATAATTCTTATTACTCTTTATTTAAATGTTCAAACAGCTGGTTAGTGACTGAATAGCTTGATATGCTGCCGCCTGGTACAGGTTGGCAGAAAGAATAGTATTGCTAGTACTGAAATAAGGCAGAGGAGCATACTCTGGAGGGTGGTGTCCCTTCTGAATGAATGGTTGTAAACTATTTGCTAGTACATTGGCATGTCTTCAAGAAATACCCTGTCTTTTAAAAAGCTTCTAAATATTGAAGGCAAATAATCTGTGGTAACAGATTTCAAAGGGAAGATAGGTCTTTACATCCTTAAGTAGCTTTGAAATTAAATTTCAAGCCTAGAAGGATATGTGATTACCTAGCTTGACCTATTTCATGACATATTGACTTGCGCAGTGCCTGCATTAAAAGTAATGGTTTGTAATTGTAGAAGAACTCGTAGTCTTAATGTATTTTGTGAGTTCTAAACTTGCTGCCCTCCATTTCTAAGAAGGGTTAAAATGGTAGCTTGTATGCTAGCTAAACATCTTACCAAAAGAAAGAGTTTTTCTTGAATTCCATATCCATATTTTCTTGATGAGATACATGCAAAGAATTTCCAAATTTTGGTTGTTTGTTGTGCCTCATGAAACGTATTCTAATAGTTGATTAATATTTAAAAAAGGAAGTTCATAGAAATGTTCATGATAAAGACCGTAGTAACACTATCAACTGTTACATTTGCTTTTAGCACTAGAGCGTAAATAGCCACATGCAACCCTCTATTAATACATCCACTCTCATGTCAAATATGTGTATCTGTTTGTGGAAAGTGAGACTGCTCAAAGTTTTCACCAGAAATGTGTGCTTTTCCCACAGTTAACAGAACTTACAGACAAGGTAGTTATTGTCAGTTATTGTTACTTATTGTTCTTAGGATGAGACAATGTTGACCAAGAAAAGCTGTTGATTATTCAAGAGCCATATCAAACTTACAACTTATGAAAGTCTGATAAAACAGAGATGAAAATACAAAAGGTGTTTTACCACAGGGAAGGATGGACTAGGAAATTAATCTCTCCCCAAAAGGGCTGACTGTGTTCTTATTTTATAACTCTGGAAATATGGAAGCCCATCACCTATCAGCAGTGAAAAATGACTGATTGTCTATTTTTCCATTCCCAGAATGGAAAACTGTTAAGAAGTTCAGGATTTCTGACACCTTCCTCATGGCTAGAATTCTTCTATACAGGGAATAGTTCATAGAATCATAGAATCATAGAATTATAGAATGGCTTGGGCTGGAAGGGACCATCAAAGGCCATCTAGTCCAACCCACCTGCAGTGAGCAGGGACCCCTTCAACTAGATCAGGTTGCTCAGAGCCCCGTCCAGCCTGGCCTTGAATGTTCCCAG
>JAVKLA010000074.1:46622767-46644523 GCA_034782735.1 Sagittarius serpentarius
TGCATCTGGTACGTAAAAACATATGCAGATTTTCTTTCCAGTGCAGCAATATTTCAAACAAAGATTGATTATGAAGGTATCACAGTAGTCCGTGATAAACTAAGCCACTGCACTGGAAGACTGTGGGGAGACTAAACTTGGGAGTAAATATAGTCTTTGATTGAAATCCATACTGATATCAGTGTACAGAGTAAAGTAGAAGTAGATTTAAAAAAAAGAATCTAAGAGATGAGTCCTTTTTGGTTTTTTTAGAAGTTTTTTTACAACATGATGCAGCACATTGGACTGTGCTTTCTAATTGATTGGGTAGCCCATTCCATGCTGATTTTTCATTAGAAAAAATCTCTCAGGAGGTTTCCTTAGGTTTTAATAATAACAGACCTCAAATCCAGGTCAGTAAAACTCCAGTGAAGTTCAGGGAATTGCCTCAAGAATGAAACTGGTTTGCTATTTGCTATTAAGATTCATGGAGTTTCCTTGCCCTTGAAGTGGAACGGCAGGGTACAGGGCAACATGGCCAAATGAAATTAATTTAGAGGTGGTTATATACAGGCAGTGCAGAACACCCTTTGTGGTTCAATTACTGCTTTCAAACAATAAAAAATCCCTACAACTACTAAAGACCTCTTTTTGGAAACCTGAGAGGAAATGGATGAAACAGGAGTGTGACCCAGTCTTACAACAATGAGTACGATAAAACTATAGTCAAAATGATTTATTCAATGCTAATAAATACCTTCAGATATTCCCCCCGCCAAGGACTATTTCAGTGAAGTTTTTGTGCAAGCAGAAATGTAATCCAGAGCTGTATGCTAAAAGCTATTAGAAATGTATGCAGATGTCAGCACTGGGGAAAAGTAAACCATACAAAACTAAAAACGTAAATAGAAAGCCTCCACTGTGAAAATAAAATCTTAAAATTGCTACTAAATGTAAACAAAGAATGTTTTGGAAGGTACAGAGACCAGAGCTATAAACCTCTAAAATGACAAAAGATTGTTCTGAAACTGCAGGACTTGACAAGATTTTACTGTATGCAGTAACAAGGCCACTACAGAAACTGTTTGCCTATCTAAGCCTGACAATTAGTAGAGGCTCAAGATCAGCATGAGAAATGAAATTTTAAAATAAACATACCCTGAACTTTAGAAAAGGATGAGGTTGTCTTTGCAAACAAATCACGCCCACAGATCTGAAAGGAGTTTACAGCATATAACAGAACTGGCAGTGTAAGAGAAGAAAGCTATTCAGAAGGCAGAAAAGGATGAAAACAAGAAAACCATTTCATTGGGGATTATTTCCTTATATAGTTTTGTACAGACATTGGTTGTGTGATATAACAAAGAGGAATAAAATGAACAGAATGAAACAAATCTTGCAAGAGAAAAACGTGCCTAGAGGGATAGGCAAAACTCGAGAAAAGGCTCTGAAGGAGGATATACAATATGAATAGCAGACATATGGAAAGACTAGTACCCAAATGCAGAAGAAAAAGAAAAACAGAACCACAAGTGTTTCTTCTTTTAGACCAACTGGCACACCAGTTTGCCATGTCTTGCTTTGAATGAGACTGCCAGCCTCTCAGAGCAGGGACTGCTTCTTACAGGGTGTTATAAAGTGTGGCACAATGGAGCCCTTATTCTGCATGCAGCTTTGGGGCATTACACTGATAAGAGGTCCTCCTTTTTTTTAGATGAGTTTCTGAGTTCTGAGAACAATTTGGCAGTGATTATGAGTGACAATGCACTGTAGGTTTGATGTCGTTTGTCCCAGTGCTCCATGGCTGGACAACTGGATGCTTAACTGTAATGGATAACTGGATGCATAACTGTAATCTAATCCCTAAACCCTTTTTAATCTAAAAAAAATCTTAAACCACTTGACTTACCTATAAGAACAGAGCTCCCTGGACTGACAGTCATTTTTGTTCCTGAAGGAGAGGTCAGCACTGACCGAGCGCTGGTCCCAGAACTGGAAAGCACTGCTGTCAAATCTTCTAGGTAAGGAAGAGGTCGTGGAGGCTCTGGTAACAGATTGGGAGACTGAAGTGATGAGCAAGACTATAGCAGAAAGCATCTCAGGGACATCAGAAAACCCACCACCAGTTATTGCTGCATTATGTTGTGCTGCATTTCAGAGGGGCACTCTAAGCAACTTTGGGCAACTACTAGGGGTGTGTGTTGCCTCATGTTAGGTAAGGCACTACTGAATTATTAAAATAAATCTGGATCAGTATGACCACAAAACAAAAGAAATTCTCTCTGAAGACTACCATGGCATTCTGGTTGACCCTCTTCATACGTGACAAAGGTACACGGTATCAGGAGATACAGCAGCTTGCATGAAAGAGCAAATTTATATAGCATAGAAGCCGAATCAAATGTCCATGGCAGTCAGTGGAAAACTTTTTAATGTCTGCTACAACCTGGATCAAGCCCTGATTAAATATAGTTATAACCCTGCCAAATCCTGTGGTGTACTTAGGCAGAGCTCCAAAGGACTAAGAGTTCAGAGCTCAAGAGGATCAGTCTAGGCTGAGAACTGCAGGATTTAGTTCTCTACTAACAATAATGCTATTTTAAAAATCGATTGTCTTGCCTATCATTCCCAATTCTGTTTGTCATGGAAATGATGGAATATTTGATTTAAGTGAATGATGCCTTCATCCCCTTTCAATTAGATCACAGCACACACTAAGCAAGTTTTCTATTGTTGATCACATTCAGCACCAGAAGTACAAGTCATGGATGCTTGAACGGTTCCTTTCCATCAAGGAACTAAAAATATGATTTGCCTAAAAACATAAGCAGCTTTTGTAACTCACAATAACTTTCCATCTTTAAAAACGAAGCCATTTATAAAGATCAGAAAAGGATTTAAACATCATGCGGGAGTCTTTATTTATAGGCTGAAACCCAGCTGATTGTTTTTTTCAGATTTATTTAGACTGAGTTTCTAGAGCCAGTGTGGATTCACAGTGGGAAATCATGTGAACATTCATAAAGGGGTTTTAGTGTTGTCTGTGAAACTGAGAAATCTCACTTTAAAACTTCCTCTGGAAGCTGCATCATCCATGGGAGCTGTGCTCACTCTGGTCATGAAAGATGAGAGCTGTAACAGATGCTTTAATGGGGTGTTGCACCAATAACAGGGACTAGGTTTCAAAATTTGACACTTCACTATCAAATGTACAGAAGCACTTACAAAGTCTGGCTGGATCATTCATCTGCCAGACATGGAGAAACGATAGAAGATGAGTTACCAGGAAAGGGAACACCTTTCCCACACATGCAATTACCACCAGGTAACACTTCCACTCACACTTAACAGCTGACATTGTGTTTTCAAGTCACCCTGCTTGGCCTTCTCTCTGTTGTTTAGAAACGCACGAAAAAGTAAACTTCGCCCTTCACTGAACTTGGGAATTGTGTTTTAAAAGCACACTGGGTTTATGCATGTGTTAGGTGTGAAACAGGTCAGTATCACAGGCAAAAAGTGGCATCATTCTCATTTCAAGAGAGCCACTTTAAGAAATGGTTAACAAATGCTTTTCTTAGCTCCTAAGTCTGAAAAAGTGAAACTGAGTATCTCAGGACCGGAAGGTGCAGTCCCTGTGCTTAGAAATTTTCTCCTTATCCATCTTCCTTTTACCACCACCTTGTTTCAGGTAATGCTGCCCAGAGAACAAAAGCAGACTGCTTCTTTTCTTAGAACACAGCTGCCTGTATGCCATTCCCTCTTTCCACATCCTCTGACTAATTCTGCAGGCTAGATGTGCCAGCAGCCGCGTTACTGTTCCTGCAAGTGCAAAATACCCTGGACTTACCAAGAACCAACAGCTGGGAGCTTTCAGTTACCTCCCCACGAAGATTGGCTGCCTTGCAGGAGTACAACCCCTGATCTGACAGAGAAACATTTGCAATTAGCAGCAAACCATCATGCAGATGGTGTGCAGAGGACAGCTTGACCTTGTTCTTAAACCAAGTAACTTCTGCTTCAGGAACACCTGGGAAAACATTGACAAAACACAAGTAAGATACAGTGGTTGCTAAACACTGCTATGGTTGCTACAGACAAAATTGTTACATTAGAACAATTAAACCAAGACCTTAATATGACTTCCAAGTGACATTTTTTGCAGTTCAGAAGTGTTTGGTCAACTCTTTCACATTACCTGCCTTTATGTTTCTTAGATTCCTCTGAGATGGAGCAGAAGAGTTAAAACAGAATTGAAGTCTTCCCTTTTAGTGTCCCAGAACTGTACAAGTGAACTCTGAACTCATCACTCTTAAAAGCAAGCCTCTATTGGATGAGAACAAAGGTTACTCTAGCCTAGTATCCTGTCTCTGGAAGAAGCCAGAAGCTGGTGCCCCTCCCAGCCTCCCACTAGTTTCAGCTCAGGAACTTTCTGAGCCAGAAGTAGTTCCTGTGCAGTCAGGATCCCTCCATGGACTCCTCTTCTATTAATTCTATTTTACTTTTTGAAATTATGCAAACAATTAGCATTTACATCTTCAGAAAAGCAGTTTCATTGGTCTCACAAGGCGTCTTCAGACAACAGATTGTTACAGATTCATAACCCACTATAGGAAGAATTGCCTCCTTTCGTGTGCTTGGATCAAAGGTCCAGCTATCTCTGTTAGGTACCCCTTTGTAGGAATGGGTTCTGATGTGTAGCTGGCAAGACCTCTGGTCTTTTCCTTGGCATAGGGATTTCTACTTCAATTTAAATGCATACCAGACCAGGTAAATTTAGTGTCACTGATTACTAAAAAATTGGTTTATGTGAAATGGTATTGGAAGTCTCGATAGATGGGATAGATCTATGGAGCTGTACCTGGGAGGAAATGATACTGTGTGGATGCCGGGCTCTACAGAGTAGCACATCACTAACCCTGGTAGCTGCTGGAATGCATGCTCTCCCATTTGCAGTACCCCCTGTATGTAGGGGGCAGTTAATCTCTTTCACACGAACATGCAGTTTCCTTCTGTCTACTGTAGATTAAGGGCATGCATACAGGCAGTTATTCTTAAGGATCTGCTGCCCACCTAAATCCTTCCCTGCCTTGTGTCACAGCAACATGTTCCTCTGCCCATTGCCAGTACCTTTTTGGTTGTGCCTCCATGTCAAAAACACAAACCCCACTCTGTTCGTCAATTCTGTGGGCCAGGCATCAGAAAAACCTCACTTGGGCTATGCTCACTGACCAAGACCACCCATCTGTATGCATTTGTAGTGACTGCCTGAATGCAGGTGCCTCGCTAAGCATGTGCAGATGAAAGTGGGAAAGGGAGATTTTCCCTCTTCTTCCATATCAAAGCATTGTGGCCTTTTTTCCACCTCTTCCAGAGTCACCTGGTGACTTTGCCAAAGACATCTGGAATGAGTACGTCTGAGCTTGGCAGCCAGGAAGGAAAGCTGAAGCCCTGTAGGGGCAGAGGGTCTCGTCCATGTTCAGAAAGTAGCAGGAAGCAGGTTGTAAGAGACTGCAGGGTTTTTCTCACCTTTGTCTGAGGGTAAATAGCATATGCTAATCTGGATCCTTCATGGCATACCCAGAGAACTAATCATTCTTGTTTATGATGCTGTTTTCCAAAGGCTTACCCTTGTTTGTGTTGCTACAACTCAGCTTTTTTAAAGAGGATGGGCTGTTGGCCTGTGTCTGACCCCCCCACTGGGATAGGACCAGTACACAGCTCTCCATCTGGCTGCTACTCTTTGACCTATGTGGCATGGGTGGGCCGACCACCACTTAAAACCTCACTCTGATTTTTTCCAGAGCATCCAGGCAGAGTCCTCAGGGGAGTTCAGACAACCACTGGATAGCAAACAACCCCAGCTCTTGAGTTTATTCAAGCCTCTGTTTATTGTGTCTCCATTGCAGGGAAAGGAAGTTTGAGAGGTGAGCTCTGGCGAGCAAAGGAGAGAAAACAGAGACTCTTCCAGTTCTGCAGTCCCTGAGACAGAAAAACACTCACATCCCAGCACTTGTCCTCCCAGTGTCACCCTAGTGAAGAGATGATCCTCTCTCTCTTGCAGTCTAACCTACTTACAGTGCACAGGTTTTCACATGGCTATTGCCAAACTTAGGCATGAAAGTACCAAGAAATGTACCTCAGAAATAAACAATCACAAGATTATAAAATTATAAAGCTTTCTCCAATTCCAGCCAGAATTTATCTTCTTTCTTTGTTTTGAAGACTAAAATTGGGTAGAGCTTTCAAGTTTTTCTTGAAAATAAAGGAAGACAAGTGCAAATAGTGGGAGAGGAGGAAGGGATGAGGAATGCTGAGAAGGGTAAAGAAGGGAAAGGGATAATGAGGATTCCATATGACCACAATCCTCAAGAGCAGGGACTCAAATTAAATAAACAAACAAACAAATAAATAAATACAGAGAGGCAGACAAAACTAATTTGCTTCTCGCAGACAGCTGCTCTGATTGTCTTAGTCCAGAAAGGTAGATTCCTCTTGTATACTCTTCACTAACAGAAGCCACAAGGGGTTAAAGGCAAGACCCCTTACTGTTGAGGTATCACTACTGAGTCTAGGAAAGGTGCAGTGTACCTACAAAATGTCTAGCAGCTCTACAAAAACTTTTTTCTGACCGCTGTTCTACAAAGTGTGTCCTTCCTCTGTCTTTAATATGAAGTTTCCGCACTAACAGGAGATTATTTGAAACTAACCTGTACAGCTGTTCCTACAGTTTGGTTTAGGGGAGATAAGTAGTGTATGTCAGCGAGCAGCAGCTTCATTTTCCTTTGCGCTTCCACCTTTAGCGACATACACAAGCCTCAAGACAGGAGCCAGAGGCAGCCAGCACGGGGATGAGCAAACACATCCTTGCGCAGCGTAGCCACAAGGGGTAGCAAGAGCATTTCAGTCAGTTTTGTTGGGTAATGGTGAGTGACACCGGACAGAGGACTGAGTGTGTTTGCCTTGCAGAACAACCACAGAGACTGAACGTCTGAGAGGTGCCAGCTGGACACAAAACTCACTTTGCTAGGCAGGCAGGACTTTAGGTGGTGAACGGTTACCCAAGCCTATTCTTCTTCAGCTTTCCCCTCCATGACTGTGTGTGTATCCAGCACAAAAAGGCTACCTGGGATATGTAGCAAGCATAACTGTGCATGCCAATCAAGATAATTTTGCTAAACCAGGAGCTTTTGGGGAAAATAAGCACAGCAATACAAGGATCTAGCAGTGGTGACTTGTTTACAATGACACAATATTCTTGAAATAGTAACTTGCATGTCAGAATCTGGTATAGCTGATGAACAAATATGGGTCATAAAGCAAGATAAGAACTAGAAAAATATAACCTCCAGCATATACATGAGATACAGAGGAATGGAATTTTTAGGAGAGTTGAAAAAGCTGCAAGCTGAAACATCAGAGAGAGAAGAATATACAATCCAGGATACTAATATATTTTAAGTCACTCGTCCAAACCTTTTCTGACTCAACAGTGACCAATGGTACATGACACTTTGCAGGCAGGTGCCTCTGTTAGAAGTCTTATGGCCTGAAGGATATCATGGAGAAATGCCCTAAGACCTAGATTTTTAAAATTCGTTCTTCCTTTCATGTCCAGCTGTATTTTCAGTAACACCTTGGACCAGACCGATAGAGGCTTCTGGTATCTGAATGAGTGTCTGCACAATTCAAGTGCTGAAGTCAAGAGAAAGCTTCCTAGTGATGCTGATGTGATCCAAATTGCTCCCACATCCCATTTGGAAGTGAAATTGCCCACAGCAATCAAATTACCCACACCAGAAATGCTGCTGGCTTTCTGAAGCTTGGAGAAAATCCTCCAGCTGGAAGCCACAGGCACCTGCAAGACTTCTGAGTGACTTTTGGGTAGAATTTCCCTTAGGATTAATTTTGGAGAAGTCTGGGATTGACCACAATCACATAAATATATTTGAAAAATATTCTTTCACCTCTATAAAGAAAATGGTGAAGTTATGTCAAGTGAAATAAGGCTGATCTTCAAGCTTGAACAAAACTACACCACCATCTTTGTGGTATAACCAAAATAGAGTTTCATCCTGACATAATTCATACTAGGGGCCAATTAAACTCTAATGCATCCAGAATGATTTTGTTTTCCCTTGGTTTACAGTTCATATCTATAGATTTCAGCTCAGAACACAGATTTTGACAGTGCTTATGCCTTTCATAAGAAGTTAAAGAGCAATATAAAATTACTCCCTAGGCTCTGGTAATGTTCTTTTTCATTATCTCTTGTTTTTAAGAAACCTTCTCCAGGCTTATCAATACCTGTCAGCAGCAAGTGTATATTTCTCTCCCTTGACAGCAAGAGCAGCTTTAGAAAATGTCATAACTGATCCTTATACTTAACAATTCTCTTACAAATATTTATTCTGCTGTCCTGCTGACTCTCAGTAAAGATGTGTCCTTATACGAGCCAAGACATCAAGATCCAATATATGCATGGTACTATGCTACAGACTATACAGCACAGTGATAGCAACACAGCTTATAATGATGAGATTAACAGGCACCAAATTCCAATCTGGAACAACTCTCTGTTGCTGTGCTGGCTCAGGGCATCCTGAAATCACTAGAGGGAAAGTACTAGAAGGAAAAAGGCTATAGCTTTACAAAGCTGTGTGAAGAGTTTCTTCATCTAGACAAGTCTCCACATAATTTCTGGATATGTTAGTTTGCTTTCCAATTATGTTCACTTCATTCTCACACTCTAATTTCTTTTTTATTATCAGACGTTATTGCATTAACCATTGTACATTAATGTACTATGATTTGATGGCCATTTCATTGTTAATGCCTTCTGGAGAACTTTGGCAAACTACACAGCTGTAAGGTTCTGCTACTCTGAAGAAATCACTAGGATACAACACGTTTGCTGACTAAAGCAATAGTGTCATGTTACTCTTCTCCTTAGTATTAACCATTCTAAGTAGAATGATCAAAAATATATTAAAAGATTGGATAATCACAGCCCTGATGCTAAACCAAAAATTTGTGCTTACATTAGAAGGAAAATTATATTTATTTTCATGTTCTTTAACAGGTTTTATGAGATGGTATATTTTCCAGGCATAGATAAGACAGCTAACAGAAATCACTCTGTTCCTGAATCTCTTCCCTTATGCTGCTTTTTTTTTAATTGCTGTTGAATTGTTAACACAACTTATATTAAAACAGGATTCTAGTGCCTGTAAAATATTTCTGTCCTCATTACTCACTCTCTTATTCCCTGTGTAACATGACAGCTTGTGGTTTATGGCTTTTTCATAATTCCAACAGTATTAACCTCTGGTGTCAAACATAGCTGACATTTTCTGTGGAGGCAGTAGCTGAACACAAACACCTATGAAGAAAATCATGGTTTAAGCAAATTTCTTCTGTATCACAGAAGAATCCAATCTACAGTAATGCTACCAGATAGCAAAAAGCCTTCTTCTGGGAGAGAAGACAGTCATTCTGCAGTGACACTGCTTAAATTTTTCATTGTGGACGTACATTGCCATAGTAGGTAGACTTCCTAAAATTGCTAGAGATGATTTTCCTCTCAGAAAAGGCACTGAATCTGTGTCCCTGACCATGCTGTGCTCCCCTCCTGTAGTCTTCTCATGCCATAAGAACTGCGGCAACTTTGCTCAGCTGTGTCCTGTTCTTTTCATGATGTCTTTATACTGCACTTCTTAAGTCAGCAATCACTGTCTACATCTGTGAGACCTCCCCATCTGCAACTGAGAGAACCCAGAGAGAAAAATCCAAAATAATTTATGTTCATAAAACACTTAGTCTTTTTCACACACTCTCTGTGCAGATGGCCATGCAGGGGCCTGGGGAAAAAGAGTACGGCTTTCATTTCCTTCTTCCTTGAAAAAGACTGGACATCAGTCTGATTGCAAGAGAGCGTCTAGGGTCTATGTTGAGTGGGCAATAGAATTACTGAATTTACTTCTTCAGGAACCACTAGGAAAAATGATACTGTATTTTTCTTTCATTAATCCCACTGAGAGTAATTAATAAATTGGGATCCCAGCCTTGTGTTTGCACAGCTATTGTGCAGACTTTGCTAAAGAACAGGTGACCAAAAAGTGACACTTGAGCCAAATACTCTTTTCACTTAAGAATTTGCATAGGGGTGTGGTTGGCAGCACTTGAAGAATGAAAACTGACAACCACTAAGTGCTTAAAGTGAGCAGGAAGTGTAAAAAAAGCAGGACATTTGTATATTTGCAGTGCAGATGCTTATTTAGAGTCATCTGAAATAGCTGCTAGGGTCAAGAAGCTAAAGCAAGGGTCTAAGGGACTTCATACAAGTCTCCATGCAGATATCTGTCTAACACTCAGCATGGCTCACTTTGTGTTTTATAAGCTGCTCCCTTCCTCTCCCGTTCCCCCTCATACTATGCATGGAAGTGTAATGAATCAAAGGTCTGGCCCTGGGTCTTTGGAGATTTCCCAGCTCTCTCTCTTTCCCCATCCCTCCTCCCCATACCAGCACCATTCCCACCAACAGCCGTAGGACTGCAACAAGCAAACAAGGTCAGCTTTTTTTGGTCACCATGGAAAGAGGCAAACTGCCATTGTAAGACTGAGGGACTTCCAGTCTCTGGCTGGAAAACAGTTTCAGGGAGAACCCTGATTCAGCAGAATTCCTCTGAATTCCTGCACTCCCAAGATGAAAAAAAAAATCAGGAAAAGAGTGCGTTAACATGCCCTCAATTTGACAAAACAGAGTTTGGCAGGAAGAGAAGGATCTAAACGGGAGGGGACTTTGAAAATCCCATCAATGAGGAAATGAGTCAGTCCATGCTTGTATATTCTCACCAAACATCCCCAACAGGTAGGAATGTGTATCAGTTTTGTTTTATCCACATCATACAGTGTATCTCTAACAAAGGTGCTTGTATTGTTCTGGACCAATTTTCTTAAGCCACTATACTTTTCTTGTTGCTATTGACAAAAGGAGGATAATTTCTATGCTAAGAATTAATGGAAGCAATGAAGTTTGCCTGAGTTCTAGGAAACGTTGCAGTTTCACCCAGCTGCACCTGGAGACACCAGTTTAGCAAAGAACCCCACAGAAATTTATAGCCGATGGCACCTGCATAGGAGACTAAGTAACTTCTCACCTGCAACCTGGCAGCTAATGGTAACATTTGCTCTCTGGATTGTTTTCACTGTGCTTCCAATATCAACAGTGACAGCAGGCGACTCAGTGTTGATCACAGTAGCTCTTGATGCCTTTATCAGTGGCTTTCCTGTATAAAAGAAGAACCGCAGTTTATCAGACCAAGGACACTGTACTTGCATGGGACAGATGGCCTAGGACACTCTGTGTGAAAGTACCTACACAGGACAGGTGGACAAGGGAAAATGCTGGACTATGAGGCCACCTGCTCTTTATAATATTACAGTGTCACAAAATTCCATGGGAAAAGCTGTCTTGGAAAAAAGAAAAAATATACTTAGAGCAGAGGCAGAATAGCATTAAAGCCATATGGACCAGAGGAATCAACAAACACCAGCACAACTGGAGCTGCAGCAAGATGTTTGCCTGGTACTGCAACCAAAATACCACCTTTTGCCAAAGCCTGAGTGATGGCTACAGGCACATTAATTGTACAGGAGGTTTAGAGCAACACACAAGCTGTTTTTACACATCAGTCAGGTTTTCCTTAACCTACAATGGAAACGCTGGGATTGGAAGACCAGACCATAACCAGAAAGTTTTCTTGTAATGGCTAGCGTAAGAAGATGAGGGACATAAACAAGCTCCTTTCGGTGAGATAAACTGTTCTGTTTTATCTAAAGCCTGTAGTAACAGTGTTACGCATTAACATTGTTTCTCTCTAACAAAGATAACTGCTTTGCCTGCAACAAAATTTTCAAATTGTTTTCCGTGTGCTTACAACATCAATGACAGCGAGCAAGTGGGTCAAGGTGTTCCCCTGCTGTTGTGCCTGTCTATGTGGGATTAGCGATGGAGTCACCCACCACTGGGAGCTCGAGGAGCCTTCTGCAGCTCCTTTTGTAGGGGCACTGTAAAGGCATGCCTACGTGACACAAACCAGTTCAGAGATACTCAAGGTTAGCTCTGAGAGACGGGAGTGAAGCAGCAGAGTTGAGAGAGTTGCGTTAAGGCAGCACCCTGTCCTAGCCAAAATACTCTGCAGGCAGGATATTGGCAGGCGGGGCAGAACACAACAACATCAGTTTAAATGGTATGGTGTTTTTGACTCAGTGTTGTATTTTCAAACTCATCATTACCCAAAAATCTACAAACACATTTTTTTCCTCCTTTAAATAAATAGTCAGATACAAAACAGGTTCAGATATCATCATTTGCCTCCAGAAGCTGCAGTTTTAGGTTAATCTCTACCACTAGCTTCATTTGTGTGTTAATCTGCAGGTGATCGAGGAAGAAAAGATGGAGGTGAGAAAAAGAATTTGCTTTAGCTGAGCTCGTGAAGAGTCCTGAAAATTTAATTCAGCCCTAACTATATATTACTCCATATAGATATATTGCCAGGGCTTTTAAAAGATGCTTTTCATCTGGAATTCCTGTCATATCAGTTTGGGGTTTTTTTGTATTTTTTAAATTTTTTCTTCTGGTGCTTTTAATGCCTAAGAATAGCAAAGTAAAGTATTATATTTTATTGTTAAAATATCTCCAGAAGTTTTGATGCTGTGGAGCACAGCCTAAAGAAAAGAAAGAAAAGTTCTTCAGCTATCCATCAGCCTTTTATTTTCCTGATTGGTTTCCACAATCTCATTCAAAGATTAAAAATCTGTTAGCTGTTCAACCCATAAATGAGCAGCAAACCATTGAGAAAAATGGAAGCATATACCACTGTCTTTTTTTCCATGCATGTGTTAAACTAATGGGAAAATTCCTCAATAAAATAAGCTTTAGCCCTACTCCTGATCCCTCTAAAGATGGTCTCAGCTTTCCATTCTTTTTAGAGAAAGTACTTCCATTACTCCAAAAAGGTTGTTGCTTTGTTCCAAACACTGCTCAGTATCTCATTTTGAGATTTATGGCCTCATTTTAGAAGATGTTCAGCTCTTTGCCTTGGATGCCAGATGGAAATGTATACCAGTTCCTAAGCAGAGTTCAGCTTGAGTCTGGGATTCATGAATGTTAACTCACCAAAAATGTTAAACTACAGCCTTGATAATTAATTATAATCAAAAAGCTAATAGCCTTCCTGTGCCAATATATATACCTAATGCTCAGTTTATTTTTCTATAGCTTCACACAAAATTATCTCCACAAATTACGTTGTACAAAGACTATGGCTTTCAAACTTACTGGAGCAATATGGACAGAATAGCAGTTTTGACTGATGATTTTTTAACGTCATGTTCAGCTTCTTGCTGGTGGAACACACAAAGTTTACTGTGGAGTTGCTTCTTATAAAACAATATACTGTCTTAGCAGCAGCACCACTGCCCTGCTCCCTGGGATTCACCACAGATATCCCTGATCTCCAGCAGTGTAAAAAGGATCAGTCTCTTTGTTTTTGCTTACACGTGATATGTAGCTCTGATGCAGATCTTCCTTTTCCACTCTCGGGGATTCCACTGTTGTCCTTCTAAGGGACAGACAAGGTCTCTTTCCCCTTGGTTACTGATCATCAGAGCTTCACTGCAGGCCATTGCTGCATTCTTAGATTTTCTTTATGCTCCTCTTATCTGAAATTTTCTCTGTGTTTGTGTAAAAAACTTAAGCTCATCAACAGCTATTCCTTCCTCTACCATACACAGACACATTGGCAGCTGATGGTCACTGCCTGCACACTGGAGGCCTCCAAATGCTTCCATATTCTGGAGCAGTGAAATGGAATGGTCTGAAAAATCAGTAAGTTTTCTAACATTCCTAATATGCTTCCTTTTGCCTTTGTGATAAATAGGATCCTCCTTCTCTAAGACTTCTCTGCATCATCACAGTCCTTAGCTGCCCCTTCTGTCCCTTCTTCTTACTCAACAGCTCCTCGTTCATGTTTTCTGCTCCATCCTTCTACTAGTCCTGACATGGTTGTGAGCCTGTTCACACTGCCTACCAACAAACCTTGAAGAAGCTGGATTCATGCACTACCTCCTGTTATCCTTGGCTTTTATTTGGGTGAGTTCTCTTTAGAACTGAAATCTAAACTAACAAAGGCTATTTAGTCTGCTTTAGAACTCAACTGTTGCTAGAGAAATATAAACACAGAAGTTAATTTTTTGTGAACCTCAATTTGCCAGCAATTGAAACAGTGTCAGCCATGCTTGTGCCACAATGGATCAAATATGATAGAGGGCTTGATCCTGCAAGGGGCTAGCTCTTCAACTCTGGTATTTTTCAGGCTTGCCCAATGTGCATCTGAGTAAGTCCTTCGATCAGTCTGTTAGACTTAAAGACATCAGCGATAGGTTTAAAATGAAGTATACGAACTGGGAGGCTTGGACTGCACTGCCCATATAGGCTGTGAATAACCAGGATGAGCACTGTCTTGAAAGCACGTCACATGTAGCAAGGGACAAAAGGCATTGATCTCTTGCAGAAATCCACAAATCTCATGAACTGTCTGTGAATGTTGGACTACGCCTCAGAGTTTTCCAAAGTTCATACCCTGTGTTTTTACCAGTGTGTCTCTGTTGACCACCTTGCCCACCCAGCATCCACAGCCATCTGTTCCCCCACAAACAATTTCTGTCCAGAATCACACAAGTGGCAGGGACCATCCTGCAATCACAGAGAATGAACTGTTACCTGCTAGAGTGACAGCAATGGAGACAGAGTCAGATCCCAGGGCATTGGATGCATTGCAAGCATAGAAACCCACATCAGCTTCCACAGGTGCTAGAATCTGCAAGGAGTCATCAGGCTGAAGTAGCATCCTAGAGTAAAGCAGAAAGAAAGATGTAATAGTCTCTCAGTTTGTGTGAGCATGAATATATTTACTGGGATTTTTTCAGCTTTAGGTGATTTTTTTTACAGTTCAGGCCTTTAGGTTATATTTAAATATCTAATAAGAAATTTATAAAGTCTTACATTGAGACTGTGAGCTTCAATTACTTAAATTAAATTTTAAGTCTTGTTCCCAGTTCTTCTACTGGTAATATGTGTATTAGAGAAGAACTGCTGAGTACTGAGGACATCTGCCCGTGGTTTGTGAAACCTCCTCCTCTGCTGTATCACTTACTGTATAATGCTGAATGAGTTGCCTAGCCTCCCTGTCTCCCAGTCCTGCAAAGCAGGAGTAGCGATAGCAAAGAAAAAGCCAGATTACTGCAAAGGAAAAATCATGAAACCTGCTGAAGCTAGGCAGAAAGAAGTGAAGTGAGCCACAGGCTCAGTGGCAAAGCCTGAAATAGGCTCCAAATTCTTTGATTGCTGGGCAGTTTGTACAAACTCAGCAGTCTTGTTGCTCTCCTAATAGTCAGTGAAGACAGAGAGGGATACTCAGCTCCTCCTTGGGCTGAACCAACTGTCTGTCCTCTGCCAGTAAGAGGAGCCTACCATGATCTCAGTGTACTGCCCATGGTTGAATGGGATGAATATGGCCTTAGAGCTCTTACGAACTGCTTCTTTTCACAGTCTGGTTTTGCAGGCCCTCAGGGCCTGATGTATACCTGTTTAAGCAAGAATTCAGTCCATGGGCTGTTGTCAATGCTTATGTACCCTTGTTTTCAGCACAGTGTATTTAATGATTATTGTTCCTTTCTTTTAATTTTTTAGCTGAAACGTTGATAAAACCTAATGACAGATTACTTTTCTCATCAGCAACTTTCAGCAGCTGTTGTATGTAAACTCTTAGTTGAGGCTGTGATTGACAGTGACAAGGGTGAAAGTGGGGGAGGGATATGCATGTAAAACACATGCAATAAAAGTCTGGTCACAGATCCTGGAACTGATGAGTTTCTTTCCATTCCCACCCCCGCAACAAAAACTGTTCTCTCATGGACCAAAAAGCAGTAAATACTTGATCTTGCACAACACTGTGGGTGGTAGATCTCTAAACCAAACCAGATTAGGGCCACCCATCAAAATCTATCATAGGAAAAAATACAGAGTTAAAATTCTGTTTTGACACTTTTTTGAGTAATAATAATAATTATTAATAAAAGGAAAGAGCTGCTTTTGTCAACGAAGTTTTGCAAGTGCCTAGAAAAATGCACATTTGGAAAACAAACAGTAATCATTTTAAATTGCATCTTTGCTTGCACAGCAAAAAACCCCTAATGGTTGAAAGAATTCCCTCCCCACTTCTGCTTTCAAGGATCTTGTCTTTCTTACCACTTAGTCATAAACAAACAGGGCAGACTTCTAGTTAGCCACTGCTAACAGTGCCAGCAACTAACAAATTTCTTTACTTACAAAACTAGTGTTGGCATGCATCAGTATCTCACACATTAATTTTTTTACTTAACACTGACTGTTTCAATCTCTACATAGAATTCATTACAGCTTCAGATTTTGTCCAATATTATACTAGCACATAACAGTTAAAAGTTGTGTGTGTTCTGCCTGCAAGTGTACAAATAGAGTATATAGGCTGATCAGTCAGTCCTCCATCAAACCTACAAGACCCTAAAAAATGTTTTTAGAAATGTTTCTGACATCTTCAGGTTGAGCAAAGAGCTTGTTTAATATTGCACCTTGTAAAACACAAGGGATCATAATTTGTTTGCTGTTAATCAACTCTGCTGATGTATATCTCTCTTTGTCAGTTTAAGTCACCTCAAGATCCAGCACAAATATTTTTAGAAATAGGCCAGGTAGGTACCTGCCTTTAAAAAAAATAAACTGCAATGCAGCTTCATCTTCCTGTCTTTTCCTTTTTAATGTCCTTCTCTAGAAACAAAGCTAATGTCCTCTTCTTTTCAATAATTCTGTTAGTTGTGTGTCAGTTTGGCATAGCTGCTTTTTCTGAAAGCAGATCTTCTATTATCGCTCTTTCTATAGAATGATTTTGGCTGGATTCCCTATTTGCTCATAGATTGCTATTTTTGTCAAGTATTGAGTTGCTTGTCAATGGTGAAAAAAATACCAGCTGTAGCAATTCTTTCTGTCAGCAGCATGTCTTCAGAATCTTGCTTATGGACTTAAAATAATACAGCTTAATGTTTAATCAGTCTCATCTCAGTTGCTCCACACTGCATTGTCTCCAAGAGAAAAATGTATTTTACAGGACCTGTATCAGTGACTAATTCAGATGGCACCTCTAAAACACCTAACTCTGTGTCACCTAATGTTTACATTCTGCTTCATGTCCATTTACAAAATACATTTCTGGTTTAGAAAAGTTGAATTATCAAGTACCAACGGGTTTCCAGTGATGGAAATTACAGCATACTTGGAAGGCTTACTAAACGCATAAATCCCTTGAAGATTTTTCACTTTTTAAAATTGATTTCTACAGAAGTTAATCTAAATTTTCTTTGAAATAAAACATTTTCTGTCATTTACAGAAGTCTCCAGACTTTGGTATAGATACTAGCAGGCCCTGAAACTGCACTCAGAACTCATTCTGCTGTTAACCTGAGACTATAACCTTAGAAGAGAGTACGGGCACTCATGTTAAATATGCACTCAGTCTGAATATGCAGACTCAAATCAAGGACCTTTTACTGGCACCACACAGATATTTTCAACTGCTGCAGCTTTTTGTGTCATATGTTTTCATTCTATTGAGTAACTGAAAACCAAAACTTTTGGGGGGCCTGTGTTATGTCTTTTTGTGACAGTACCTAGACTAAAGCTAAAGAAATAAATTTTTGCAAGTGGAGCTGTGTAGTAGGAGTCATAAATAATTTTAGGTGGATGGAACAGCTCATGGAAGGAGGCAATGGGAACAGAGCCATTCATTGCTATATCACTGGTCCAGGCAAAATCCACGGCCACAATGCATAAAAGTGATCACCTTTATCTCAGTAACTGGTAATACACAATACAGATAGCTATCACCTAACCTAAAACCAGCAGCCTACACTCTAAAAATCACAAACCAAACCAGATAACAACCAGAATCTCAGTATACTCAGTATGGCATGAGCTGAGGGACTTCAGCATGACTCTCTGACCTCTCTCACCAAAAGTGTCTCTCCTTGATACTGGTATAGGGAGGCTCATCTATATTAATTTTCTTATTCCCATTAAGACAGAGGTGGGCTGGAAAACTGGTTTCTCTTCTCCATTCAGTGGCTGGCAAAGTATGAAGAAGACAAGTTACAGAGCTGAAAGACAGGTCAAGCATACTAAACACTACCACATGCAGATGGCCTTGCAGTTGACAACAGTACACTGTGAGACTGCTTAAACTGTGGCTTTCATTTACACAGCTGATTGGCAGCCAGCAGAAGCATTCTGAGCCAAAACCAGAATAGTGTTGTTAAGAACGCCGCAAAACATCCACAACCCAATTTTTATATGCACCATGATTTCTAAACTTCCATTAACTCCAAAGTAACAGATGCTGAGTATCTCTGAAGGCCAGAGCACTGCTCATTTCCTCCCACCCCCACTAAACTTGAGGAATCATAAGTCATAAATACAGAATGGAGTTCATAAAGTTGGAAATGCCTCAGCCTTTAAAGAGGAGTTGTCAATGAATAACGCTACTAACTGGCAAATAAACTGTACTTCCCCAAGTCTTTCTGATAGAAGTTTTGAGCACACGTAGTTGCCTGATAATTCAGAAATACAACACATCATTTAATGCTATTTCAGTCAAACTGAATGGAAAAAAAAAGGTTGAAAAGCATTGTAAAATGAAAAAAAAATCCAAACTAAAATTTCAGAAATTGTAGGACTGTTTTATTGTCAGCTAAATGAACCTGCCTGTTGCTATGGCATGGCTACTTATATGGTGTGAGATAAACCTGTAATTTTCTCATGAGTGTAGTGGCCAGCATTAACCACACGTGAACTTTATGTAACCTCTGTTCCCTTTCATGTAACCTCTATTCCCTTTCAAGCACACCACAGAAATCATAGTCATTTCAAGTAAAGAAAAAAAAAGCGCCCTTAATGGCACGATTCAAGCAGGATGTAACCATTGGCAATGCAAATCTAGATACCAACTTTTGGGGGGCCTTGAAGATATTTTCACAGGAGTATGGCCAAATAAAGGGATACTATAAGCCCAAGTCTTGATTGAGAGTGCTTTTCCACATTCTTGCTCTTATTGTGCCCACCCCCTGCAACAGTTACCATGTTTTGTGTGAAACCTAGTGTACTTAACAGCCTTCAGACACAGAGAGACAAGAATCAGGAAATTCAGTATTTTAGAGAAAACAACGATTTTGGACTGATTCAGTTGCCAGAGTGAGAAAGAAGCTAATAAACTATTTGCATAACTATGCAGAAAGAGTAATTGTACCTAAATCAAGACTTTAGTGGATGATCTGCAGGCATCACACTGGAAATTGATTTTAGCCTTGACTCCATCTTTTCTTATTTCCCAAGCTGACCTTATGACTAAATTCAGATGTCTTACCTGAGGTCAGTATCTTGTGCAGAAAGAGCTGCTAGCAGATCCCTGGACTGCTTTGTTGTACCATGTTGGTTAATACAACTGCCTCTTACACTCTCTGCCTACCCTTATATGCCACTTTCTCACAGAACAGAACCAAAATGTAAAATCTCAAGTATACACATGAGAAAAATGTATGGTATCAACACAGTTAAGCATATAATTAGCATTGAAAATAGTCTTTTTTTCTGTGCTCTTGCACACAAATGAATAATGTGGAGTGATAAGCAGGTAAAGGCTACCTGAAGGAAAACCGGCATAATTTCTGTGGTACGCTGATAAAAGCACTTTGCTACTCAAGTTCTCAGGCTACACCTGGGGCCAGCACACTGGAGTCTGAACTGACAAGGATGCACCAACTCACATCAGAAGACTACTGCCTAGAGAACAGTGTGTTGAGATGACAACATAACTGCAAATAGGCGTGAAGTTCCACAGTTTACAACCTCTACCAGAAAATAGCTGGGGAATGGCGATTGTAATGCCCCCTGAGGTTTATCCTGGGGAAGTTTTACACAAAGATACATGTGTGGAAGGCAGAAGCCTCACTTCCTCCATCTTCTGCTACCACAATGATGTCAGACAGACCCTGCTAGAGCACTGTGAGAAATGCAATTCATCTCTCCAACAGAGGATAATAATAACAGCTATAATCCATAATCAATTTCCATATCTCAAACCCAGTCTTCATAGCAGAAGCCTCCACCTTCAGATGTGAAAATATACTAAGGCTCCCAGCCTCCAGAAGTGGAGTGCTCTGTTGAATGCATTGGGCACTTGCCTACTTTAGTACTTTACAAACTCTTCTTTTTACTTACTGAAACAGAAGTAAAGCTCCTGTTTGCCACACCAGACTGACCCAGCATCCAGACCTTGCTGAAGAGTTACAGTGCCCTGTTTACCACTCCACATGTGTTAGCCCTTCTTTCTGCTATGAAATCAGACTACAGCAAAATATGGTTTTGTCTGTGGGACTGACAGGCAGGAAAACATGAAAACTGAAGAGCCAAAATATCAATTATTTTCTTAAAAGTTAAAAAATATGTTTTACCTATCATTGTATTTCACCTCCTCTCCATTCTTAGCCCAACTGATGGTGGGCTTTGGGTTTCCCACCGCTTCACAGTGAAGGAGCACGCTCAGTGTGCCACTGGCTAGGACCACCGTCTGTCCTAGGTGGGTAACAACCTCTGAAGCAGAAAGCTGTTGTGCTGCTGAAATCTTTCGGAGGATGGCAGGCTTTTGATGAGGTCTGTGCAAGCCATTTGCCAGGTCTACAGAGGTGGGAAGAAATGCTTCAGCAGATGATGTCCTCAGGGAGCTGGTAAATCCAGAAACATGTCTGTGGAGAGGGTACTCCACCGAGGTTGAATCTACTGTTCGCCTTGATGCTTTGAGGACAGATTCCTGGTGCTCCAAGTGGCTCTTGAAAACTTCATGAGCCAGCTGCACAACGAGCTGCTCAGCATAGAGATCTTTAAGCTCCTCAGGCTGTTGAGACAAATTCCTTATGATATCATCCAAACGTTTCTGCTCTGTGACCATAGTAAATGGCAGGCTATACTCCCGGCTCTGGTCCTCCTCTGAGGATGCATTTCTCTCCGAGGACTCCTGGGCTTCCCAGGACTCCAGGTTTTCCCCTGGCCAGCCCCTGTGCTGTAGCAGCCTCGAGACAATATAGTCATACCACCTGCTGGGGTCAGCAAGGTGCCCTCGCTTTTCAGGCTTGCTTCCATTGAAGAGAATCCCATTGATATGTTTCTCCTCAGTTCGCAAGGCTTGATTTAAGCTAACCTTTCTCATGGCATCTTCCTCCCTAATACCAGTTGGCTGCCCAGCAATGATCTTCTTGTTGTTTCCAATTAGTTTAATTACAAAATGTTCCCGGGCTGCCCCTGCTGTGCAGGTGTATGTTCCCATATCTGAAGGCTTCAAACGATGGATTTTCATGTATCCATAAGGTGCAATGGTGATGTGAACTGAGCTGACGAGCCTCTTGTTGTCCTTCTCCCAAGTGATCATTGATTTCCGGAACCTCCTTGTGGGGCATCGGAGAATAACTGAGGTTTTGGGCAGCAGGTAGGCATACCCACCCACAGTAAAGTGGAGCTTCTTCTGCTTTCTTGTCTGGATGTAAACTTTCTTTATGGCCATAATATGGGAGCTTTGCTTATGAGCTGGCCTGTTGTGCCCTGAAATACCATTAATACTATTAGTATGTGATACCATT
>JAVKLA010000074.1:46655988-46671121 GCA_034782735.1 Sagittarius serpentarius
GAACTTTATGCAAAACACTACACTGACCTGGACATACTCCCACATCCAAAATGAAAGGATGAGAGCCAGATACTGTCACTTTTTCTAATCCTGAAGAATAGCTTCTTTTTCTGCATGTCGTTATTGAAACTGATTGCTGGGGAGTAAATTAAACATTTAGGACAAGGAAGGCTCAGAGAACTGCCCCTGAAGAAAGCAAAGCCAGGCAGAAACTAAAGAGACTGATTATGAAGAAATACACCCTCAGGCTCCAAGCAGGATGGAGGCAGACAATGAAGGAAAGTTACGAAACATGTCAGCAGCATGAAGCAGAATTTGTGGAAGAAGCAGAGGAAAAACACTGAGAGTCTGAGATCAGCAGTCAATGGAAACTGCTCAGCACATTTAAAATGCATCATGTTAGTAAACACATTATGGAAATAATCATTCAAGCTTGTGCCATCCTACAGTCACAGAACAATTCTAACTTCTCTGTTTATTTTATAACGTTGTTTTGAGCATTTGTTCCCTCCCTCTCAGTAATACCCACGACAAAGTGAAACAGCTAGTAGGTAAGAAACATTTTTTTCCTCCCTAGATGATAATGCTGATGGACCAAAAAGCCACATCGGTCCCCTTCTGTCCTTCATCTGCTGATGACATTCTCTGATTTTATAACAGGACAGGACATGGCCGGATCATCACAGTAAGAACTGACGACACCGTAGTTTGCTTTTAGACAAAAGCCTTGGTTCTGCTAGTAGCAATGATAAAAACCTGTTTAACCCTTTCTGACAATGAACATATCTTGCATACTGAGCTAGAAGTTGCCATGGTCACTTTCCAGGCTGTAATACACTGAAGGCCATTAAAGCCTAATACATGTACCAGGAGCTATTTAGCAGTGGAACAGGAGTGACATCTGGCAGCCAGTTAAGCTAATCTGGAGTATGTTCTCCATATGAATGATCTTGGGGGACAGGTCTTCCTAGATTTTCCCATAAAACTGTCAGTCAGAATTAATGTGGATATCAGCCACCCTTCAGTTTTGGCACAATCTAAAATAAGATATTTGAGTAGGTGCTGAAAAGAAGGTATTTTCTTATTTCAGAATCTATTTTGATACATGGTTAGCTGCCAGAGTTTCTTTTATTCAAGTGATGGTAATAGCTGTTGCCTCCAGCAATTCATTGTTTGTTATTGGTATAAGTGCACAGTGTTTCTGTTGGCAGTTCACATCTCAGTGGCTAGCAGGCCACATAAACTCTTTGGACATCTTGGCTTCTGCAGAAGAGACTGTCTCTTTCTTCTTCCAGAAAGAAATGCTGTGTTTCAGTTAACAGAAAGGATTTGTTTTTCCAGTGTTTGAAAGTTCTGTTGCAAGTTGCATCTGTTGCCTTACCCATAACATCAGTTTGTTCACAATTCTTTCCAGCTGCTTTAAACAGGAGCTTCCTTAGAGGTACTTGGGAAACATGAGGTCAAATTCTCTCTTACCCTTGTACTTTCATAGTCCCCGGTGACTTTTATGGGTTTTCACAGATACAAAGTAAAGAATGTAGAGTAGAGCAGAGACGTGCAAAGTGGAGTAGGGATGTGCAAGTAACCAAAACCGAAACAGATATATACGATTGGCAGAATTTCAAAGTCCTAAAAGACACAGAGCAGATCAGTGATAATCTTATAGAATAGAATCACAAGGCTGTAGAATTATTCTGTAATAGCTAAAGGTGCTGCAACACTTTGAACTAATATTATCCTACTAAATTTACAATTTAGTTTTTAAACTATTTGTACTGTTGGACTTATTAATCCTTTCTTTAAAAAAATACTGCTTTACTGTAGTAACACAGTTTTACCCTCACTGTAGAGGGTTATGTGATGCCAACTGAAATAATTCCTGTCATATTTCATATGGTCCTTATCTGTGTATTCCTCTGTCTCTTTTTTCTTTTGGGTGTTTTGGTCATACTGAATTGACTCTTCCAATGTGTATGGCATACAAAAAAGAATAATGTCATCATGTCCTGCATGCATCTGACAACATCAGGATTAAAATTCAAGTAGGAAATAATCCTATACTTAAAAAGGTGAATACGGTAGTTACAGGATCAAGCTAAGGGAACCTTGTGCAAGTGGAACCGGCATCTTTGTGAGCTGATCATGGTTGTTGGTGAGGTACAGAGTTTAGGAAAAAATCTGCATACTTGCTAGTTTACAGCCCAGCCGCAAGTCATAGGTTTTGTACTTCCTGTATTGCTTCCCAGAGCCCAGCGAAGAGATTGCATGGTTTTCATCTGAAACATTCTTTTTATCCCTCCTTCTTTCTCCTCCACTAGTGCCTGAAGCTATACTAATATGTAGCGACAAGGAAACAATGTCTTCTTAGCCTTTTTTACAGTAGGACATCTGTGCCCCTAAGCCCCTGGCTTGTCCTAACTCTACATCTGTTAGTTCATCAGTTGTCTGTCTCCATCTCCTAAATACCTAAGTAGTGGTTATGTATTTAAGCACAAACTAGACTTTTGAAATATTTCTACCAGATACAGGATGCTGAATATCGGACATACTACTTCATGGTCATCTCTCTTGGGCTTATGCTTTTGCTTTGTGTATTTATAAAATTTTGTGTATTATTTTTAAGATTTTGTGTTGCTTAGAACAGCCTGAAGTTGAAGCAGCAGGCATTTATAATACATCCACAGTCCCCTCCTTGACTAAATTAATCCCTTCTTGTGACAGAACAAAGAGTATCAATGTTACATTTTGCCCAAGCAGTTCCCGTGAAGAACTGAAGGATCAAGTGAGCAGAACCTTGCTCCTGGCTATTCACTGAAATCCAGAGATGACTGAGACCAGAACTGCTGAAACATGGGCTAGCCTGTAAGTATTTGAATATACCCTTTTGAGTCCAATGGGAAGACTTAAGTGCTGGGCTGGATCATACTCTTCTCCCATGTGTGTCTTAACTTCACATCTGCAAAATAGTAACAATACTATTTTTCCTCTTGAGCTTTGTCCATGTTGTCGGCTTAGGTTGTGGTCCTATAGTAGGGATGATCTCTTACTCTGTCTTTATCTACTGCATAGCACAATGGGACTGTCAGTTTGACAGGAGCCTCTAAGCATTAGCGTGTTATGAATACCAACAGGGACAACAATGCACTGTTGCCTCAGTTTTGAAGTGTCCTTCTCATTGCTACAAGAACTGGAGCCCACGTAATAATTCTGCTAGCTAGGTAGACCAGACAGTGGCACCAGCTAGTAAGCAGCTACTCATGGCAGGAGAAACTTCTAGAATTAGAGTTGTTGCCTCAGTGGAGCCACGAGCCTTCAGAACAATGTGCTCTTGCAGCCCCATAGCCAGTCTGGAAAAAGTAAGTGATGTAGGTAGAACTTGAAAAATGTCATGTCTTCAGCCAATGCACTATGGAGCCAACAGCTTTGGATCAGTCCCTATATGAACAGTATATATGGTAAAAAATGAAGCACTCTAAGCTGTTAGGTGTTACAAGTAAAGAATATTTTCTAGAGATCTATGATTTCATCCTGACAGAATCCCTTCAAGCACTGCCAAGAAAATTGAACACTGCACAGGAAAAGTAAACACCTTTCTACAAAAAGACCTCCCAAACTAGTTCTAAAAAAATGAAATTATTGTCATTTTTCTGTGGTTAAACCATATGAAAGTGATACAAAAGAACTCTTCTTATTTCTAAAATAAACATTCATCAGTGTAGAGAGAGGTTTGCCTGGAAATGTCTTTCTTAACATCTGACACCTGCCTGCATGGAGACGTTCTTCAGTGCACAAGGGCTGGGTGGCAGCTGTGTATATGCACATGCAACAGACTAAATCACATACTGTGTCAATACTGGCTTCCTCTTGTCCTCTGTCAACCTGTGTGTCCTCCACTGGACCCTGCAGACTAAGAAGTCTACTCAGAGCCCATACATCTCCTCCTTTCATTTTCTGTTATTGATCTGGAGCTAAGTTTGTGGCAAATCTTCCTGTTCCATAGGGGTGAAAGGCTTTCTTGAGACTCTTTTAGCAGATTTATCCTGGGCTGAGACAGTATTCTTAGTGTCAGGTCTTAAATACCATCCAAAATGTGATCTTAAACTTTGGACAGCAGAGAGTTACTGTCAATCTTGTTTGCATAGCATACTTTCCTGCAGTGAAGCTACAGGGTTGAGATGAAGACTCCCAGGTCACTTCCTGGCTTTATAGTCAAACTAGTCTCAAAGAAAGGGGCACAAAATGTAAGAACTTAACTACAACTAATTTTTCATTCAGCTGTTAAATCACTTACAGTAAAATCAGACTGCTCCTTTGAAATGAAGTGTGAGGGCTAAGACCTCCACCTAGGTGTTTAAACATGGATCTGAGTCTCTAGGAAGTGATCTCCCTACTGCTAGGGTTCAGTTTGTGTTAAAGAGAACATTACAAATATACATACAGTATACACACACCTCAGGGGAAAACTGAGATTTAACTAAGCTCTGAAAAAGTTAATACTTGATTAACAAATAAAAATGAAAATGCAAAGTACTTTTAAATTAGCAGCAGCAACTGAAAAATAATTCATGTTTAGTTCTTGTTCAGTGCCAGCCTGACAAAATCTGTTGTTCAGTATCACAAATGTGACAAGGGAGCTGAACAGGCAGGGAAGGTTTCAGGGGATTGTTGTGCGCAAGGGAGAGTGAGGTACTTTTCTTCAAAAAGCATCTTCCCTGCAAGTGAAGGGAATCCATTAAAGAGATGTCTATGCAGCCAACACATGCAAGCAGATCAAAGGCTCAATAAGAGTGCTCTGGTAGCTGACAAAAATGGCCTGCATTCACTCTATAGACTTATCGGTATCAATTAATATTGCAGCTCATTACAGCTGAATGTGGCGGGGAGCCAATATTTATGTAACAGAGCCAAATAGTGGAAAATAGAGAAGGAATTCAAAAGTCAGAGAAGAACAGAGGGTAAAGGGAGTACGCAACAACTCTACAAATGGCAATTTTAGTTGCTGGAGTAAGCTTCTGACACGCTTCAAGCAATAAATATAAGGTTCCTTACAGTAAAAAAGTCTTGATGTCCCTTGAGTTGAAGGCAGAGAACATCAACCATTAGAGCAGGTCAGAAAAGAGGGTTTGTGTTTTTCTGCCAACGCTTTGAAGGGTGGGAGGTTGTCTAGTGGGTCTTTAGGGGGACTGCTGCAGATGCAGAATGCATGAACCACAGAGGAACATGAAAACACAGCTTCAGGTAGTGAACTGGTTTGGCAGAGAATTGGTTTGAGTCATTAGCAGGCATACTGGCTACAGAAAAGTACCTCACAGGAGACTTTTACTCTGTATGATAACTGTGGCATTGAGATAAATGATAGCAAAGGCTGCGTTTGATATAGCTACACAGATCAGATTAGGCTTGATAGACAAATGAGTACCAGTTTTTGTCTCAAGTTTAGATTTGGGCTCAAGCTTAAAGCAGCAACTTCTTACAAGGAGGTTGTTCAATATTTTGTGTGAGATACAATGAAAATAGGTCCTTGGTAGCCCCTTTCAAAAATGAAGAAAAGAAACAGTTGAGGAACAAAGTGAATTAGTGTAAAGGTGGAAAGCTGGTGAAGAAGCAATATAGGGAGGTTTGAGGAATAGGACAGAAATTGCATGAATTGCACTTGTAATGGCAGATGGCAGAAACTGAATGAGTAGTGCAGGGAGGAACACACAGTTTGGGCACTACAGCAGAGCGGGATAATACCACTTGCCCTAAATCTACACTGAAGTAATGCAAAAACACAAGAACCGATGATTTATGAAATAAATTGTGCACATAAGTCTATGAAGCGCTCTCATACAGTTCTTCTGCAAAGAAGCAGAGGGGCAGTTTAACACCCTGCTGCCCATGACAGAGCTGCTTTATGTTGAAGACTCCCTGGCTCTTTTCGCATGGGTGTTCTCCATGCCGGATTGTCTCATAAACCAACACCTTGTCTTAGGCCTAACTTTGTACTATATGGAAAATGTTAAAAAACAGATGTTCCTGAAGGAGAAATTAACAAGCTTACAGACACCAGAAGACAAAGAAAGAAAAGCTCAACAGGTGAGAAAGATGTGCAATGAACTGATTATTTGTAATCTGAAGTACCATCCAAAATGAAGCTTTTTAAAAATGAGACAGTTGAAAATGCATGTAGATGGCACGGAACGAATATACAATAAGCCTGACTTCACAGCCTGTAAGATCAATATTCATGAATATGTGGTTTTGTCCCACAGAGTAACAAGACTCTCCTAAAATCTAAGGATGCTTTGTTGAAATGGTCAGCACAGGAAAGAAATAAAGGAGTCGTCACTGGATTGAATGGACAAAGAAACCAGATTCATGAATGAAATAGTGTTCAGATAACAGTGAGTGGGCTTAAGTAATTCCCTAGCAAGTCCAAGTTTTATGAGCAGTACCGCCACAAAACCAGCAGATAACATGAGCTTCTTGCTGACCTGGCTGGCAGTATTGCAGGGATAATATTTTCATTAGGATGAACTGTTCCTGAACTGTTTCGCCAGTGCAGAAGATACAAACAGGCTGTCTCTCAAAATCAGGCATACAAGGTTTCTCTCTAGTTTTTTAGTAGGGGGAGGGGAGAACAGTTGAATTTAGCTATATATATCTATATGGTGCTGTGACTGAAATCAGGAAACTCCCAATGCCTGCCTATGTTTGAGTTCTCTTCAGTGCACTTCTTGCAACATACTGTTAGTAAGGCGGTGCAAGAATTCTGTTCCAAGGGCACATCCAGATCCAATATTTCCTTTTTACTTTCCCCTTTGAGATCCTGAGGCTGTGACTGATAATCTATTTAGCAACTTATTCACTCTTCTGCAATAAAAGATATTTTTCCTCACATTGACATGCAGAGATGCAAACACACACAAGATCCTGACACAGAGTGAGGAGGCTCTAAACTCACGTTACACCTATAAATAATCAAAACAACCATGGTGAGGTATTCAGATTCATGGAAGTATCAACCACAATCTGATTCTGACTCGAAAAAGTTACTATATTCAAAGCGATAGTGTCAGAAAAGTTACTATGTATATAGGCAAACTTGTACTAAACCACTTCATACCTCCATCCTAATAGTTATATCAATATAGGTGAGTAGTTCAAATCCTTCCCAAGGCTGTGAATGGCTAAGATCTACTAATAGCTGGTTACAGTGTGGAATACGCCATCTTCATCATTTTTCTAATGGGTAACTGCACACCACAAACTCCACCCCATCAGCGAGACCTTCAATGTTTAACACTGTTAGCAGAGAGGCCAGAGGAGTGGAGATCACATAATTGAAGATGGAAATTTTCATGGACACAAAATAGGAGGGTTTGCTGTGCTTCTGCAGATGTGACAGACCTTGGCAGATACAGCACTCTTTGTTTAATCAGTCTGTCTCCTTCTATAGGTACTGAATTTACTCCAAATTGAATGGAAAGGAAGGCCCCTCTTCCATTTATTCATGTGTGAATCTTTCTGATCTGTAAGTATGGTACAGAACTGTACAGTACATTTTCAGCAGTTAGGGCCATATTTTTACTCTCCTTTTACATACTTTATTCTTTCATCTGTAAAGGTTTATTGGTTTGAAAGTATTGGGTAGTCCTCAGACTACTGCTATAATAAGTTTGTTCAGCAGTACTGTAAATGGAAGATATAATGGTGCTCTTCATTTCACCTCTTTTTAAAGGAAGTGATGACACATAGTAAAATCAACAATCTATAAGACTCAGTAGCTTATTTCACAGGTTAATGCTGCAGTGGAAAAGTTAATACTGGCCATTATGCTATGAAACATTTGACTTAACTTCATAGGTGGCACAAGAACAAAGACATGCTCTTTATCATCGCTGTTGGGAAAGCTTTCTTTTGGGAGTGAAATCCTGCTGTTGACGCAGTAAATTAGTACTCAAGAAAACTGAGAATAAATTTGGAGAAAAAAATAAGAATTAGAAGTTAATGTGAGAAATGCTGGAAAGCATATTTGTTCAAAATACTGAATAATATCAAGAGACAGTGAATATTGAGTTCTGATTAGCACAGGCATTAGAGAAGAGAAGGGTGGAGAGAAGTGGACTGTATTAAGGTGAGTAAAACCTTGCCAGGAAAAAAAGAAGATAAATTGTCCTCTGCAGAGGGACTCACTGAGTCCCTACCATGACTTTAAGCTCATACTCATCACAGACCAAGCTATAAAAAACCTGTGGTAGGGCATGGTGAGATTGTTTCAACACAAGGGTGTACTAACTTGGTGAAACTTGTGACCTGGAGATTTGTGTAGAGGAAAATAATCTATCCAAGTATACAGGATTTTGAATAAGAATTGTGATCTACTATTCTTTGAAGTAAGAAGGAAATATGGTGTAAGTCATTAAAAAAATTATTTACAATTGCACTCTAATATTTTATGAACATAGTAGTCTGAATGGAATATAAGCTGAAAGGGAGGAAAATGTCTGAGTGAGATCTACCTAATGAAGGAACCATCGTATTATGTAAAAAGCAAAATGGTTGGAGAAGAGGTCTGAAATTCTAAACTAGAAGAGCTAGAGGCAGAATGTGATGGAGACTCCAGAGCTGCTCCACTGACCCTGGCAACTTGCAAGCTGCTTTGGTTCACATGTAGATGTGACAAAAGGACCACTCCCTATGGGTCCCCTCAGTGACTTCACTGTAACTGCTGTTGAGTAGGAGATACTAAGGAGCATGCCGTTACTGCTCACCACGGACAACACATACAGCAAGAAAGGGGAAGGGTGGGCTGTCAGACACATCTTGGACAATCGCTTAACAGCTGGAGAGGGTACAAAGGTGGAGTTCATATTATAAAAAAGGGGAGAGAAAGCTAAGTGGTTTTAGGTCACAGATTAATACATTTTAAGGCCAGGGTGTTATTACAGTAGTGCAGGGTAGACATGCAGGTAATGCAGATACAGCATAACAGCTGCCTAGTGACAGCAGTCTGTTTAGGTGTCTTTGTACAGTCCCATCTTTAGCAAAGTAAACCTAGAAAAAAATGGGATCACAATTCTCTCATTGAGCCCATGACTCCTGTTTAAGCTGTTTCTCAATGTAACGGCTTCAAATAAGGGTGAATCTACCTTGTCTGACAGCATATTCCTTCTAATGCCTGTTTCTCCAACCTGTTCCTTAATGGTTCAAGCCGTTGCCTGTGATCCCAGGAGGCTCTGTAGGCTACACCTTAAGAGGCCGTCAAAGATATTCTCAATGTGCTTCTGTTCAAAATAGACTTAAATATACCCCACTTTAAAACAAAAAATGTCCGGGGTTTGTGAGGTGTTGAAAATCTTTCTGTGGCACAAGGAGACAGTAACACCATCATTGCCTCATTAACACTAATTTTAACTTACACCTCTGAGAAAAGACAAAAGAAGAAAGGGTATCTACTACAGTATAGCCTTACTGGCAGGATCTGTAGACATAATGACTTGCAAATCTTTTAACCTTTTCATGAACTAGACAGAGATGCTCTAGTATTTCACCTGAGCAATGTAAAACACATGCATTGACACCCTCCCACACACAGAGGTCACCTTTAATGGATTAGAGAAAGCTCTGGCCTTTCCACACTTACTCAGTTAATTTCAGATTGTCAATGGGAGCACATTGTACATTAAGTCTGACCTACCAGCAACCTAATGCCTCATGTATTCAAAGACATTGAAAAATATGTTGATTTTTTTTCTCTTTTATAGTTTGACTTCATCTGGGAATTGAAAAAGAGCAAAACAGATGGACAATACTGCATTCACCAAATGAAAATTAAAATAATAACAGGTAATTTGTTGCACAAACACAAAACAAACAGATACTGGAGCAAAAAAAGAAGAAAAAGAAGAGACAAAGAAGATACTGTGCAATGAGCTAGATCTCACCCTAACTCAGGCTATCTTGTCCCTTCAGTCAGGTATCAGGACCACGCAGATGGTTTCCTATATTTTCTTGCTAACAACAGAGGCTTGAAGAAGTAAAGGGAGAGTGTTGGGCTGAAATCATGTGCTATTCCTAGAACCGTCTGCTTTTTCTTCACTGTTTTTTTTGGGTTTGTAGCATTCAGCTGTTCTTTGTTGTACAGGAATAAAAGTTCAGTTTTGAAAATATGCAAGAACAAAGCTGTAGAAATCGCCTGGAATTTCCTCCATTTTCAGCCATCTGGCTTTCATTGCTTTGCTTCTCTCTCGACCCCTCCATACATGTTTATCAAATCTTTTCAACACACATTGACCCAGCTATTGAGCAGTTATAATTAATAACACAGAACATTCTCTTTCACCCTTTGGTAGAGTTTGTTGGCTCATCACAAGGTGCTCATGCTGTTGCTGTTATAAACAAGAGCAATTATATCTGATGAGATGATGACTGCCGCTGTATTTTGGGTTGTGGAGGCTGAGGAAAAGACACATTTTGGATGTGAGTAATTTTGTTGTCAAAAACAGTAGAGCCAACATTGAAACAGGGTTTTTCTGATTGTTTTTGGAGTAATTTAGTATACAAACATAGCAATTAGCAAATCTGAGTGATCTTCCCTTTCATTTCTTGAGCTTGGAGAAGAAACTTCTAGACATTGAACATTCTGCATTTACTTCTGGAAAGACTGTGCTTTGCTCAAGTACCACTATGTAATTCTGGAAGTGATATAGCTTGACTGACACAAATTAAGTAACTGAATGACTGAATTAAAATTATCATAGTCTTCATTCTTCTCTTTCCTGAAGAAAGCATGTTGGGTCTCCCAGTACATTAAAACAGGCTATATCCTTTTTATAGAAATATCAAACAAGGGCATACAAAGAGTACAAAGTTTGCTACTGTGCTGAAAATCAGTTATTAGCTCCCATTTTTGCAATCAGCTCCACAGTGTTTCACTATTTCTTAGTTCGGTGGAAAATGGGAATTTTTGTTATACTGTTTTCCAGGAGAAAAGGGACTGGGCTCTTTTCCTGCCATTGTTCTTGAAGCGATAAGAAAAAACTCTCAACAAAGTCTGAAACCACAGGAAACTCAGCTGCTTTGGGCAACTCTTTCTGGTTCTTCTTCTTTCTTCTGTAAGAACTTTAAGCATGAGATTTTGCTGCCTCCATAGAGCTATGACTATTTGAAGACGGATTTCTGTGGTTTAGTTCTTCTGTCTCTCTTCAATGGACTCAGAATCCACTAAGATATTAAGCCAGATGTCAACGGAAATTATAAAGCTCTCTCAGTTGCTATAGAAGCACCATCACCTTTCAGTGTTTTCATAAATCTGAAGTATTGCCAGTATATTCTAGTTTTTAACCATATTTTGTTCCAGGAGAGACCACAGCAATTAGGAGTTGAAGAGGATGATGACAGACTAATTTCAAGGTGAATCATTAAGTGAGTAATGAAGTCTTCCAGTTTATCCACATTTATTCTCAGCAGGGAACAAAACCCAGCAACATTGAAGATCCCTTTAGCATTATCTTTTCTTGTGTCCAAAAAAGAATGATGAAAAGAAACCAGAATGAAATTACTCTTCACTGACTACTCCTACAGTATCTGTCTTGAGGTGTATGCCTTCTGACCCTCCAGAAAGGCTGACGAGACTCTGTGGTTCAATGCTTTTATTTATCTGTATTAAACCAGCTAAACCAATTATCGACCAGGAGAGGCTTGCACGACTAACCCTTTCAGAGGCTATGGAGAATGCCACATGTAACCAAAAGCGCCTGCAGCAGAAGCAACACTGAGCTTGGAAGTTCCAGTTTTTAAATGTTCTCCCTCTTAGGCTCAACAAGATCTTGAACTGTATTAGATTCTAGACATATGCATTAAATTCTAAGCACGATGGGCTGTTTAGGTTCAAGAAACACCACTGGAATAATTTCTCTAAATATATTAGGAGGGAATTTTCATTCTCTTGGGCAAGATTTCTCAGCTTTTTCTTCATGCTGTGGACAACATTGACTTGTCTAGTGAGACATTCGTCATTGTCTCGGTTGCATTTTCAGCAGACTGCCTCCTCTACCCACCACAACTTCATGCTCCGAAGTCACTTACACATCAAGGACATTTTAGGAAAGTGGGTTTTATATTTTTAGCTTCTGTTAATGCACTTTAGCAGCTGGAAAACAGAGAAAAGAGCCAACACTATGAGTCCAGCCAGCTCCCTCTATAAGCCGTCAGTGAAAGCTCTGGGAAGTATCAATAGTTCACAGATTGCATTTTGGGAACTTCTGTAAGTTCACAGCCACAGTGTATTACAAGTTTTGGATGTGTCAGTCAATAGCAGTGCCTTCATCAGCATTCATAAGAACAGGATCTTAGCCTAAATTTCCATCAGATTCCTGGATTGAGATTTCTTGAATTAGAATCCTGAAGCATTTTACGATTAAAACAAAAAGAAAACCCTAAAGCCTTTATTTTTTTTTCTTTTTTTTATGTGTTCTCTTTGGAAGTCTTAAGACTGTTCTAATTAATGATTATAAAGCAATAATTTTTATACACTAAATACTATCAGTTTAATTAATATACCATTGTATTTAATGCAGTGGCATTAGTAGACATAGCACTTCAGAAGCTTGCAGGAATTAAGAAGTTATCCTGTCACAGCCTGCCTAGGAGACACACCAACTTTCCTTCTTGCCTCTCTTTCCATTAGCCATGCTGCCTACTGGCTGCAGCCTTGCTGGCCTTTTAGGCCTCCTTGCTCTTACCAGAGGAGCCATTTTGCAGAACATGTGCTGTTTTTCATCCTGTGTCACTTAAATCTCTGCAGACAGGCAATTTCCTCCAGACTGAGGGGGCTAGCGGGAGAGGAGATGTATATACAGGGAAGGGAGTCATTTCCCCTTTTCTCAATTGCAGCCCTAGGGGTGGATGAAAGCTTCTTAGTCTCCCCCCACTGCCTCAATCCCCTTTCACCTTTGCTTCACATCAGAGCCTGATTCTCACCTACAGTATGATCATCTTGTAATCCATGGAGTGAAATACGTGCCCAAGATTGCTTTAAACTAGCTCCACTCTAGTAGCAAGGTTACCACAGTGGTATAGATTATCCCACAGACTAATTAAAAAAGCATTCACCCATTTTCTCAGAGTACTTTTGTAACAGAACTCGCATAAATACTGGCCTACATGAGTGTGCCTTATTTTTTCTTAACCAGTGAATATTTATTTTCCATCTCAGAATCGATGGGTGATCAATCTCCTACCATGCACTCTCAGCTCCAGTGATGCTGCTACCTGTCAATTACAGTGACATTTCCACGTACAAAGTTCTTTTCAAGCATTAATATGATATTTGTGTGTTATTGCCAGCAATACAGACAATTTATCAAAGTCGGGGTTGCAATATCCTCATAAGCAATTCTTGCAATGCTTTGGGGAAACGTGTCAGCCTATTTGGCTCTGCTTGTCACAGACTCAAAATCCTGATCATCCAATCAAACCATTATTTCTGTCCTTATCGTTCTTGGATGCTGGACATATTTGATGCCATATTTGCTTTTCAATGTGAACCTTCTCCATGTTCCCAAAATATACTAATATTCACAATGATATACCTTTGTATAGCCTGCTCTCATGTAAAGCATACATACATATACCAATATACACTCTAAGGAATATCTACCACCTGGACAGCACTGACTGTTTTAAATAGTCCAAAGTTATAAATCAATGTATTTCAAATCTGCTGCACTACCAGAAGACAGTAAATGCACCTGTGTAAAGCTGGAAATAAAGGCAATATGTATACAGTACATCTTGAAGACTTGACAGGCCCAGGTCTATTTAAATTAACCACAGGAACCTCTTGATAGCTGTTTTCTGTCGTAGAGGGTACAGATCTGAATTTCTGCCCACAAAAATCTGCTCGTTTTAGGATCAGGATTGTGGAAGCTGCCTGAGGCCAGGGAGGAACAGGTTCTGCAAAAATGTTTGTGAAAGGGGAGGTAGGAGAAGTCTCCTTAAACTTGACACAACTCTGAGTGAAGTTAAGCCCATACAGAAAATGTCTGCCTGCAGGACCTGAACAGGCAAGCAGTCTGAAGTTTGCCCTTTGGTTTTTCTACTGCTTTGCACTTCCCGGTCAATAAGACTGTGGTGTGAAAAGGCTGTTAGCCCCAGTGGTCTGAGAAAGAGCATGTGCAAAGCAGTGCATGCCTCCAGACTGAAAGGCCATTGAGTCTGCAGTCACAACTTCTTAAAAATCCTTTCCTTCATTCTGCTAGTGTTGTTTAAATGGCTCTGGGCAACATACTGGACTACAATCACCTACACATGTGTATTTGTTTTGCTTTTGTCACGGATTCCTCAAAATCCATTAAACGATGCCTGGACAAGACTGAAGAGCCCTGGCCCATGTATCATCACCTGTAATAACACCACCGACCTGGCTGTGCCAATCCACTACCTTATGCAGCAGCAGAGTTTTACTCACGCACATCACCTCTGCTCACTTCAGGTCAGTTAAAAGGAGTCCCAGGAGGAGTGACACAGATCTGCAGAGCCCAGGCAGCTGAGTCTGCAGTGCTGCAACCTGGAGAGCCATCCCATACTCTTGTTTGCATGTTCTACTCCTGTACTTCGGGAGTCATTTCAGCAATGCCCAGATCCAAGCATTCCTGGCCCTGAATGTCTCAGATTCATGGGGAGCTTGAAGATCAGTTTCTCAGCTTCATCAGTGATCGCATCTCTCTTAAATCTGGAAAAAAACATATGCCTGGCGACAAGATATGAAGAAGCCTACCTTGGGGGGCAGGGGTCCAGGCTACAGGCTTTCAGCAGCTGTGGAGGACGGCGGCTGGTTACACACAGCATCTCGTCTGCAGTCTCCCTGGTTTGTTTGTTCAGGCAGGTCACCACAGCCTCCTGGACGCCTGCACAGAACAACACATCGTCACAGCCAGCTCTCTCGACCCAGAGGGGCAGCCGAGGGCAGAGACGGGCCCAGTGGGGCCCGGGTCTGCGCCGGGGCTGCTGCGTGTGGAGAAACACAGCCTGACGCCCAGGGCTGCCAGCTCAGAGGCTGCAGCCCTGGCTGCAGAGAGGGGGGAGGCTGCTTCCCGCATGGCAGTGAGGTGTTTGCTGTCCACATCAAAGTGCCCTGCCTGACCAT
>JAVKLA010000074.1:46735365-46747051 GCA_034782735.1 Sagittarius serpentarius
GGTTAAATGATTGGACTAGATGATCTTATAGGTCTTTTCCAATCTAAGCAATTCTATGATTCTATGATTCTATGATTTTATTACATTAGAAACACCATGAAAAATAATGGTTAGATAGCTGAAGCAAAGTTAAGATTATCTTGACTGTGACTACTCCATATAGAGCTTCCAAATGCAGAAATATTACATTGTATCAGTGATACCTAAGATTTAGGTCTATTTTTCTCTTAATAAGAATATCTGTACAGGAGCTGATCCACCTTTGATTTACACAGACTGGTTTGCTTTAACTTTCTTGAATGTCTCTGTATAGACAAGATGTGAAAAAATCACTTGCATGAACTGAAATCTGTACGACATAATGTCTACAAAGCAGATGAATTTCCTTCAAGTGCATTACAGCTCACTAGCACCCACAGTGAGAAGGGTCCTACTGAGGAACCCAGATATCAGAGGAAAGGCCAGAATTCCCTTTCATATCTGCTCATAACGTATTTTATATTCACTCTATGGTTCAGTCTAGAGTGGTATCCAAATCTGCGTGCCTTTGCCTGTTTTGAAAAGAACGTGTGAACTGCCTGGATGTGAAAAGGGCTGGATCTTAAACCCAGGTATGAGGCAACCAATTTCAAAACCAGCCTTTACTACTTTAAAGCCTTTTTAACTTCATGAATCATCAGCTCACATGTTGCCATAGGCTGTACTCTCATTAAAGTTAATTTATAAATTGAGCAATTTGGAGCTAGGTCACAACTTGTAGAGGAAACTGCCAGGAAAATCTCAGGTGTGAAAGGAAGTTATATTGAGGTTCATTGCTCTTTTTGAGATGTACAGCCATTGCTAGTATATAGCATGAAAACAATTCTTTTGCTGAAATGCTGTATTTCAGATGGAATTATGAGCAAAATGGAGACCTCTTGTGAAAGCCAAAACTTATGTAGTATGTAAAAAATGTGTTTTAATCTTCCTGTATGTGGTAATCTCTCAGATAATTTTATGTTGTTAGAAATTTTGATGGAATGAAATAAATTTCCTGCTTCTCCTCAAGGTTTCCACAGAGATTTTTGCTTTACTCTGTTAGATTATCTGTCTTAATAAATATCCAGAGCGCTGGGAATATGTATGAATTTTTCATTAAAACCCCTTATGAGTGATTAACTAATGCCTGAAATAAAAAAATGTTCCAAGTTCACTGCTTTTTTCTTTCCCACCCCTGCTCCCCTTCACTACCTAGAAAAATCCTTCTTCCATTTTTTGGAGGTAATTACATTCAGTAAAAAGTTGGTAGTGTTTGCAATGGAGTCACTGATGGTTTAAAATGAAAAACACTACTCCAGATCTCTTAGTAGCTCTTACATGAAAACATTATATAGGTTGGACTCTTATGAAAGCAAAAGATCAGATAAGGAAATATTAAAGTGCTCCTGAAAAAATACACAGTCCATGAGAACAATAACTTTTGTCTCTATGAGCAGAAGAAACATAGGTTTGGCTGAGTTGAGATGAGAATATGTCATTTCCATAATATTTTCACTCTCCATCAAGGCTGCAAAGAACTCACTGCAAAAGATGAAGGTATAAGTGAAAATATGTCACCATTCCCCCAGAAATCTGTGGAGAGTTAGCAAGGAACAGAAAGGCAGAATTGTATCAGCATCTACCCATAACATGAACAAAACACAGAGGGGAGGTTTTGGAATTGCTGTTATCAGGGATGCCAAAGATGTAACACACTAGGAGAGACCCAGCTACCAGGAGAAGTAGATTCACTCAGGCTGCAGAGCTAGAAAAGCCTGCCAAGACAACTGACCTATGGGCACACTCATCTGACTAAGGGTGGTTGAGGACTCATGAAAATAAACACAATGGGAGATACTGCTTGATCAGCTTAGTAGGAACAGGGATATTGTACTTCTAATCTACAGCTCAGAGTAGTGGTTTGGTGGACGCAGTTCAAAACAAAATACTGACATTTTTGAATCAGCGGTCTGGGGAATATTTCACTCTGAAAAGCTTTGAAACGTCAACTCCTCATCTTGGTTTGAAACTAGAACCAATGTTGAAATTCTGAAGTTTCTGTGGGATGGAAACTTCCTTTTCCAATGCATTCTAGTCCTGATCTTAATATATCCTGGGAGGTTTAGGGAGATGAAGTCTTTTTCAATCCATAAAGGGCTGGGAAGGAAGCCCCCACCAGGAACGAAAATGGATTACTGCAACAAGTTGTGCCTGGAAATGTTCTGAAGTAAGCAGTTTTCATACTCATTTCTATTACATGTTAAGCTTCCTCCCCTCAAAGCAGGGTAATGAAGCACAGACTTTCCGCACTGAAATCTTTTGAGTTTCAAATTGCTGAAGTGCGGTCAGAGGCTTGAACTGCATATTGTTACTGCACAAAATGTCAGGAACTCCATTAAGTTCCTTGACAATCTAATACAAACCCCATTAAAATCAAGAAGATGCACTTATAAATTCAACAGGCTTTGGATGAAGCTCTTGCATATTTCTAAAGGTGTTCCTATGAAGCTCATTGCTATTGTGGTTAAATGCCCTTATAGCAGTAAAGGCAGATCATGCAGAGCTCTGGAGGTCTCTCAGGATATGGAAGATGTCAGCCATGCAGCATCAGAGTGAGGAAATCACAGGTGAGTACCAACTCCCTGCCCAATTCTTTACCACCTCTAAAGTAAGCTGATTTCTTATTCTCCTTATGGATTTAGCATAAAGAAGTTAGCAAAAAAAGCCAGAATAATAACAGCTAATCCCTCGTTGGCCAAGTCTGTATTGTTTTCTGGCATAAAATACCACAGTTCTGCTCAGAGGTAAAGATTCCATATTACATTTTAGGCTAAAGTTCCATACTTCATGCTGAGTTTGATTCTCCCCCCACCTCCCACTTTTACTCCACTGACAGCCAGTGAGTTGGCAAAACAGAAAAATAGGGATATTCCTGACTCTGAGATACATTTGCAAAGTAAGTTTTACAGGACACTGCAAGAAAAAAGATGGTCATCCAAGTTAGCAGGACAACTGCTCATGTGTAGTTTAAAGGCATCAGGCTGAAAGTCCCACAACAGGAGTTGGAGCTAACTTGCTGAGTGCATGCACGAATGTCATGTGTGTATGTGTTCCCCTTGTGGAGTTGAACTCTGGCTCAGTTTAGCAGATTTTTCCAGAAATAAAATCGGACCAGAAATGACAGGTTCTGCTTCAGCCCTGCTAGCCTGCAAATGCCCTGAGGTAAGAAGTTTTCATAATAATTTCTATTTAGTATTAAGAAACGCTGGGCAGGAAATAATGTAATAAAGCAAGCTTGCAAATCTAGCCAATTATAAATAAATCTCTCTGTTTTTCAAAGGGCATGTCTACAGTTTAAACACAAGAAGTTCTGAGAATCCGAGAAAAACAAAGTTGCCCTTCACATGGATACTAATGTGGGGCTCAGTCTGAGACTTGTGTTGATTGTCACTGCTCAGCTGAAGAAAGTTTTGGACCAGAGCCACTGTTTCAACTGGATCCAAAATCCTGTTTTACAATCAGGATGAAGAGTTGTTGTACTCTTTAAATTATTGTGGAGAGAACAAGCTCCAGGCTGTACAGCAAACTGGAACGAGACTGGTGTCTGTGATACAGGGACTTGCAACCTCTGCCAAAGTGGTAACTGCCCTTCAGTTAACTGACACCTTATGATGACAGTTCGCAGCCTCAGCATTTTTCTGGCACAGCCTGCCAACATTATCCTGTGACAGGCAATCTTGTGCAGCACCAAGCACCAGGCAGGATCCTCTTATGTTCCGAGGAATTTAGGTGCAAGCACACCACAATCAGCAACTACAATTGAAGGCTGCAAGATGACTTTCACAATGGCAAGGCAATTTGTAACTGTTCTGCTAATAGTAGGCCCAGTGACAGATGCAATCAGTGTACTCGCTTGGCACTTGAGCCAAACAAAACTTGCAACTGTTCAGGCAGTGTAAACAAACTTCAGTCACTGATCAGTAGCCAAATTGTTAAATATAAGCAGTGGAGTGACTGGGATCCACCTTCCAGCACACTAAGCATGTGGCTGGCCAGCTCAGTGATTTGGTATTGCTTGTTGCCTAACCTGCCACTGATCCACTGGAATTGACTTGCAGATCCTGCTTGGTATCTGCTCCATTAGCCCAGCAGTCCCAGCTAGCCAGATTTCTCTGCTATTACTGTTTTTAAACCCAGACCAAGACCGTTATGGAGCCTTACCCAAACAGCATGGCAGACACAATATATTAAGAATCAGTGGTTCAGCCAAAGCTCTAGAAGCAAACAGCAAACACCCAGTAGCAGAAAGAACTGAAGAGTTCTGCTGAACTGAAGAGAGAAGGAACCTATTTCTCAGGTTTCCTTCAGGGAAAAGAATAAATGTAACCTCATTCTGAATCCACTCTTGATTTAAAAAGAAGCAATTAAATCAATTTAAAAGCTACAACTTCTAAATAAGTATTTATAGAGGCATTAAAATCTTAGATGTGGGAAAAAGGCAACTCCTATCCTCACATGCAAATTTCACTAGAAGACATCTTCCTACATAAAAAAGATTGGATTTTTCAGGTTCAGTCACACATAACCAACCAATTTATTGTGTGGGCCAACATATGAGAGGCCACAGATGTGGAAATGAAGCCATATCTAGTTCATTCTCTGATGATACAGAAATCCAGAGGCTGCCATTCTGTAAGGAGCAATATTTAAACAGAATTAAGTTTCAGGAGTTTATAAACAGATGACAAGAAGAAGAAAAGAAGATTTTGTGATTATTCATATTCACTTATCCATTTCATTCACATTTTTCTTTGGCTTTGGATGGATTTTGGTTCACATGCCCATATTCTGCCAGAGTAAGAATGAGTTTCTGCTTTATTCTTGCATGCTTGTGCTCTTATTGATGGAGGAGAACAAAAAAAGGTAACTTTTTTTAGTCAGTGCTCTATAGCAAGTCATTATTGAAATGCTTGATTTTTCCCAAAAGAATCACATGTATTGCCTGGATAGATAGCTCATTTAGCATTTTCAGAGGAAAAATTTGCCAGGTTTTGTAGAAGATGAAAATACTGCAAAAGAAGGTGATTGCAAAGGCCATTATCAGTCAAAACTCATCAAGGCAGCTCTCCTTGAGCTTACTCAGAACAATGTGCTTGAGAAACCAAAAGTAAATTCAATGAAGTCTGCCCTCTGGACCCATTCTCTTCTAGACTATGAAGCACTAAACTGTAAAAGCATTTAATTGGCACTTGTGACACATTACATTTGACTGTGATCCTTTGTTAGCTCTGGTGACTTCATGACATGCTTCATATTGCCGCTCAGACCTCTCTTCTGTTGGGTGTACAAGCTTCCTTCTCTCAGACAGGCTTCTTTTGTTGACAGGAGCCACTCCTCTGTTGGCTGGATCAATGGGAATCCAGCTGCAGTGCTTTGCTACGAACAGTGCCAGCACAGACTTTCTGGTGCTTCAGGCAGTCACATAATCTGTGTTATCAAGGAACAAACTTCACCCACAATTCAAATACTTGAGAGCAACTGCATGTCCCCAAGCCATTGCTGAAACTGCTTAGTCTATACAGTATTGGAACCCGCTGCTCAGTGTGTAAGAGGAGTGCATGCAGGTTCTATGAGAAGACACTTGGGGTGACACAGGAAACTAGCTAAAACACCTGCAGCCCCCCTGTCCTGGATCTTCACCGTAACTGGAAGCCTTGCCATGGTCTTCAGTGAGAACCACACATCTCTTTTGGTGGGGACTCTCAAAACTGCCCAGCCAGCGCAGACATCTTGCCATCTGCACACAGCACTAAACGCTCTCTGCCACTCTACACACCTCAGGTTTTTAGGTGTGCTAAGGAAATACATGGCCACAGATGACATCCTGGAAGCTGTAGAAGAACTCCTGGGAGTCTCCAAACTGCTCTTTTGAATCCCTTCTTTTTGCTATGCCCCCAAATTACAATGTGCTTCCCCCCCGCCAGCAAAGGTGCTTTGTGTGCTGCTCATCAAAGACATGCCCACAGCAGACAGTTTGTCTGCTTGGGAGTAACAGCAGGTACTGTTTCTGCTGAAAGACTCGAACAAAATATCTCTGCAGTGGTGCCAATATCTGTTGGACCATAAAGCGGAAAACTGATAGCTCAGGGCAGGGGAGTGGAGCTCTAATAATGCAGATGCAGATTCTTTCACACAATAAATGTATTCCCATTTCCTTGGTGCACTCTGCCACAAAAATGTTGTTACCTGGCACGATGATAGCAATTCAAGCATTTCATTATTTTACTTATGAGTCATTAGGTTCTCCACCCCACTGCTTTCTGTGTGCTGGAAAGATGTCATGCTGGGGGAAAAGCTACTTCTTTCATCTCAGAACAATGATACTCATCAACAAGAAAACAAAATTAAGATTTGTTATCCACAGAACATGAGGTAGATGAGGATGGAGAGTATTAGACAAAAAGTTCAAATAGCAGTTCAGCTGTTCAGCCTGACACAATTCAAAAGCACCTGACCATCAGAAATCAAGAATTCAGTTCTTTCTTGAATGTTATGTCCCCAGAAGGCATCTAGGTTTCAATACCCTCTACAAAAAGATGGATTCATTTTGAGCATTTAGGCCCAGGAGCTTGGTGCAGAAATGAGAAACTGAAAAGCCATTATAATCCTCATGCCAAAAGGCTGGGCTAAATTGAAAGACAACTTAGAACTGATCCTTTTATAGCGCCTTCTACATGTCTGAGGAAGAATAGCCACCCTCTTGCACAAATAATACAGCTATTATTACACCTTTTGCATTTATCTTCTGGTGTTTTACAGCTCAGAAAAGGAAAAAAAAAAAAGACAGCTACAAACAGGAGCCAGAAATAGCTGAACTACAGGAGACTGAAATCCCAGCAACATGTAAATACCTAGACTTTTTTTTCTCCAATGCTTTCCTTTGTTTTAACCTGACTTCTGTCATAGCCTTGGCAGAAGAAAAAGATCATTACTGGAAGCTGTCATGGGGGACTGAATGCCTCTAAAAATGAATACACACTGGTAGAAACACAAATGATGCCTGTTTGTAGAGAATTAATGGAACAAAGGCCATTCATTTCTCTACTTTGCCATCAAATAGGCAAATGACAGGCACTTTCGTCCTCATGTGAATGTAAAACAGTAACACAGGTAAAAATCTCTTTCTGGAAATTATTGTCTCTCAGAATTTTCACAGTTAGATAATAAGCCAAACTAAAGTGCAGAAAAATGGGATCTTGTCAAAATAAGCACATGATCCCCAGCGTTACCAGTAGCAAGCATGGATGACACAGTCTCTAATGTTAGAGCAATGAAAATGGAATGTGGACAAATGCAGGCCATTTTCTTCCAGAGCTTCAGAAAGGGTGGGAAAGACTCCCGGCCTTCTTATTCCTCAAAAGTGAAGTTGACTTTAAGGGTCTGAGGAGGATATGCAAAAAAATCAGGTCCCAACCTAAGTAATGACTAGGAACGGCCACAGGCCTAGGTGCAATTTCTGCAGCAGTGCCCTAGGCACACGCCAGGTGTGTCAGTTGGGGTCCCAGGCAGTTTCACGAGCCTTCAAGAGCCTGCTGAGGTGACCACCTAATCTATGTTCTTTAAAATCCGTATTTTACCTGTATCAAGCAGGCTTACTGTGCCAGTGAGTACAATATCCATGCACCAAATACACCGAACACAGTGTTAAGTGACACTGTTATCCTGATTAGTTCTGTATTTTGGGCTGAGCTGGAAACAGGAAAGGATCCATGCAACAACACTTTGTAGACAGAAGGGAGAAAGAGAAACTATCCATCCTGAAATCATGATAGACAGGCAATATAGCACAGCCATCTATTTAAAGAAGAGCAGATTTTTCCACTCTTCTGACATTATGCACCAGCCAGTGTAGCCTCTGTCGCTGATGAAAAAAATTAGAAGCACACACGTGTATATATATATAGCCATTTAAGTGTGTGTATCTGTAGAACACAACAATTTGGTAATTATACAGTGGGAAAAACTATGTAACAAAATATATCTTCACTCCAGAAAAGTCTGCAAAAAGGTCTGCGAAGTACAATATGGGAAAAGATCAGGTGTGTAAGTTTCAAAGCCCTATATAATGACAGATGTTCCCATTTATCACATTTTTGTATTTTTATGTTATTATTTCACCTATTAAATCTCCAAACCCTACCAAACAATGCAGCATATGACCATCCAGAAGGTAATTTTTCCTTTACATTAAAAATATTTTTAGAATTGGTAAACCTGAATCCACAATCTATTTCTTCACCTATCACAGATTTATAAGAGCAAGTAACATCAAAATAGTAAGCAACAGTACTTAATGATAATATTTGAAACAAATATGTTTTATTTGTGAAGAAGCTGTATGAAATCATCTGTATGAAGAAGCTATCCTCAATACGGTTCTGGCAAAATATTCTTAACCCAATGCATTCACTGCCTCAGTTCAAGATGAACTATAGAATCATAGAATCATAGAATCATATAATGGCTTGGATTGGAAGGGACCATCAAAGGCCATCTAGTCCAACCCCACTGCGGTGAGCAGGGACCCCTTCAACTAGATCAGGTTGCTCAGAGCTCCATCCAGCCCGGCCTTGAATGTTTCCAGGGATGGGGCTTCTACCACCTCTGGGCAACCTGTTCCAGTGTTTCACCACCCTTATTGTAAAAATTTTTTTCCTTATATCTAGTCTAAATCTGCCTTCTTTTAGTTTAGTGCCATTTCCCCTAGTCCTATCATTAGCTTTGGAAATTCAGCTGAGTTTTGTTGGCTACAACTCTACTGCAACACTGAGTTCAAAAATAAACAAGCTGTACCAAGCCATTGCACTTGATTAAGTCATCTTTTTAAATGTTTTTTAGTATCAGTGGTTTTCAGCCTGTGTCCATAGTATACTGCGGTTCATAGACTGACCACTTTTGTTACAAGTACTTTTCACAGTCTGTGAAAGGTAACTAAGGAAACTAAGCTTGTTGTCAGTTGACTTGAATTCACCCTGCAGGAAAAAGTCTTAGGAATCAATAAATCAGAAAAGTTTAAAACTACCTCTTGTAGTATTTGCTAGCAGATCTGTAATACTATCACAAATAGTAGACATTAAGATAAGCATCTCTGGGATGCAGCTCCTTTTAACTAACAACCTGTAAAATTGAAAAATGTGATGGACAAAGATGGGGAGTTTGGGGAGAAGAAACAAAAGTGCTTTTTCCAATTCTGAACAATTTTTTTTATAGCTTTCTTAGAAATGACCAGCTTTTTTATCATTGGATCTAATCCTGCTATTAGATGTATAATATGATTAATTCTGTTATTCCACCAAATATATGAAATAATTTAATGGTCTTTAATAAAAACATCAACAATAATAGTAATAATAATAGTAATAATAATATTAATACTCATACAATTAGGATCAGAGTTGTTTTTTCAACAGCAGTCTGAAACTGCTGTAAAATTATTCCAGGTCTATTTTGAAATTACAGAAAGCAAAAGTAGACCTCTTTTATCTTGATTCTTTGGAGAAATTAGTCAATAGGTCTTATACACCCACGTGTATAAGAAACCAGTCGGTGTTTAACACATCCCAGACACACATCTCCTCAATTTCTTGGGCTAGTAAGACTGTTCTTGACTCTTTAATAGGTACCTTTCAACTAAATGTTGTTATTAATTGTAGCATCATTCTTTTTTTCAGGTTTTTGCAATAATACTTACACTATCTTTGAGAGACAGTGGCTACAATTTTTGCCTTTGATGGGAGAACTTACACAGTTGCACTCTTTCAGCAGTTAGCTAAAAGGGAGTGTTCTGGTTATGGACATTTTCAATGTCTAACCTTTCAATATGCAAATGACGTAAGCTTTGTAGAGGCTGTCATTTTTCACAGAGAAGGACTCCTGTTGTCCTGTGCTGCAGCTGAAACATTTAAAGCAAGACCCCACATTGCACACTTTGCTGTGGCTTGTATTGTAGGCCAAAAAAAAAAAAAAAAAAAAAAATAAAAGCATGTGAAAAGAGTAAACGCCTGTGAGAATGGAAGGGAGGCAGTGATTCTGCATGGACAGGGAAACTGCCTTATTTTCACTTTCCTGGTTCTTGTGAAGCTGGGATCCCTAGGCTGGGGAGAGGAAAGGATAGCAGAAAAGAAGGGTCATTCCACATGTTTAAGTAAATGAGATTGCCCAGACTGCAAGCATCTCATCCATGAATGTGATTTCAGGGAAGCAATACTCATTACATCAGGTGAGGATTTGGCTATGATGTTGATGGGGCCCACTTTTTGGAAACACTGCATAGCATCTTACTGCCTAGCCACATATTTAATAAAAAACATATTAGTTATTTAAAAAAAATCCTGATCTGCTGCTTTACAGCAACATGCAGATTCTGCCATTAGTACTGGAGATAGAAGCCTTGGATAATCCTTGATCACCCGTCTGAGAAAGCAAAGACTGATTTTTTGTTCTTCCTTGCCAGAGTTAACAAGCGGAACATTGGTGGAATTCACACAAGCAGAAGACAAAAATTAAACTGAGAGAGAACCAAGTATGAAGACTATGATAACAGCAAGAACAAGTGAAAGGGATACAGAAAACAGAAAAAGCCAAAAATGAAAATGGAATATTTCCCTTTCAGCAGAAAGAGAGAGAGAAATCCAAGATTTTTTTGACCAGAATAACAGGAAGGAGATTTTGTTTTCATTAGCAGAAGTCCCAGTAAGTTTCATAGATCATTGTTGTTTGGGCCACAGGCCTTTCAGAGCATGAGGGCTCATGCTACGCTACCCAGTGCTGCAACTTGGCTGGCGTTTGTCTAGAAGCAAAAGTGTGAATGTGTGAGGGGAGAAAGCGCTGCACTAAGAGGCAGCTGCTTGAGGGAACAAGCAAGGGAGAACACCGAGCTAGAGATATGGCAGGCAGTGATGGGGACATGTCAGGAAAGGTCACAGTCCACAACCAAGTGAAGTCATCAGGTGAGAGAAGATAAAAGATGTGTGGTGACAGAACAAAACAGATTAATTGGCAATCACAGAAATGGAGAAGTCCATGCATTTACCAAACTACAGTATGATTTTGATGAGCACCATATAAGGCTGGTTCTTCATCAGGATGTTGTGTAATGAAATGAATGAAATACGACAGAAATTTTCTTCATGTGAATTTCCAACAATCCACTGATAGTACTGTGGTCTGGAATAATCCCTCTGGAGCAGGAGCCCCTTGGACAGCAGACGGCGGTGGCAGCCGCTTGTTTACGTGACCCCTCAGATGACTGAGAAATGAATGCTGCAGAAATTAGACTAAATCCATGTTAGAAGCAAGGGCATTCAATGTAACTATCACATTTTTGCCTGAAACCACCCACCTTAACTCAAACTTGCTAGAAATTTTAGTAGCGTTTATTAGGACAGAAAGAAATTGAGGGAGGGAAAAATCTACTGCTACTCATTTCAGTTCCTGCCAACATGTGACAGCAATTTTCCTTCTTTCTTAAGAACCAGCCACTTCCTTCTGCTTGTGCAGCCTTCTTATACAAGACAAAAAGGCAAAACCCAACACCTTTCAAACCTGCAAAAAGTGAAGAGAGATAGGACAGGCGCAAAAGCTTCAGCCCTTTCAAGCTAACTAAGAA
>JAVKLA010000074.1:46751549-46762533 GCA_034782735.1 Sagittarius serpentarius
AGGGCAGGCTGTCCCCCTGCAGCCCATGGAGGGGAGCGGGGGAGCAGATGCCCACCTGCAGCCCGGGGAGGAACCCATGCTGGAGCAGGTGGGAGCCCCCCGAAGATGGCCATGACTCCGTGGGTAAGCATGCAGTCGAGCAGTCAGTGCCTGAAGGCCTGCACCCTGCAGAAAGGACCCACGCTGGAGCAGTTCGTGAAGGACTGCAGCCCATGGGAAGGACCCACGCTGGAGCAGTTCAAGGAGAACTGCCTCCCATGGGAGGGACCCCAGGCGGGAGCAGGGGCAGAGTGAGGAGTCCTGCCCCTGAGGAGGAAGGGGCAGCAGAGACAAGGTGTGAGGGACTGACCCCAACCCCCATTCCCCATCCCCCTGCGCTGCTGTAGGGAGGAGGTGGAGAAAATCAGGAGTGGAGTTGAGCCAGGAAAAGAAGGAGGGGTGGGGAGAAGGTGTTTTAAGATTGGTTTTAATTCTCATTATCCTTATTTTGATTGGTAGTAAATTAAATTGATTTTGTTTTTTCCCCAACTGAGTCTGTCTTTTGCCTGTGACCATAATTGGTGAGTGATCCCTCCTTGTCCTTGTGTCGATCCCTGAGCGTTTCTTTATATTTTCTCCTCATCATCTCACCGGGGAGGGCAGGAGTGAGTGAGCGGCTTCATGGTGCTTTGTTGCTGGCTGGGCTTAAACCACAACAACTTGGAAAACTTTGGTATATCCAGATTAAAAGCTAAAACATTCTTTTCGTATGGTGCTTTTGAATGACTTCCGCTACTGCAGCTAACTATACAAAACAGTTCAAAAACTGAGAATACGTTCCTCAAAAACACCCCAAGGAAACAGCATAAAGTGAGAAAATAAGCTTTGAATTTGTATACCTCTTCCAAACAAGTTAGAAGAACTCAACTCAAGAAAATGAAAACAGATCATTAAACTGAAGACCCTAAAATGATACAAGTATGGAGGAGGAGAGAGAGTGAGCACATGAGAGATATCTGAGGGGACAAGTCATGAGGAAAGGCATTACGGTAGGGCTTCTCTCCTTACTTGGCACAAGCCACTGATGCACATGTCCAGGGATTCAGTGTAGCACCGGGTCCCATCCAGAACCTTTGGTGCCAGCTCCACAACCAGAGCCGCTCCTCTGGCCTGGCACTTCAGCGAGCATGGGTTGTCAGGGTCATTAGAGATGGGAAGCCACTCGTAAAACTGTCCCTGGTACTTGACGTCATTGTGAGCAGAGCACTGCTGGGCACGAAAATCACCTGCTTCTGGTGGGCAGTCCTGCAGAAAAGAAAGAGGAAAAGGTCAGCGGGTCTATTTGGGACAGCCAGTCGCAGTATCATGCAGCTGGCTGTGCTCCACAGCTGCCAGATGTAGAGAGTTTTTCTGTTTAGACAAAGAAGACTGATTGAAATAGCTACAGCTACACATAATTCAACTGGATAATTATAGCTTGCTTTCTTCTTTCCGCAGAAGTATTGAAAGAACATCAAGACCATGTGTAAATATGCTTGGGACATAAGAAATGCACTGTACGTGTCTTAGCCACAGCCCTGAAATGCTCTTGCTGAATCTCTTTCCACTTGTGCACATATGTGGAGAAGTGTGTGTGCACAGCCACTCTCTTCCAGCCAAATTTTCCTCTTTGTTTGAAGAGAAAGAAAAAAGAATTATGTGATTTAATTGTTTGATTATTTAAGCTCTCCTCACTAGCTTTTTTTCACCTCAGTGACCTAAATCAGTTGGTAAGGCAAGAAGAAACAGAAAAATGTGATGCGTATTTGCATTTCTTTAGCCTAAGAACTCACATAATTAGTGACTTAGTATTATTTTACTGGGAAGACCTTTAAAAAGTCCCTCTGTTAATTCTTTAGGAGGCTTGTGAGACACACAAACCCTGCTTTGAACCCAGTACACCTGATATAAAAAAACAAAGACCACTCATACTTAAAGTCTCTTGTTGATGAGAACGTGAGGCTTTTCTTACTCACATATGCTTTCTTGCCATCGTGTAGCACTGAAAACCATGAGTCAAGTTCTCAAGAGAGCAAGGAGGGCTTCAAAATCATGAGACTTCAGGCAAAATAAACATGAGTTCTTTTTATTTCCTTTCCAATTTTTGATCCTTGAAGAATGATATTTCAAGTTTTCCTGTGCAAGCAACCACAAAGGCTAGAGATTCATTGGCTTTTTTTAGAAGAAACCTGAATTTCTGACATAATTATGGGAATACAGGAGCTAAGCTTTAGGAAAAACATTAAACATCATGAGAATTGTGACAAAAAAGCAAATGCTAGCAATATGGCTGCCTCAGATTATTAAACTCCCATAGTCCTCCACCTTGCTGCTGTAAAGAAATCTGGTCCTCAATGACACCTGGTCATATACCAGGTGAAATGAATACCTGTTAAACCCGTTGCTTGAGGACTGTAACATTTTTTTACAGAGAATCATAAATGTTGATTATGGACTTGATAGGGAAGGATTTTTATGTATATCATAACTAGACTATATCTTAAGATGCCTGTATTCTCTGTTTGTCCTGTAACTACTTCATCCTATAGAAATTCAAGTATCAATAATGACAACCTTATTCACAGACTTCTTATCCTCCCAGGCAGGAAAATCTTGCTGCTATTGAGGCAAAATATCTCTTCTGAATTTTAAATAATCACCGTGTTTTTCAGACCTTTTTCTGCACCTCCATTCGCTAATACTTTTCTGCTTCTTTTAAACAGGGCAGATTATTACAGCTTTCAATGCAAATGGCATGGGGGCTGCATGTCACTTTGTGGATCATTGTTTAGTATTAAGGTCTAAAATAAAACCTGTCTTAAAAATCAAGCTTTCAGATATCCCCTTGAAGCAAATTGGCAGAATCTTGGCTATAAATTTGTCATTTATATACCCTGGGCTCAAACCCAGGCCCAGTCTGGCCTCTCATTCACTGTATAGTGGCAACATGGTTATACCCATTTTGCTAGAATGTTGAATGATGTAGGATCACACCACTCCAAGCATTTCTTCTAGTGAACTATACTCACATACAGGCCATAGCCTTAAGCCACAGATCTTCAGCTAATTTGCTTTGTACTGTGAGAGCAAATTTTCAGTTAATTTGCTTTGTATTTGAGTGTGATGCTGCCCAAAAGTAATTGGTCAAGCTCCAGTCAAAAGTTCTGCTGTCTAAGTACAAGGGAATAGTGTTCCAGGTACAAAAGGTTAAATGGATTAAGGTGTAAGAGAAAAAAAGGATTTTGGTTAAATCTTGCTATAGAAAAAATATGTATCAAAGAGCAATAATTGAGAGCTCATTCATCCTTTTTGAAAGTGGAGGTTGAAAGTCCAAGCTCATAACTGGAGTTTTACTGCTGGAGGACTTAGCAGACAGATTTTCTATTCATATGTTATGGAAGATTAAAAAAAAGAAGTAAAATGTTGGAAGTATTTCAGTTCGATTTTAAAATCTCCAGAAAAACTTAGAGGCAATCAGGCTGTTTTTGTGATCTGGGCAAACTATTGATACAGAACAAAGTCTGGACAGCAGCACAGAGTGAAGAGAGCAGAAAAATATGTGGGAAATTCATTATTCCTCTATAGCTATGCAATTAGAGAAAAAGTAGTCTTTATGTTCTGCATTTAAAGACAGGATGAACAAGACAGTTACAGCTTGACCAAAGATCTGGTTTAGCTCTATTTTCAGACAGAGAAGAGACAGGGAAAGAGGAACACTGTGGCCTTATTTCCTGCCACAAAACCTTCTGGTGAATACTTGTCTCTGAATTTTTCTGTTCATAAATGAATACAATCAGGTCTATTGGCTTGGCTTAGGCTTGTTGCAGAGATCCAAGCCAGCTCTCTTGTTTGGTTCAAGCTTGGCTCTACCTTCGAAACTCCCTGGCTTGCAATAGCTTTATTTTTACAAAGACAGAAAGGCCCAGTAAAGCACACGACATACAGAGTTCATAATCCTGCTTTGTACAGTATTCAATACTATGTTTGTTGTGTTGGATTTTATTTTTAAATCAAAGAAATAAAAACTGTAAAGTCAACACAAAAAGCTTTCAGGACACGGCAGGTGACCAGGACCAATGTTAAATACTTCCAGTCTCTGATATCATGATCAAAATAAAACAATGGATTTAAATAGTAAAGCCTGTGTTTCAAAGAGGTTTCATGTGAAACTTGAAGCCATTAAAAGAATACATTCAAGCAGTCAGAAATGCAGACATGCATACTTATCTTGGCACACAGATACTAAAAAGGGTCACAGTCTGGCCCACCAATTTTCTCCCACTGAAATCCTGAATCCTAAATCTACCTGAAGGCCTTGAAGACCCCTTTCCCTTAGGAGGGAACTTTCCTTCCAGTTAAGAAAGCACGTGTACTTGCACCTACACACGTAACACGTGCATAACCTGTGTAATGTTTATTTATACCAAATAGTGGTTCGAATATTACCCATCATTAGACACAGGTCACTGAGACTGAAAAAGTAGGAACTGTACAGAACTTGGCACTGCTTATTAATCTCTTGTTCATGTTTTTTTTTGTCTTCTAAACTTACTATTTATTGTTTGTATTATATGTCAGCGGGGCTCAGAGCATTTTTGTGCTGGGCTTTGTGCAATCATATAATGAAAGACAGATAAAAGCGTACAGCCTATAAATGAGTATTCTGGTTGCTGAAATAACAGATAAGGCAAAGCCACTGTTTTGTTGTATTTTTGTTCAAGAAATAAATTGTAATTTTCTTCTAAACACTTTGCATACCTTTAGATAAGAGTGTTTGCTGTTTTGAGGCAGTGTTCCTGTGCCTCATTTCTGCAGTGCTGGCTCCTGGACAGGAGAAACTGTAGACTCTGACTCCACAAAGTCTTCTCCCCTTTTAAAAAAATCAGCCTGCTTTCAGTGTGTGCATGGGGGCTTTGTGGAAGGGGATTCTCTACAGCTGCCAGCTAGCACAGCTTACGTTTTACTCCATCTAAGGGTCTGATGCTGGAAGCTATCTAACAGTATGCAGTTTGTCTACCTGCAGAACAGATTGAAAGATAAAGGTGCCCACACTTTGAGAGAGCCAGAAATCACAGGCCAAGTCAGCGTAGCAGTGAACCCAAGGTAGCATATCTTTGCATGGGTTATGTAGTTCTGCGAGGTATTTTGCTAACCACATCCGCACGGCCTGTGTTTGGCTTGGAGCATGCAGCAGCACTGGTATCTGAACGCAAAAGCACTACAGTCCTGCTTCAGGTTACTCCAGCTTTGGTGCTATATTCAAATTGTACCAGTTTTGTTTTCTTTTGGAAATTGTCTGTGGGCCCCTGAAGACATGAGGAACCACTGCCATTGCACTCCTTGAAGAACCAGAAAGAACTAATAAAGTTGAAAGTCTTGTCTAAGTCCATTTATCTTCAAGCTTCCTATTCATTAAGACTTTTTATGGAAGAAAATTTCCAGTGAATAGGAAACAACTGTTCCATCTCTAACTCTGTGAGTCCTAGATGGCTATTTCCTGACCTTGAGCTTGTGAAGGCTCATGAGATATTTCTGAAACACTGAGCCTGTGCTGGATACCTATAATCTCCATTCATCCTATCAGGTCAGGATTTCCTCCACTGCAATGAAAATATATATCATTTTAAAGATGATCAGAAACCTCTTTGATGTATGAAACCCATTTTAAAACAAACACAGGAGTTTCATCTTCACCTCTTAGGCACCTAATGCTGGCCATATTATTATGGCTTCATTCACTTCCTCACATCCCAATTTTTTTTTTAACTCGACCTCCTATTTGACCTTATTGTAATTCATAAGGTCCATGGAGATTTGCCATGTTTGAATCCCTTTCAAAACAATTTCTATTAATCAACAAACCAGTGGAAAAGATAAGATGAATCCCAGATGTCCCTTGATGGTGATAGGTAGATCAGATTTCATGGGACAAAAGACGGTTAGGCTTTTTAAAGTTTACTTAGTGGGTGAAATGTGGAAGATCCTATCTAAGCTGCAATAGGTGGAAACAGTCAAGGAACCTTAAAACAGTTTACAATATATATGCTTGTATATTTGCAGAGGCCAAGAATGATTTACTATACCTGGAGCTTTTCCTCTGTGCAAAAAATGACTAACAACTGGACTACTCTGTGCAGTATCTGACAGAACAGCGTATTGAACCAGTTCCATGAAGTACACACGGTGTTTTCAGCGGCACCGATTTCCCTACTGAGAAAGAAAGCATGAGGTCCCCAAGTAGAGGCTTCCCAAGACTAAATGAGAACTTTAGATTAAAGTACAGAGACTTAAGAGATCTAGGGATTTAACAGAAACCCCACTCCACCTTGAAGCCTTGTTGAGTGCCCTGCTTGAATTAAATTTCTTGCAGCCAGATTTTTCACTAGTCTACTCCAGTGAACTTCTAAATATGTTAGCAGCATGCTTAGCTGCTTAGATCGAGAGGGGCTCATACTATAGTTTTCTCTGACAACCCCAAGACACTGCAGTATCTGACAGACAGAAGCATGAGAGAAATAATATGAACAAATCGGGGAATATCAGCAGATGCTTCTACTCAATATTAAATAAACATGGAGTGGAGATGAGGGCTAAAACTGTCAGTGAAGTATAAATCTAAACCTCGAAGAATATTTGTCATTAAAAATATTTATAAAATCAATTTTTGACCAAAAAATGCTTTTTTTTAATGTTCCTATTTTTGGCAAATAATTCAATATGCAGCTTTTCATGCCATTTCAAAATTTTTGTTTGTTCATACCTTTTAAATATTAAAATGAAGTGTTTAAATCAGATACAGTGACTTGTATTTCAGCTTGAAAAAACTTCCAAATGTTTCAGTTAAAACTAATACAAGTATATAATATTAGAATACACTTTCCTAAAAGCACCATGGCTGCCACACCAGCAGATGAAAAAGAGATATACAAATAAAAAAAAAATATCAGAAATATTGAATTTAAATCTATGAATCATCCAGAGTCCTGAAAAGTCCTGAACGGAGTCCTGAAATGCCACTGTAATGGAAGGGATCCAGGTTGTTTGTGTTTGGTCTACAAAGATTCCTGATGCATTTACACAGAATGGCAGCATTGCGGGGAGTTGTTCTATTTTTTAATAGTCAAAGATTCACAGGTCTGCTTGCTGAGAAGACAGCAAATCCAGAAGTCAAAGCTGCTACCATTAGCAACACTCTAAAAGCACTTATTTCCAAGTACAAAGAAGTAATTCTTAGATAACACACTGAGGTTTTAAAATGCACTCATTCAGAAACAAGATGGTAGTTATTAAAATCCAGCATTTTGAAGAACAGAATGTAGTCACAATAAATAATCTGAGTTTGGAAGAATTTCCACTTGAAAAGTAAACCGACATTAAGTAAATCTGGTGTTAGTAAGGAGGTAAGTGTAGTACTTTTTTTTAATTATTATTATTTTTATTTTACTGCAAAATGCAAACTGGGAGATTTGATCGCAAAAGGCTTTACATGGCATTTCTAGCCACCAGAGGGTAGAAAAATTAAATCCTGCTAATCATTTTTGTAGCTCTGAAAAATTTCTGCCTGGTGATGATGCTTCTCATACACACAAGCCAATGCTTCTGAGAGTCATGCACTTATATGGAAGTTTAGATTTCACACTTTCCAACAGGCTGGGCTTTGGTGCATGGAAAGAAGACGGTGTCATTTTGTCGAAAGTAAGATGGGCAATACCGGTGCTAGTGTGTACAAAATGCAGCATGAGCTGATAAGAAACAGGGATGGAAATAACTTGTCTGAATGCAAGCCAGAAAATGGGGGATGTCATTACAGTTGGTATTTCAGCCAAGTGAAGAAAGTAAGGTATATATAAAAAAGAGCTGCAGGTGGTGTTTACAAGTTTTGGTGGTCTGATTAATGGGATCTACCATCTACAAATTTTATCTTAGGCTTAACGGAACTGCTCTAAACCTTGTTGAAAGAGCTAGTAACATTGTGCAGCTTCCAGCATTGTCTATTTCATGTCAAACAGCAAAATCTCAAGAGCAGCTTTATATGTAGTGTTCATCATCATGCTGGCAGGTATAAGCAATTAAATATGAAAAGGAAAGTCCTTTGAGAATAAAGTGCCATTCTCATGCCTCATTTTTTTTTTCTGGTCTGATTCAGAAAGCAGTGCAATAAAAGGAAAAATATCAGGGAAAATAGAAATGTTTTCAATCAAAAAAAGGGGTTTGATAATTGAGGACAATGAAGAGAGAAGGCATGAAAACAGTACACATTCCAACAAACATCCTTCAGATAGATTTTCATGTGAACAGGGGAAGAGAAAACAAAAAACAGCTAGTGGCAGAAGGACTGAAAAAGAGAAAGGGCAAATGAGGTGGCATGATAGCGTGGTAAAAAAGCTGGAGAGAACCTGGCAGCTAAGAATGTGCCTGAAAGAAGGAACAGAGAGTGTGCTAGCTTGAAAAAAAGAAAAAAAAAACTATTAAAAAAATCCAACTTGCAGTTTGAAAATATTTTTGTTTATTTTGCATAGTGTTTAGTACAACAACTTAGATAGATGCATAAACATATTTTCTTTGCATTCAGAGTAATTTTCTAAAGAAAAACAAATGACTTTCTCTCTCCATACCATGATTATATTCTAAAATGGCTGGAAACATACTTGAAGTCAATATGAACAGTTAGAAGAAAAAAAGCAGATGCAGTTCAACCCTAAATCATCCTCAGATTCCCTCTTTCCTTCTTTTACTCTGTACACGTGTGGCTTCATACCCATAATCTTTCTAGCTTCTGATCAACACCAGGCAATGCAAGTGGTGAACATACTGGACTGGATTTGTTCTTTTAAGGACAGCTCAGAAGCTTAAAGACAGCAGTATCAGTATCTCTTATAGTCTATACCACGCAAAATGGTTCAGCATCTGTAGAATAATACAGATCACTGAAAAAACAGACACATCACTCTCTCCCCTTGTCTCTTTTTGCCTTTATCTCATTCTTTTTTTTTCCCCTGTAATTTAATTTCAAGATGAATTAAAACCAGCTGTAGCAAAATCTTGCAAATGATAGTGCCTATGAAAACGTGTTCATTGCCAGACACCAAGAAGAAATTCTCCAATTTCACCTTTGAAATAAAGAGTTTGCTTTTAGTATATGTGGCTACCCATCCTTTCCTGTAAGAGGACAGGTATATAAACAAAAAAATGTCAGTTCAGAAAAAGACAGTTCGCAGAAAATAAAAAGACTGGTTATTTTGTGAACAATAACATCAGTCCTCAAGTTATGCACAAGCTAATGGTAGTGAAAGCTTGTATTTCAAGACTCACTGATTTCCACAAGAATCAAACAGGAATTTTCCACAGTGTGTGACAGCTAGCTTCGTTGGCAGGGGTGGAATGGGGGGATTTGCTCTCATTTTCCTTTAAAGCAACAGATTTTCATCTAACAGATGACACTGTAGGTCTCATTGAGCCTGGAAGTTCCATCCTCCTGATTTTCAGTGTCTCTGTGGATGAAATCTTAAAAGGCAAAGTCTGAGTTAACAAAAATACACACAATATTGTGTGCCTTTTCCAGTGCAGAATTCCATGACAAGCCATGGGGTTAATGAATTGTTTCCAAGACCCAATTTGTGTATATGTATCTTTGGATTTTGGAGACAAAGTCAGTAGACTTCATTAAAGAGAAAGTATATGATTTTTTTTTTTACTGTTCTGACAGACAAACAGTATTTCAGTGGTACAACTACACAATTCAGTAACAGAATGGATTTCAGCACAGAGATACACGTCTGGGGTTCCCAAACTGCTTTAGGTTTCCACTAGTGCTGCACAAGGTGTTACAAAGTGGCACCTAGCCCCAGAAACAAGGGGCTGAGGACCACCATGGCTGTGGCAGGATCCTACCACAAGTTTTGATGCTGATTATGGTGGCGGTGCCTTTGCAATGACTGGTATTGCGGATGCTGGTGCACAGTATCTCAGATTAGTAAAGATTCTAAGTGGAAGGGCATAACATCTGAATCAAAGACTCAACATACTTTAAAAATAGAAAATACTTTCCCCTGACATGAATGAATGTGAAATGAATACAGCCAAGTACTTTCCTTGTGACATAAAGCCATATTTGGGGGGCCTGGTCAAAGAATGATGCAGTCAGAAGCTTGAGAAAAGTTCAATTTATTGCTAGTTTTGCAAGTGTACCAAAACCAAACAAATGAAAACTCATTTAATCCTATTAAGGAAAAGAGCAATGTAGCACAATCCATTCTTTACCCTCTCTGAAAAAAAGGGGTTAAAATCATAAATGCAGTCCTGAGTCTTCATAATTCAGTGGCAAAATAGTAAAGCACTTTGAAAGTTTCAGTTTGGATTATTTGGTATGAAATAATTGAGTTCTGCAGCTGCATACCTCACTGTTATGTTGGAAAGTCTGGAGCCAGTGTTGCCAAATACAAGGTATGTAAAGGAATTGCCTGACAAAACTATGCAAGGTTTTATTTTGAAGGAAAACTGTTCAGGTGCACATTTCCAAAACAGAACCTAAGCTAAAAATAACATTTAAAAATTTATTCCTTATCTTGGAAATTTCAGCTCAGTGATTCCAAAATAACAGTTGCAACACAGGTAAAACCCCACCCTCTCATCAGGGTGATCCTGGAACCGCTAATTGCAGCAGAGCAGCATGCTAGTTTGTCTCACTGCTCTTAGCATACACAAGGGCAGGTCAGAAGGGGAAGGGGACTGTCACAATGTGCATGCAATCACAAACCAAACCAAAACTGATGGGTCTAATTGTAGTCCAATTAGCCTTTAACAGTATCTTTTTTTTTTTTTCTATCAACCTTCCCATTCCCACCATGGTTGAGGTATAGCCTAACTGCCTCAGAGATGGAAATCGGACTGTTAATCAGCCAGCAGACCTATTTATTGACTACTCTGTTTGTTGTCAGTTAGTGAAGCACATGTCTAGGCTGATGAG
>JAVKLA010000074.1:46870619-46883905 GCA_034782735.1 Sagittarius serpentarius
GTAGCCTCAGTTTAGGCTTCTAGGTCTCATAAACAAATTAGCATAGTAATCCAGATATATGCTAATTCGGGCTGAACTGCACTTTATAGGGCTCTTTAGAATAGCTTACTCCAAAATCAAATTCCTAAATAACAAAGATGCACAGGCTAGTAGAGTTCTTTGTACTCACTGTCACAACTCTTAATTCTTACCCTGCTTGAGATTTAAAGCCATGTTGATACTATCTTGAATCTATTTATAAGAAATTCAACATTGACTACTTCATGGAAGGAATGTACCACAGAATTACATTTTATTATAATTCACTTAGCTGTTACTTGATTCCCCAGTCTTGAAAAGGACACTTATGTATGCTGTTCTGTGGTAAATTGTCAAGACAATCTTTGAGGCTGTTAACTTCTGAAAAAGTTATTCTAAGCCTTTTAGTGTCTTAATTATAATGACAAAAAGCAGAGTAAAAACTATATGAAAATTAAGGTGTGAAAGACTAATGGTATCCAATTGCACATTAAATTTTGAAGAATAACATATAAAATTATTTTTTTAAAACCTGGTTTATGAAGAAAATTGCATACACAGAATGGATATCCTCTCCACATTTGATATATTCTTACTCAGAAAAAAGCTGATCATTACTCATGACCCTAATCAAAAAGAATTGCATATTTCAAATTCTTGACAACACTAGCTTCCGTCTTCCAGCAGTCTCTCTTCTTTTCTCCTTCAGCTAAACTGAAGCACAGAGGATTCCTTGTTATTATTTTAGGCATAGATCATTTGTAGGAGTAATATGGGTGTACACTTAAAGAACAGGGCTGAGAATCCTGACATCAGCGTGCTGTTCTCTCTTCCTGTCCATGCAACCTTTGGTAAATCACTTATTTCACCTTGTCTCAGTATTCACCTTTAGGTAAAGTCAACAGTAGTGCAGCAGTCTCTCTCAACAGGGCACTGCAAAGCATCAAATCCTTTGTTAGTGAATACCATAGAAATGTTGGTGAAAAAATCTCCCATAAAGCATTTGGCCAAACTTGCTACACCAGGAATATGCAGAGATAGTTTTAAAAAAACCGGTCAGACTGTATCTGATTGGACATTACAATTATTTGAATCAAAACATGTAAAAGGACTTCATACTGGAGTTAACGTCTGAAACCCGATAAAACAAAAAACCAAAAAGCCCCAAATGCAGCTTATTTTGACTTACGGTTTGCATTTTTCAAATAAGCACACATACTCTGTTCTCATTTCAAAGAACTTAGAGCCAACTTTCAGAAGGTTCAAATGGAAAGCCCAAATCCTTCATACAACCTGATTTAGTACAGACATGAATGGTATTAACAAATGTAGGGGTTTTTATTGATAGAAGAAGGCCTCATAGAGAGCAGCTGACAGAGACAGATGGCTCTGCGTGCATGGTTATAAATGAATAGGACTGTACAAACAAACTACATGAGTTTATTTACTTAATGATCACAGATTTGCAGCAATGGTGAGTCATATCACTACCCACTGTTACTGATTAATTTCTGAGATATTACAATTTTCAGCAAAACACCTTAAAAAGGCAAATAATTGTTTGCTTAGACTGTGTTTGTGAATAAGCAGAAAATAACAGATGTTGCATGTGTGTATATACACAATGGCATGGCGTGCTATAGGCAGAATGCTGTGCAGAACTTTTTTATTTTTAAAAGTTTCTTTCTTTACTTCCTGATTTGCCATTGAGTCATTATCAGGAAATAAATATTTGTAAGTGAAATTATATGATCATGCAGGACCTTGCATAATAATTGACAGCATGCATCCCTTGAAATAACACTACTTGCCCTAAATAACAGAAGCATTTTAAGCAGAATTTTACATACTTAACAAACAGCAAATCCTCTTTTTTTAAATTTTAAAAGGCTTTTATTGCTTTCTGTATGTCAAACAATTCAGCAGGAACTGAGTTTGGTACCTTACAGAGTAAGTGCACACATGACATAGGTCTAGATAATCTAAGTTGCTGGAAAGAAAATCTTCAGATGCCTTTTAACATCTCTTCATTTTTAATGCATAATTTTGTAACTATCAAAGTAACAAAATCAAGTTCCTTCTGATTGTTTCTGGTAACAAGTATTTTGTAATTCACTGAAACAGTCCTTGGGCAAATGTAGGAAAGCATACAGCATTATTGAAGGACTTTAAGGATTCTGCCCAACATCTATGCCATAGATCTCACCAGATTCAGTGCATTTTGCAGCTACTGTTGTTCCAAAAAGAAAGTCACAGCAAGCAATTTAAACTTGGTTGGTTTATTGAGCATACATAGCTGTTATGAACCATTAATGACAGGTAAACACAGAGAGAATTGTGAATCCAAGGGAATTCTGAAACCATGAAATCTTTGGAAGGCCATTTTGTCTCGTTCCTGTAACTCGCTCAGAGAAAACACATCACCAGTGTGTGAATACACGTGCTTCATGGGTTTCTGAAGTGCAGGATATCCCACAAACTCTAAATACAATTATGTAATTGCTATTTCCATGCAGTGCATCACATTACATAAGAAATGGTTCATTGAATTAATCTCTTTCTTTAGTAATTTTTTAAAAATTACTCCAAAATTTATCTGTTTAATTAAAGCAATTTTGGCTTTTCAATATCCTTCTATTATTTAAAAACAGTTGTTTTATCCCTTTAAAGGACAAGTTCCCTAGAATAATGTTCAGACACTGTAGTTTCAGGGTAGCAGGATTCATGGGCTTTCATTTTTTTAGTTTTGTAAAAGTCTGTTTAATTTTCTTCAAAGAACAACAACTTTCACTAAGATAAAACTTCAGTTTTTCTTCCTGTGTGACAGATGATGTCTGATTTAATCCCAGTGAAATAAGCAAAACCAGCCCCTATGCACATCAGTAGAACTGGGGATTAAATTTCATTATAAAATAGAATTTTATTTATTGAGTTAATTATTCAGTAAACATAACATTACTGAGTATAAAATAAAAGGTCAAAGAATAGACATGTTGAGAAATTACACTCTTTGCAATAGACAAATACAATTCCGTATTTATAAGCAGCGCAAGCAAAGGCAAACTTCCTACTATCAGTAAAGCCTTTGGCCAACCATTTTACTCATACATAGCACAGAATTTATACTAATGTGTTTCCAAAATGTTTAACAAGTTTTCAGGATGACAGAGAGATACAAGACAGAGACATTTATTTATTCTCTATGGTTAGAGCAATTTAACTTTTTAGTCCAAACACAGCATTTCTTGCCTGCATCTAAAAGTATGTATGTGTAATACCCCAAAATTATTATTCCTCCTTGTTTTAATATGCTTAAATGGAAAAAGTTACGATTTCACTGTGATGCCATATTACTATAGCACATACAATGGTCCAGGCCTAAAAGAAAGCCACAATGTTTGAGAGACATCAGTATAGTTCTTCAAATGCTGGTCTCAGAATGGGTAACATTTATTGTCTTTGTTAGTAAACTTCATATAGGAAGTCACGTTGTTCCAAAAAACATGTGCTGACTGCACATGAAATTTTAAAATTATTTAGGACAGTAGAAAACAATTTTTTTTAGGTCTCAGTAACTCTACCTGATGACAGAATGCCTCTGTTTGAAAATCTTCCTCCAATATTTTGTGGGGTTTGCACAGATCATTTACAGAAACTTTTCTGCTTGACAGAAATTATCTGCAAAGAACTAGAAATCCTTTTTAATCTTTCTCCATTATTTAAAAAATATTCCACTTAACTAAACATCTAGTCTCTATTTCTAAATTTTCCAGAGTTCCTCAGGATTAATGTGAAAGAGATAGGAATGCAGATAAACACTTAAAACCCCTGTCTTTGCTATATCAAACTAGTCGCTTACCTTCTCTCAGTATTGGACAAAACCTGACCCTGGTTTATCTTGCACTAATTTTATGTCACTTTTTTGACATTTTACTTCACAGTTTATCCCACAGGAGCAAAATCACACTGGGGCCTTATGTCCGTACAAGGCTGCTTACTTCCAAACATATTTTGAGTAGGAGATGCATATTATTTTTTGTTCATTATAAGGATGAGGTCACTACTATAATTCAAACAAAAGATTTTTATTACTACTACTTATTAGCTCCAGGACTTAAATACTCTTAAGTATTCCATGATAGTATTTAACAGAAAAGCCCTGTTAGATGGAGGGAAAATGTCTCAGGTTTTATTTTTTTGGTATGTACTTCACTGTCTTGTCCACTTTGGAAATTATTTCATCAGTCAGGGCTGAAAATTAAATGTTGACACACACATCAGGTAACTGGCAAAATTAACTGAATTTCATCTCTTCCAGCACAGGCAGTCAGTCTCTTGGTGTTTTTTAAAAAGAAATCCTTTATGGGAATGGTGCCACATTTTTCCTTTTACTTTTGGATTAAAATTGCTCTGTGATCCTAGATGAACTGCTGTCCCCTCTCTCTTGCCCTTTCCTTGCTTATTCCTTCATTTCTCCCTCTTGCAATGCCTACTCTCTGCAAGTCATCATCACTAACCTTATTGCTTAAAGAGCAGGAGAAAAAGAAACATCAAGAAGGGCAAAATACCTTACATTAGAGAATCATCGTGTGCTCATTTCAAAGAAACTGGCAAAACCAAGGGTTCAGTGTGAATGTCATCGGGTTCAGTATGAATGTCATCAGATTCAGTAAAAAGGGAAGGATGAAAATTACCTGTCTGTGCTCAGTGTTTTCTCCTGCTTTAAAATAAAAAATGCCAGTGGAGTCATGAGAAGAGAGGGTTGTCTGAAGTCAAGTATGATTACCTCTGCTGCACGAGGACCATGTTGGTATCAGCAAGACATCCCCACACTGGACAGAAGGAATGGGTCTGGAGCCAAATGTGTGTGTGGACAGAAATTGCTGCTGGGAAGACACGCACTTGCAACTTTGCCACAACCTTGCGACCTAGGAGCTCAGCGACTCCTCTTAAACTATCCAGACTTTTAAATTCTGAAGTCATTATGGAAAAAAATTGAAGTGTTCCTTGGAGGAAGACTCCAGCCTCCCTCTGTGTTAAATTAGTGCTAAGGAGTGCTATCCCCATTTTTTGCACTGAAGCATAACAGAAATTTAAAGTGTCTCCACTCTGAATAGACTGACACTTCAATATTTGTAATGTTCATTCAGATGGCAGGCAACAGATGCTCAAAGTCCTTTGAGCTTCCCAGTTATAAAAGAAAAAACCTGGGCTTTACTCAGCTCCTTAAAAGAAAGCTATAGGCACTTGCCTTTAAGAATAGGTTATATAAACTGACTTGACTTGATGGGAGTTTCTCATAGCAGCCTGTCATGTAGGCAACAGTGAAGACATACCCTTTTGTCATTGTATGTGGTTAGTAACAGATATTCCAAACACATTAATTTTAAGCCTTTAGGCTAGGGGTTGGTCCCCTTGGTTGGTAAGCTCATAATTTTGGATCCCAGATAGATCTTTCATGTAGAGGGTGGGCAGTGCAGCTCTATAATTTAAGATTCTGTTTAAGGCAAGAGAATCCCATGTCCTTTGTTGGATCCAGTTTACAGTCTTTCTGTGCCTTTTGGGTATCTACAGAATAGGATATCTCACATAGGCTGAGGTGAGAATGCTTTAAATAGTGGCAAACACTTCAGATAGTGCAATTTAAATTTTAACATTCAGAGTCCTATACAATACCGAAATAGTTACAGACATAGTCTAGGAAACAACTGAGTCAATGTGCAGTGCTGGAAAAGATGCTTGGAAGATTCACATCACAGAAAGCACTGATGAGGAAACCAGCAACATCTGTATTTTCAGTAAGAAAGCAAGAAAGTAATGATATGCACGGAAGAGGTCAAGAATCTGTTGAATATTGAATATTAATTTCTTTTAGTTATACCAGCAAAGTGAATATTGCTTCAGATCCTAAATAAATACCAAAACATAAGAGACAAGTTAAAAAAACAACAACTATGAAACTGAAAGGATCACGCTGGGCACCATTCATTATGGAAATCTACTGAATTCTACTTCTGAAATAATTCTGAATGAGAATTTAAATGCACATTTACTATTTCTTTATACACAGGCTTTCACACTTGCCCATTTTAAATTCCGTAGCCCCCTGACAGAAAGTGAGCAAGATGAATTATATATAAATTCTGATTCTTCATCACAAAAATGCCATTTGAAATAGAAATTGGCTTATTCCTCTGCACTTTTGTTGTTAATAAAAAACCCTTTACCTTTCCTTATTTTTTAGCTCTGGGGGTGGAACTGGAAGTTGGTTCTATCAGTTCTCATTCTGCTGTAACTTCCACCATCACAGCACCATGTAGACACCTTGAAATTGCAGAAACAAAGCCACTACTGATATGTGCTTTGCTCTGTACTGTGTGTTGTAATGGGTGAGTAAACAAATCCGTAAATCTAATTCAGTACATGCAGACCCTGCCAGTAGGGCATTTTGGTTTGTAAAAATTACATAACGTTTTAATGCTTGCTCTACTATGGTTTCTGTGCAGTAATAAAACTTAACGTTACATATGCAGAAGCATGAGATCCATTACAATTGAATGACTGAAGGCTTTCATATTTCATGTTGTAATACAACATCAGTCCAACTTAAAGGCTGCCAAAGGTGTTTTACATCCCACAGGTTTTCAGTGTGGTGAGTGGAATATATCAGTATTCTCACCAAATCATGGAATCACAGAACCAGTGGGTGACTGAGGCTGGTCAGCACCTCTGGATATTGGCCTGTCCCACCTCTGCTCAAGCAGGGTTAGCTGCAGTAGGTTGCTCAGGGCCATGACCAGGCTGGTTTGAGTAGACCAGGAGGATATGCTTAAGAGAACAGCAAAGGTGTTTTTTTTCCTGCTGTGTCTATAATTGGGGGAGGGAGGGAGGGAGGGAGGGAGGTTAAAAGGATTTCAGTCAGGATGGGTTTGATCATACTGTGAAAACTGACTATAGCTCCGCACAGGTTATAGGTGAGGACACACTACTACAGTGTTATTTAAGTGTTCTAGATGCCTACATGGTATATTTTTCTCACTCATAACAAAGTATAATATGAATATTTTGGGGTCAGCATTGAAATTTTCCCATGAGTCTGATTAGCAAAGAATCTTGTGGGGATTTACTCCTTGGAGACAAGGAGGGAGACTCCACAGCCTCTCTGTGCAACCTGTGCCAGTGTTTGATCACACTCACAGCAGAAATGTTTTTGATTTTTTTTTTCTGCGTTATGTTTAAATGGAATTTCCAGTATTTCAATCTGTGCCTGTTGCCCACTGTTCTGCAGCTGGGCACCAATGAGAAGAGTCTGCCTCTGTCTTCTTTCCATGCCCGCCCCGCAATATGATATTAACAAACACTGGTAAAGGCCCTCTGAGCCTTCTCTTCTTTAGGTTAAAAACTGCCTAATGCAGCCCAGGAGGATGTTGGCATTCTTTGCCACAAGGCCACACGACTGGCTTATGGTCAACATGGTGTCCACCAGGATCACTAGGGCATTTTCTGACATACTGCCTTTTAGCCGGTCAGCCCCAGCCTTTGCTGGTACGTGGGCTTATTCTTCTCCAGGAGAACAGCTTGCCACTTCCCTTTTGTTGAACTTCTTCAAGTTCCTGTTGGCTGATCACTCCAGCCTGTCCAGGTCCCTCTGGATGGCAGCAAATCTGTCTGGTGTATCAACCACTTCTCCCAATTTTGTATCAGCTGCAAACTTGCTGAGAGTGCACTCTGCCCCGCCATCTCGGTCATTCAGGAAGATGTGAAATACTGTTGGCCCCAGTATTCACCCCTGAGGTACTGCACTGCAGACTCCAGACTCTAGCTGGACTTTGTGGGGCTGATCACAACCCTTTGAGCTAGGCAGCTCAACAAGTTCTCAGTCTGCCTCACCGACCAGTTATCTAGGATGTACTTCATCAGCTTGTAAATGAGAGACAAAGCCTTACTAAAGTTGACCTAACAACATGCATTGTTCTCCCCTTATCCACTGAGTCAGTTGTTTCATCCTATGGTCAGGCATGAAGACCCCTTTGTAAATTCATGTCTACTCCCAGGCACCTTCTTATCCTTCATGTCTTTGGAAACAGTTTCCAGGATTATTTGCTCCATCACCTCCTCAGGCACTGAGGTAAGGCTTACCTGCCTTTAGTTTTCCAGATCCTCTTTCTTGCACTTCTTCAAGACAGGAATGACATTTTCTATTTCAATTGCTATGACCACTCAAAGACAAGCGAGAGCAGCTTCGCAATTATATGGGCCAGCTCCTTCAGCAGTTATGATTGCATCCCATCAGGCTCAATGGACCTCGTTGTGTCCAGTTTGTTCGAGTATTTCCTAACCTGATCCTCCCAGTGAGTGTAAATCTTCCTTGCTCTGGACTTTCACAGGGGTATCAGGGGCTGAGGGGTTCCTGGAAGCTAGTGTAAAGACCCATGTGAAGATGGCACTGAATACCTTGCCCTTCTCAGGGGCCCTTGCCCTTCTCAGGGGCCCATGAGGGCCCCTGCCCTGTTCAGCACCAGGTCCAATTTTTCTTAGTCTTCCTTTTGCAGGTGATGTACTTGTAGAAACCTTTCTTACTGTCCTTCACCTCCCTCACTAGATCTAACTCCATGTGGAATTTGGCTTTCTCAGCCCCATCTCTGCATGCCCAGAGGGTGTCTCTATGCTCCTTCTGGGTCACCTGTCCCTGTTTCTTCCATTTTCTTGCCTTCTTATTAGGAACATACTTGTGCAAACAAACCACATCACTGCTAGCATGTATCACGAAAGCCACTCTCATGCTTCATTTCTCTAAGGAAACACATTCAGGTTCACACCAAGTAAGTTTTAATCTGTTGTTCTGCTGTGTTTGCTGTGTCACCAGAAAAAGATCCTACTATTCTTCATACAATTCATTAAAAACCACTGAATTATTTGGTCTTCAGAAATATAATTTTAGTTATTTGTAGCTGCTGATTTAAATCTGTTTAGAGAGTATGTGCATTCTAAGAGGCTTTCTTATTAGCACTTATTTTCTCAGGCAAGTTTTCTATGTCCAGGAGAAGATTCAGTTCAAGGAGGGGCACATTTTTATATCCACACTTACCAAAGCATTTGAACACTTATTTTTGCTGATAACTGCTTAAATACTTTGTTGAATCCCTTTGACAAAATTCTAGTGAAGACATAGCTATAGCTTTTAATAACTCCATTAACTTACTTGGTTTGAAAAGCTGGGAAGTAACACCCAGAATAGACGTAACTCTAAGCAATAAAGCATACTCTGCAATGTCTCTGACACTTGCAAAAAAAAAATTTCCCAAGTCACAAGACAGGGATGTAACACAGAGCATATGAAAATAGAATGAGGTAAATATATAGCTGAGTTGCATAATAAAAGACAAAGAAAAAGAGGAAATTATCTCTCAGTGGAATTTCCTACTTTGGTTTGTGGTAACTGTTCAGCTAATTTCAAGTTCTGGGAAAGGTTTACAGGGCCTAAGTTTTGAAAGAAGACCAAGCCAAATTTTGAGAGCCTTGTCTACACCTTTATTCAGAGAGATGGTGTTTATACAGCTTACTGCCCTTTGAAGCTGATTGGTTGTAGATGGAAATAGGTCTGTATGTGGGTACAACTGGCTGAAGATTAAAATTGAACTCCCATTGTTCCATAATGATATACACTGAAACAGTTATAACACTCCCAGAATTTTTTATCAGCAATTCACAACTCCTAATTTTGAAAATGGCTACCATTTTAATGCCAATCTACTCACAGTTCTATTTATCATGCCCTATTCCATCACATGATGATTGCCTTTACCTATACCCATTAGAGTTGAACAAGCTAACACAGAGCTGGGAAAACAGCCAACACTTATCCCCATAGCATGCTATAGTATTATTTAGCTTGTTTCATTTGACTGCCGTTTCCTTCATAGAATGAGCAGCTAGATGATCCTGGTTTATGCACACTTTCCCAATAAATCAAATGTTATACAGTCTCTCATAAACATACTGCCCTACCTATGAAAATGTAGGTATCAGAGGAAAGCAAGCTGTCAGATTTGCCTGATTCCTGTGTGCACTACATCAAGGCAAGGAAGATTTCCAGAGGAAAGAGTGCATGCAGAATGCTTTGTAAAGTATTCGGCCCTCATACAGTCAATGAACTCTGCCAGTCATTCACTCTGATAGTTGCAGAAATCATGGCTTAGGGAAGAGCACATTGCCTCTCCTTCTTTTTGTTTCTGGTCAGGCCACTTTCTTGAACGAAGGAAAAACGAATTCCCAACAGTGCCGAGGCATGAATAGAGGTATTGTTCTCACAGGGGCCTGAATACCTCTGAAATATATCACAGAATTAGCTTGTCATTTTTTTCTGCTTCCTCCTTAAAGTGTTTTGAAATGACTAATACATTACCAAGAAGCGGCTTCTTACATCTCATGCAGACTAATTCCCCAGGGCTCCCATTATGTCGGCAACCTAAAATCATCAGTTAACAGAGTATGTTAGCAGCAGTGAGGGAGTGAATAAAGCACTGAGAGAAGGGAAAGTAGTGTTCTGTGGCCTGCCTCCCTCCTCCTTTAGTAGCATGTCAAACATAATTATGCTCCTGTCATCTGCACCTACAAGACAGGATTTTAGTTATGATATCTTGCCTGGCATGTAGCTGCTGTTGACAGGCCCCTGTGACCCTGTTCCAAGCAGTCTGACTCTGCAGATGACAGGACCCTGGCCTAGATGCAAGAATTAACCTTACTAGGCAGAAAAGACTTTACCAAGGGAAGAGAATAAAATGCTACAGAAATGCAGGTCACCTTGTGGCCTGGTTGGTTCTCAATAAGCAGTTGCAAGAGACTTGACTTTGCACATTGCACGTGCCCTGCCTAGAAAACGGCTGCTGCCTGTGGACCAGGGCATGCCTTGAGGCACCAGGCTAGACAGCTTTGTGCTACCCACACCCTCCTACCCAGGTAAGCTGTTCTGTGCAACACACGTAAGATGCCAGGCAACTGACAAGACTTCCCAGGAGGAGCATGAGGAGATCACAGCGGTAAAGTTGCAAACATGAGTTATGTTACTCAGGCAGGGTGGAAGAAAGATAGTGAGTTAATAGAGAGATGTCATTAATCAAAGAAAATTCCTCCCAGTCTTCCTCAGATTTTAGGCAGAAAAAGGACTAAAAAATTCACCAAAATTTTAAAATGCTTTTGTGCCTTCTGGAAAAGGAAGAAAATAAATTGCTACATTTGCACTGAAACAATGCTGTCTACGTAACACTATTTCCCCAGTGCCCTGCTACAGTTACCATTGGGTTTTTAATTAAGCAAAACATTCATTCTGACGGGATAGAGACCTCCAATGCCTTGGAAAAAGTATTTTCAGCTTTGAATGTTTGGTTTTGGAGTTGGAGAGCAAATTTGGATCCTAAGCAGGAACCTCTCTGGGTTTAAAGAGAGTGAGATTTTGCAAGTCGCACTTAAGAATGGAAAAAACTTGCTTTTAAAATTTGCTGGTTTGCCTTGCTTTCAATGATGGCATGTGCATTTCCAATAATGAGCTGGCATATAGCAATACGAATTTTATTCACTCACTTTACAAACCTGTCTTCTGAACATTTGAAGCCTCTAATGATCAATGACAATGAAGAGCTGCCTTCAAGAGGACACACTTAAAACTGTCTTCAGTGCCAGTTTACAGCACACCATAAACTGAAGAAAAGCAAAGTCCTGCAGGAATGCCTGAGACCTGTGATTGCCCATAAGGTTGTGAAAACACACCTGGTGAAAGGCTTGCTTGAGAGCTATGCTTGAAATTTCTACAGCTCAGCTCAGGTCAGCATGCAAGAGACAGGAGCAGCTAGGACATGAAATAAGAGAAAGTTCACGCTGGATGAGACCAGAAGCACGTTCTGAACTAATGTTTCAAGTTCATCTGAGTTAGATAGCTCTCCCTGCAGAAGCTATTGACACTAATTCATGGCAGTTAAGCAACCACACATAGCAGTGGGTTAGATTTTCTTTGGCAGGTTCATTATGCAAGAGTAAAAAATACCAAAAAAAAAATTACAGAGAGGCACATGGTGGCACAGCGCAAGTTGGAAAAGCCCACAAGAACTCCCAGGAGTCAAGTCACGAGCTGACTGTGCTGGTGATCCCACAGAAGCAACAATAACATCTTTATGCACTGCTATCATTCGTTCTTTACAGGTCATGTTATACAGGAAAACAATTCAGGTGTCGTTTAAAATTTATCAAATAAGAAGGAGTGAGATTATCTTGCATATTGCTTTGTTTCTAATATCAAATTTAATACGTTACCCAAAAGGCTTGAAATATAGGAATTACAACCCTTCCTTAACAGACCTTTAAATAGCATTTTAATACGCAAATGTTGCAATTCTAAAAATAATTTAGGTTAAGTCAATCCATGTATTACTGTAATTGCAAATGTAAATCTCACATTGCAATTTAAAGGAAAAAAACATTTCTGTGGTCATTTTGAAATATTATAGGGCCTTTGACAATGGGAGCCTGATATCCTTAGCATTCTTATAAGAAAAAATAATAAATATTTATATGATTAGAGCACTCAGGGAAACTGATTAACCTGCTCACTACAAATTAATTAGCCAAAAACATACAACTAAATGAAAACCCTATGTGAAGGGCAAAGACTCATGAGACATTTCATTATCCCGTGTCTTTGAAATTACTCTGTATAGAAGCATGGAAATCCTGAAAGCCAGGAAAACACAAGCTGAGTCTTGAAAGGCAAAGGACAGAGCTTCCAGTTGCTTAGAGGAAGCTGGAAACTACAGAAGTAAACTCAAAGTCAAAGGAGGACAGGGTGAGTATGGTGGCTAAAATTATAGAGCTTCTAAAAATTGGGAAATATGGAGGGCTCTGCATCCATCATACAGAGGAGGCCAGGGTGGTCCAGTATGGTCACCATGAAAAATTATAGTAGTTTGGAAAATACTGATGACTGACTTCAAAAAGCCTTTCTCTTTACAGACAAAACTAGCCTTCATTACGGACAGGTGTGTTTACCTTCCTTCTCCCTGGCCACATAAATAAACAAATAGAATCATAGAATCATACAATGGCTTGGGCTGGAAGGGACCATCAAAGGTCATCAAGTCCAACCCCCCTGCGGTGAGCAGGGACCCCTTCAACTAGATCAAGTTGCTCAGAGCCTCGTCGAGCCTGGCCTTGAATGTTCCCAGGGATGGGGCTTCTACCACCTCTCTGGGCAACCTGTTCCAGTGTTTCACTACCCT